>VDFB02281492.1:95189961-95339827 GCA_007258455.2 Sequoia sempervirens | reverse complement strand
ACACTAAGCAATTAGGAAATCTAGGATGAATTTTTTTTTTTGATGTGTTACCATGAAGGTCATGTTGACCATTGAGTAGAGGAGATAGCTTAGGGATATGTTTGATCTCTAGGATAGAAATTGAGGAAGGGTGGATGAGTTTAGAAACTCATTTTACTTAGTTTACTAGAAATTGGCAAAAGTTGCAAAGTGGTGCATTTTGCAACTTTTCCACAATGTAACTGACATGTTCGACCAAGGAGGCATAACTACTTTTTTTGACCTATATAGGGTGTGCCTTGACCTGAGAGCAAGGTTGGAAGCATTGGAAATTATTGAAGTTTTGAGTTCAAGAAGAAACAACTGTGTTTTGTGAGAATTTCCTGATTTTTGCATTGTAGTATTGCTTAATGGATTGATCATAGCACTAAAATCTATGTAGGATGTAGAGTGGTGTTTCTTCAAGCTTTGTGTGGCATCTAGATAGCTTTCTCATTTGATTTTAATTATTGTTTGTAAATAGTTTGTTTCCACATTGTTGCTGGTCTGAACCAGACAGTTTCATGAAAATGGGGTGTTAGTTCACTTTCCCACTGTACAATTTGTACGGCCCTTTGGGAATAGTGACTAGAATCCATGGCTGTAAATATAGTAGGAGTTAGAGTCTTTGTAAACACCAGAGCTGTTGTAGAAGTCTTGCCCTAGGTGAGCCAGGGAAGTGCCCAACTAGGAAGACTTAAGTGCAAAGCACATAAATTGCAGGGGTGATAGATTGTTGAAAAAATTCCTTTTGGAGAAGGCAGGTGTGGGTCTTGCCAAGGTTTGGTAATCAGGAGGAAACTCCACCAATTCATCTAGTCAGTGAAATACTTAACAGTTTGAGAGCAGCCAAAAAATGGGTTAAAAACCCTAGAAATGCCCATTTTCAAGCTAAGGCCTTGTACGGACAGTTAAGGCCCAAGACCTCAAAAATATTTGAGAGGTGTTCACATGAACCAGGAATCTCAAAGAAATATTGGGGGTTCTTTGGAAAGATTTAGAGAACCAACCTGTTTTCTCAGAGAAGGAGGCCTAATTGGGGCTCCTAGGGCTAGTAGCCTTCCGAGACCTAAATGAGGGTTTGGTGATAGCGACCAAGAAATAGAGTTATGTGGACCTTCAAGAACCATAGTAGGATGGAATGAATACTTTTGAAGCACCTCCACACCCCTGCAAAGTTAAATTCAATAATTTGGAGGTTTGTGGCCTTTAGGATGAATTAAGGACTAAGTGTAGAGTTGCAAGTTTGTATCAAGGTGAACTTGGTAGGAAGAACTATGTTGGTAGTTGGGGTTGGCAAGGCATAACCAGGGGATCCTAAGCAAAGAAGGGTCCTATAGGTTGAAGTGGTAGAGAGAGACACCTTAGAGGTCTTCTAACAAGACTTAGAGCATGAAACTGTGATTGTTTCATCCAACCTCCCTATCACTATATCAATTATTAATCAGAATTTAAAAGATTATTTGAATAATTAATTGGTTTTATAGGTTTCAAAAAAAATAGAGTGTTATGTAAATTTAAGCTATAGATATTGGCTAAATAATAGTACTGCACAATTCAATATCGCAGGTCTTTTCGAATATAATTCTATTCATCAGATTAAATATTAATAGTGCTCTTCTTAAAATTATATATATATAATAGTATCATTCAAAATAAATAATCATGGTATATTCAAGGTAAAACTAAAAAGGTAGATAGTAATGATAGATGGGAGAAGTATATTATGGTAGATTGTCGGTAAATTTTGCTCAATTAATGGTACTCATAGTAACTAAAAAGAAGTGAAAGTATGCTGGGTAGTTGGAGTAGTGGTTAGTTGGAGTGGTTGTGCATTGTTAATATTTTTGTGGAAATATTAATTAGTGTATATAATTAATATGGAATACCAGAAATAAGAATCAGAAAAATTGATTAATAACTATGTTGATACTATCTTGATAGGTCAATAATAATATTATTGATGTTAGTATTATATTTTTTTAAAATGGGTCAACAATTTTAACTCCCGTAAGAAGTAAGTTTTTTTAATTTTTATTTAATGTAGAACTCTATATGATAAAAGAAAGGAAAATAAAATTGTAATTTAATATGGTTAAAAGGAAATTTAAATCATTTTAGAGTTTATAAATATCATTCATAATTTAATTTAATAAGTGGGCTTGTGTAAGAGGAATTATTATATATATATATATATATATATATATATATATATATATATATATATATATATAAGTGATTATTTATAATTTAAATATAATTATATCAAATTGAAGATATTAATGTTATCATTAACATATTATCTTAGAATTTTATTAAACATAAGTTGTATAATTTGTTAAGATATATATAATTTTTACAATACCCTCATCTCCAAAACAAATATATATATATATATATATATATATATATATATATTAAGAATCCCAAATATCATTATAATTACCAAGTTAATATCATTTTTAGAGGGTAACTGAAGTTACTACCCAAATTTACATTGAGTCTTGATATGAGTATTTTAATTATTATTATTCATAGGTTAGTTGTGTGAAGCTATTATTTTTATTTAGATGGAAGTAATTTTAGTAAGGTAAATTGAAATTAAAATAAATAAATAAATAAAATTGTTGTTAAAGGTGAATTTATTTTCTTGATAGTGGTCATGATTTAATGGTTTAAACTCCCCTTAAACATGATCAACATTATAAGCTTATTGATTTAGTTATAATGTTTATATGAGATAATTTATAATATTACAAATGATTAAATTGGTGATTTAAAGGACAATATGGTGGTCACCTTTAAAGAGTTATATGTTGGTGATTTAGGTTTGAATTGTAGTTAATGATAATACAAAATTGTAAAGTGGAATAAAAATAATAATAATAATAAAATGTTGGTATGGAGTAATAATAAACATGAAATTAAAAGGTGAGACTAGTATTTGTAATCAAGGGAAAATCAGATTGTTAGATGGTTAGATCAAATAACATATAAATCCAATGATATAACGAAGTACAATGGAAATCAAATGAAAACAAAAAGGAAATATATCACCAAGAGTCTCCATCTTCCATGATTGATCTTCGTTACACCTTCTTGCTTGCTGGAAATGTTGCCCTCAGATTTGTACTTTGAGTAATCTAAAATGCCTAAGCCCTACAACAAGATTCGAAGGATTTGATATGCCTATGACTATTGCCAATGTCTAAAAGTCAATGCCTATGCCTAGAATAAATGCCAATATTAATCAAATGCCTATGACAATGAATGTGAAAATAAGTAAATAAATGCCTATAGTAATTACGTAAAATGTCAAGATACGAAAAATGAGAAGGAAAGGGCATTTTATAGAAAAGGCCATTTCGAACGGATGGACGAGATAAATTAGTGACAAGAACCTAAAATGAACGATCCAGATTTAACCCAAGAATCCCTAATTAGGGTTAAGGAAAAATCCTTAATCGAACGGTTGGAATAAAAATAGATCGACGGTGGAGAATAAATGAGACAAATTAATTAGAAAATAAAGATTTTCGAAAAATCAAGAAGATAAGATTGCTTGATTTGCAAGATTCAAAAAATCAAAGAGATAAGATTTGGACTGAAGATAAGATTTGGAAAAATCAAGAATCTGCCCAATTGCTTGATTTTTGGAAGATTAATTACTAATTTGAATTAAAATAATTCAAATTATGGATTTCGAGAGATAATAAATAATCTTTTTCAGATTATTTATCAAAAAGGACTGACAGTTAGGATTGACATGATATTTTAAATAATTTAATTTATTTAAAATGAGAAGAATATGAAATTAGCAATTAAATAATTAAATTTAATTATTTAATTTAGAAGATAAGATTAATTAATTAAATAAATTAATCAATTTATTTAATTAAGACAGTTAGTGACGTATTAAATAAATACATGAAATTCATTTATTTAATAATCAAAGATAATTAAATGGAGAAGGGAAATTAAATAAATTAAGAAATTTATTTAATTAAAGAAAGACTTAGACAGTTAATGACGTATTTAATAAATAAATAGAATTTATTTATTTAATAATCAAGAGGAATGAAAGGACATGAATTAATTAAATAATCATGAATTATTTAATCAATAGTCGAATGTGGACCAAGGACATAATTAAATGACATAATTATGCTAGGACAAAAGTGGTAAAAATGAAGCTTGCAGGCCTAGGTCATTTTTAGGTGTCTACAGTATTCAATTGGTATTCAGGAATATGGATTTTTGAGTGACATAATAGTATTATTAAAAAAAAAAAAAAAACTTTTTATCATGTGTAGCATAATGCCTTAAACACTTAAGAGTGTTAATGGATTTTTATTTTATTTTTAAAAATGTTTTGGGTTTTTGTAGTGTAAAATTATAGGCATTACAAAAGCCCACTTTCTTTGTTAATTTGACCTATTTGAGGCCTTGTTTAGCTAGAATTCCAAGACTAGGGAGAATTGTCCCAAAGGAATCAATGGAAATTCTTACATATGTTGTGTAACTCTGAAAAGGGTATCTAAATCACTAATTTTTTTGTAAGGTGCTTTGGAAGATTTGGTTGAAAAATCCCTTAAACCGGGTTGCATATGCTACAAAGGAATGCATGGCTAAGAGTTGAATCTTGAGGGAATCATCTGATTTTGTTTTAAAGTTTGGTTGATATCCACTTGTTTGGCATATTGAATGATTGTCACCTCTATATTGCACCACTATGGCAGTGACACTAGCATCAAAATCTACCTGAAAGACCTTATTAAAATATGGAAGTTCCATAATAGGTAGCTTTGTGACTTTCTTCTTCAACATATCAAAACTCTTTTTTGCTCCTATAGTCCATTTAAAATCCTTTCTATCCCATCTTATTGCTTCAATTAGAGGTGCAAAAGTACTACTGAAATTATTAATAATTTTTTTGTACAAACTTGCTAGACCATGAAATGACCTTACCTCTATAACACTCATCGAGGTAGGCCATTCAATGATAGCTCTCACCTTCTCTAGATCCATTGTAACACCCTCTATTGAAACAAAAAATACTAGATACACCAACTCTCTCTTCACAAAACTACATTTCTTCAAATTAATCAACAACTTATCCTCCCTTAGCTTCTCAAAAACTCTTCGGATATCCATTAGGTGCTCCTTCAATGTCTTAATAAAAATCAAAATATCATCAAAATAAATAATAAAAAGAATTCCTGCAAATTATTTCAATACCTCATTCATAAGCCACATAAATGTGCTCAATGCATTGGTTAGCCCAAAAGGCATGACTAACCACTCATACAAGCCCTCCTTGGTTTTAAAGGTTTTCTTCCATTCATCTCCTTCTCTAATTCAGATATGGTGATATCTACTCTTTAAATCTATCTTCGTAAAGTACTTAGCTCCACTCAAACAATCAATAATGTCATCCATTCTCAATAAGGGAAATCTATACTTGATCGTGATCTTGTTGATGGATATAGAATTTGTACACATCCACCATTCCCCATCCTTCTTTGGTTCTAGTACTATAGGTACTGCACATGGACTTAAACTCTCTTTGATCAATCCCTTCCACAATAGCTCTTGCAATTATATGTTCAACTCTTCACTCTCTGCTGAATTCATACGATGAGTTTCCTTATTTAGAAAATTGGCTTCGGGAATCAGGTGCATCTGTTGAATAATCTTTCTTACTAGAGGCAAACCTTCAAGTACGTTATAAAAATAATAGCTTGAAACTCATTAAAAAAATATGAAACCTCTATAGGTACCTTAGTAGTATCTTATTTATCAACTCCAGGGATCAATAAAAAACACATATGCTCATACCTTATACCTTCTAGGAACTTTCTTCCATCAACCAAACAAATTCTTGCATTACTACATACCTTTTCTTCTACCTCCCTCAGGGGTTCCAACTTATGACGAACACCATCCTTTGTCAAGGAACAGTGTTATCATGTCCATCATGCACCACTCGCTGATCAAACTACCAAAGTCTACCTAACAACATATGAAAAACATCCATAGGCATATTATTGCACAATACCTCATCATGGTAATTTCCAATCTTGAACTTTACCAAACGTTATTCATTTACCAAAGCTTTATGGTTCTTCTATAACCAAGTAATCTGATATAGATTCAGATGCCTTCTCTCCCGCTACAACTTACTAACCATCTCTTATGAAACAAGGTTATCAGTACTACCTCCATCAATAATAACATTGCAAAGTTTACCTTCACACTTACATCTGGTGCAAAATAAATTCTTCCTTTGAGTTGGTTCTTTCTCCTCATTCAACAAGGCTCTTCTAGTAACAAGAACCTCTCCTCTCTCTACATCCTTAGAATGTGAAGAATCAACATCTTCATCTACATGTGCAACTCATGCATTACCCTTAGGTATTCTATTTGTCCTTCCTTGATGTTGAGGACAATTATAGCTTCTATGTCCTTTTCTGCACTATAAATAGGTGACACGAAAGCCTCCTCTTTTGGGTCCTCATCTAGATCTTTCTCTTCCTCTTTGGTCTCCATTATTTTGATCATGAGGATGGTAGGTGTTATCTCCCTTTTGTTTTTGGCTACTACTGGATCATTCACCCTTCTTTTGATTTTCATTTCAAACTCCATATGACTGACCACTAGTCTTTCCACCATGACCCCCACCTCTTTTCTTGCTTTCAAACCTTCTCTTCAACTTTTCTTCTACCTTCAAAGCAAACTGATATGCATCTTCAATGGTAGACATTCTTACCAAAACCACCTCTTCTTGAATACTCGACTTCAACCCATTTATGTAATGAGAAACTTTTTCCTTGTTGGCCTCATAATGGCCTATTCTAATTAGGACATGGTATTATTCTTTTGTATACTCCATATATTTTCTCACTTGTTTCAACCCCTACATCTTCTTCAACAAATCTAGCTCATAGTCCATAGGAATGAACTGTCTTTTTGATTTGTCCACCATCCAGTCCCATCTGGTTATTTTATCTTTTCCTCTTTGATTTCTTTTTAGTTGTACCTCTTTCCACCAAATATTCGCATGAACCTTTAGCTTGGACTCTGCAAATTTGACCCTCTTAGAATCTTCCACCTCCTCGTACTCAAAGTACTCCATAATTCTTGATCCAATCAATCAACTCTTCTAGGTTAAGATTTCTAGAAAATGTAGAAACATCAATCTTTGGCCTTTTCCAAATCTTAGAGATGGCCTTGAATAATCTAACTTGTTTTGGATCTACTGTATCTTGTTCTTCTTCGAACTGTTCCTCATTTTCAGCTTCATCTTCACTTTCATCTTCTCTTCTTGGCTCAAACCCTTGATGTAACTCCTCTTGTAGTGATTGAACTTGTCTTTGCAAGGCTCTAAAATCCTCTTCTAGTACAATAACATTTCTTCCACCACCATGGTTTCTTCATAGAGGCATTTTAATCACTTTTCTCATAAACCCACAATCAAAAAGTCCTTGTGCAAAGTGCCTCACATTCGAAAATATATTTACACACTAAGAAAAACCAACTTTGATACCACTTGGTGAGAGTTACACCACCCAAAACCCATACAAAACACAACAATAGATACCAACATAGAAGATACGAGACAAAAAATAACCCACTTTCAATTATTTTCAAAAAATGGAATTACAGATTCAAAACTTACAATGCTACAACCTCATGGGCTTGATTCATTACAACAAAATCAACTTTTAAAGAAAATCTATTATTTGAAACCACAATATGCACTAATGGAGCCACCTTCTACAACCCCCACTTAAACCTTTTATTTTACCCAATAACTACACTAGAATGTTCTAGAAAGTGTAACTTTTCCTTTTGTTTTGGTGTCAAAAGTCTCACCGTTTAATTTCTTTCCTAAGAAGATATTTTAATGAAATTCACTTTTTCGTGGGGCAGCTTCTTGGGGCCATAAATTTTGATCTAGGTGTTTAATTTTCTATTATAATATATCATTGGAAATATTTTGAAGATATCTACAACACTAAACCCATCAAAGATCATTTTTTCCACTTTTCAATTTTTTTCGAGACCTCTAATATTTTCAAATTTGAATTTGAAGCTGCATTGGAGAAATTTCTCGAGAAAAAAACTTTAATATCTCCCAAACCATACTGGGTATTGAGATGATTATTTCACCAACAAAAATGGTTTTTAGTTCCACTCCTTCAGGTAAATTTTTAAGTCCATACGAGCCCATTTAGGCTGACTTACTAAAAATAGTAAGTGATTATTTTTCACCTTTTCTAACTTCTGACTATCTTACACCCCTTAAGTGTCATCATGGGACTCTAAACAACTGTAAACATAAGGAAAAATATTTTTTTTGGTGATGCAATATTTCCCTACACCATTGGATTCTCCTACATTAGAAACACTACCACAACCACCTGAAACTGAGAATACTATCATCTTATGCAACCAACCACACTACCATAGAAAAACAACTCAGTAACCAACCTTGCAAAAAAATTGAACACCAAACACTCTAGGGGAAGGTGGATGCAAGAAATATAAGAATTTTCCCAAATCTACAAGACAAGAAACCTCAACACAAATAAATGTGGAACAATTCCAATTCTCCTAGTCAACCTTCTTCATAGGAAACACACTTTTAGAAACATCTTCCATTACCACATGATCTAGAACCTAAAAATTTAGATATAACACCTCTTAAAACCTCTAATCATCTCATAAAAACCACACAAGCACATATTCAACCATGATGAAATGTGAAGAAAAATGTAAAACACAAATTTGTAACCTTGTACACTATCTATTCACATTTTCTCAAAAGTACTTGGAAACCAAGTGAACCAACTGCATCAACAACACATTCTCAACACCACAAACACCTTCTCATCATGACCACACTAGAGGTTAATATAGGTTGACATCAATGAAAACACTCATGAAAACATAATGCAACAATCTCTAATAATCTCCCCATTTGTCATTGATGTTAACACTAGATCTAAAAAAACATCAACAACAAAAGAAACCCTGCATCAAGCAACACTCCCCCTTACTTAGGCATTTCTTATGTTTTAGACTTATTTATTTCTCCCCTTTCTTCTTATGTTTTTCAAGATTATTTTCTCTCCCCCTTTGACATCAATGACAAAGGAAACACCTACAAGCAACTTTCTCTCCTATTTACTTTCTCTCCACTTCTCTCTCCCCACTACTCTCTCCACTAATCTCTCTCCATTGATATCTATGTATTGTTCTCTCCCCCTTAGGGGAACAAGATATGCTTCCCTTGACTGGACCAACCAAAGAAACCACTATCTACTCCCCTTGAGAGGTAGCCTTCATCAGTCTAGGACAAAGAATAAATCTTGAATTGTTCACCTTAGAGATAGATGCACTAACTCATGCATCTAGTTGAAAGAAGGAGGGTAAATAAACCCTAGCTTCTACCTGAGATACTCAAATGTATCTTTTGGAAGATACTTTGTGAAAATGTCTATTATTTGATCCTTTGTAGGCGCATACTCCAACTTCACTTCATTCACAACAACTTTCTCTCTTAGAAAGTG
Source organism: Sequoia sempervirens (assembly GCA_007258455.2). Classification (NCBI taxonomy): domain Eukaryota; kingdom Viridiplantae; phylum Streptophyta; class Pinopsida; order Cupressales; family Cupressaceae; genus Sequoia; species Sequoia sempervirens. The sequence continues at coordinate 95,330,234 of VDFB02281492.1, read as the reverse complement.
ATATCAGATAGAGATATGCTTTTTCATTAAATGCATCATCATAATTTTTGAAATGTTGATAGAACTTGTATTATCACACAAGCTAGGAATAGGTTCACTATATGACACTTTGATATCTTTTAATATTTGCTTCATCCACAACACCTGTGTGCAACAAGATGCTACTGTAATATATTATATCTCTGCAGTAGATAGTGACACTGAATCCTACTTCTTACTCAACCAAGAAACCAATTTTCTTCCAAGAAAGAAAGCATCTCCAATTATACTTATTTTATCATCTATACAACCCACCCAAATTGTATCTCTAGAAGCACTCAAAGATAAATTAGTATTCCTAATGTTGAAACATAATAATCTACTGAGAAGGGGGTAAATCAGTGGATCAATTAAAATTTAACTTTTAACACCTCTTGAAGAAGATAAAATAAACATGTAGAGATTCACACACAAAAATACTAATAACACCAGATATATGTGGAAAACCTAATATGGGAAAAATCATGGTGAGAATAGTTGCTAGGATCTACTATCCTAATCCAGCCTCACAATTAAACATCATTGGTTACAAGGATTAAGGGAACCAACCCTAAGGAGACACCAATCCCTTGATTTAAGAGCACCAAATATAAGGAAGCACCTACTCCCTGACTAAGCACCAACACAACTATCTTATGGTACCAACCAATCAGATTTACAATGAAAGTATGGAGCTACAACTCAAGATTACATATGATTCAAAAATAAATTCAGTTCAATGTTGCAAACCTATTTTACAACTACTCATTCCTTCCTCCTATTCACTCAACATCTCATCTCTTTGCTATGAACTTCTTGTTGGTGTGAATGGGTTTATTTCCTAACTAGTTATTAGTGAGGACCTATTCACAATATTATAAGTTTACTTAGGAGTTAAGTTTCCTAGTTGTCATTTCTAGAAGTTAGTTATAATGGGGTCATGTCTCATTATTTACTTTTAGTTATCTAGGAATTTAATAATTCTCTCATTCATTTAATGTATGCATTGAGGTTGTTATGATTTAGTTGTCTCATGTGATAGGATTAAGACACTTGTCATGATCTTGTGTAATCCTATTCACCACCTTGCCTATATAAGCAAGGCATCATATGTACTTTGCCATATTTAGTTTGGAATTCTTACATCTTAATGATAGCATGATATTTCTACAATTTCTCTCTTGTGGAAGTTATTTTTTCTTGCAGGTGATCCTAGGGTGTTTAAGGAGTTCACCATCAACTCCTACATGGTATCAGAGCTTCAATGTTGTAGACTTCTTCCCAGATCTGAGGGACCAATCTTGACGTGAAAATTCTATTGGGTGGGAGTAGGGGTCTTGAGAACATTTCCATTGAATCTAGCGCATCAAATAAAGTCAAGATCAGCTTTCATTTTATCAAATATGACATACTTTATCAAATCTACAAGGGCTTGATGCAAGCCATTTTTGTTGGAGCCATTTTTATTTTTGCTTTAGAAATCCTACTTCCACTCATTTATTGGAAAAATGATTTATGGGTTTTGTAGCTAGCATCAAAATCTCATTTGGGTAATTGCTAGATTTTGTAGATAGTAACCATATTTGAAGAAAAATACTGTACAAAAAGCATCATGTGTCATTTTTCTATAGGTTGAAGGTCAAAAGAAAATTATTTTTTCATCTTCTGCTTGTTGGATCGAAAAAATATTTATGGGTTTTGTTCTTTACATCAAAATACTATCTAGGTATCCATTAGTTTTTACATGCAACAAGTAAATTTTCCAAAAATAAAATCAGAAGGGTTGTATTTGCATTGTCGGCTAACACAATTTATCCCTTTTTAAAAAAATTCATAACTTGAGTATATGGCGTCCACTTTTCAAAAAATTTATATCATCAGAAAGCTGATTCTATCCTCTATAAAAAATTGAGCTTATTTTTCATCATGGAGGAAAATATGAACATTCATCAGTGCATGCACTATTTCCTTTTTTGTGTGCATTAGGTTTTCATTTTCTCTACACTTCATTTTAGTTCAAGATCATTTGTCAATCAATTGTTGCTTTATAGATTCCATAGTTGTGCTAGTTTGAGAGTTTTCTAGTGTTCCTTGTCATCAGGTTTGTTGTTTCTTTATCATGATTCTGAACTTGAGTCTTTGAGTGATTCTAATGTGGTTTCTAGAAAACAAAATTATCTTTCCTTGCTTGTCGAATTAAGGATTCTAGTGTTACTCCATAGTGTACTTCCTATGCTTCTCTTGCAACAGGTTATCTCATTATGGGGGGGTTGAATGGTGTCTTTTTTCATCCTTTGTGTGGATGGAGATTGATTGGATTTGTGATGGATATCACTATTTTATTTCATCTCTCTTTTGGGGAGGAGTTTTGTCCCACAGGGTTTTCTCCTTTTCTCCATTTGTACATGGGTACCTAACATGGCCTAGTAACTGGGACCCATCATTGCATCCTTACATAATTTTCATAATAACTACACTCCCTAAGTTGCACTAATGGGGGATGTTGGTGTGAATGGGGTTATTTCCTAACTAGTTATTAGTGGGGGCCTATTCACATTATTATAAGTTTACTTAGGAGTTAAGTTTCCTAGTTGTCATTTCTAAAAGTTAGTTATAATGGGGACATGTCTCATTATTTACTTTTAGTTATCTAGGCATTTAATAATTCTCTTGTGCATTTAATATTTGCATTGAGGTTGTTATGATTTAGTTGTCTCATGTGATAGAATTAAGACACTTGTCATGATCTTGTGTAATCCTATTCACCCCCTTGCCTATATAAGCAAGGCATAATATGTACTTTGCCATATTCAATTTGGCATTCTTCCATCTTAATGATAACAAGATATTTTTTCCATTTCTCTCTTGTGGAGGTTATTTTTCTTGCATGTGATCCTAGGGTGTTTGAGGAGTTCACCATAAACTCCTGCACTTCTCTTTCCCCTCATTTGCTATATCTCACACACTTTTTCAACTCAATGCATATCCTAGATGATGCTTTTTGTGTATCAATCCAGGTGTACCACACACAACATATGCATACTCAATACTTTTTCACAATCAATCTGCTATCATTCTCTTGACCTCTCTACACTTCATCATTCAACTTCACTCACATAGCTTCACCAACAAGCCATCTCTCCTCAAACCAAACACCACTGACCTCATTCATTACATTTGCTATTTTTGGCATATCACAACTTTAGGATTTAATTTGCATTTTTTTTTACATATTCTTGCTTGCTCAATCTTATTCCAAACTCATAGCCACTTGTGCACTAATGGTTTCACTCATTTCTTCCAATCCTTCACAATAATTTAGTTGGAGTGGTAATATCATTTTTATGCCATTATTCCATTTTCCTAGTTTTTGACACAATCTAAAATTTTAATGTAGGAAATCAATTTTGAAATGCATGGAATTATTTTTTGGTTATCATTTTGTGTGCCACATATTCATTTTCTTTAAAATCTACTATTGATTTCAGCCTTCACGACATGATGATTCACAACAATGATATAAAACAAATATATAATCAATGTATTCCATCTATCATAAAAAACAATATTTATGCCAAGTGAATATTCTTCATTTATTCACCTTAAGACTTTGTTGACATCACATGAGTACACATGTCAAAATCCCTCTATTTCTATACTCTCACACTAGGACCCACAATCCTTTTGCAAATGGTATAATTTTTCCATCATTCATGCTTGTCGGGGGTTGGAGATAGTTAATCCCTCTTACCTCATACTTGAGGTGCATTGTAGAGCTCAAGAAGCAAGACCGAACACCAATATCTAATGCTTCTCCATACCTATTAGGCTTTGGCCATCGGCCTTACCCTTTACCATTTACCTCCTTCACATCTTTCTCTAACTAACAAACAAAATTTGAACCACCAATCCGTGAAACTTCGATCAATGCTTTAAATTGTTAGAAGTCAAGTTTATCTCTTCTACCCTATTGCTTACCATCCTTTCAATAAGTTGCAAGCCATCCTACCGACTTGTGATGCCCAAACATTTCCTCCACGGCCTTTATACTTAAAAAACTATTATGATGAAGGCCTTAATTGTAACCCATGAACACTGAAATCACTTTGGGTGTCAAGGATTGGGGTTCCTCCATACCCCTTCCTTTGCATCATGTTCAGGCATAAGCCTTAATGTTGATCTTTGATGCTCAACCAATAAGACCTAATTCATAACCCCAAATTTTAAGGCCTGATCAGACTTAGCTCAAAATGACTAACTTCTTCATCCTCTTGCAAGTGATATAGGAAAATCTTGAGGCCCAATGCTTGAAATTTTGCAACACTTCAAAGCTTTCTTTGCAACTTAAAATGTATCATCCCATGATAACTTTTTGACATCAATTAGCCAACAATCTCCCTTATTGGATATCACTTAGATACCCCTTTTTGATATCAATGATAATCAAATTTTCAAAAATATCTCCCTTTTTGTTGATGGGAAAAGTAAATTCTTTGCACAAGCATTCTCCCTAAATGTACAACTGTCTACAGACACAACTCCCTCTTTGACATATCTTCCCCTTTGATAAAAAAAATAGAATTTTCACATCATTCTCCCCCTTTCTCAATTGCCTAAGCATTTGAATATTCTCTCCCCCTTTGGGGTAACCCAAGCTTCTTACCTGAGCATTTTCACATCTTTCTCCCCCTTTGACATTAATGGTAAAGGGACACTATCTGGACACTTTGTTGCTATTGATGTTCACCTCCTTTGATATACCATGCAAAGAGAAAGAATGTTTCCATGAATCTACAACCATCAAGTAATTAAAAGCTTATAAAATTGATTATACTTGACATGACTTCTTCTCTTCTAGGGATGAATAAGTCTTTAGTGAATCTCCCCCTAGACTTAGGACCTATCACTAAGATTTAATGATGTGATGTGGGAGAAATTACTCCCAACTTCTATCTCAGATACTCAAATTTATCTTTGGAAAGAGGCTTGGTGAATATGTCTACCACTTTATCCTTAGTTGGAACATACTCCATAATGACTTCTTGATCTGCTACCTTTTCTCTCAAAAAGTATACTTGATAGATATATGATTGGTCCTAGAGTGCATCATTGGATTGTTTGATATATTTATGGCACTTGAATTGTCACAAAGAATAGAGATAGGTTCTTTGTACTCTACCTTGATGTCTTTAAGTGTTTTCTTCATCCATAACACTTGAGTATAACATGCCACTACTGCCACATACTCTGCTTCAGTTGTTGAAAGAGTAATTGTCTCTTGTTTCTTGCTCATCCATGAAACAAGTTTGTTTCCAAGAAAGAATTCACCACCACTAGTGCTTCTTCTATCATCCACACTTCCAACCAAATCACCATGTATATATGTTGTCAAGGTGAACTCTTCACCTTTGGCATACCACAATCCATAGTCAATAGTACTTTAGATATATCTAAAAATTATTTTCACTATATATATATATATATATATATATATATATATATATATATATATATATATATATATATCTTTTCACTATATCCACATGAGACTCTTTAGGAGAAGCTTGAAATCTTGCAACCATGCACACTTCTTGCAGGATATCAGGTCTTGATGTAGTTGGGTACAACAAGATACTTATCATAGATATATAAATGGTCTAATTTGCATATGGGGATTCATCTGTCTTACTCAAATTGCACCTAGTTATCATGGGGGTACCAACTGGTCTGCTATCTTCCATCCCAAACTTCTTGAGCATATCCTTAGTGTACTTAGTTTGAGATATGAATATCCCATAATTGGTTTGTGCTATCTATAAACCAATAAAGAAATATATTTCTCCCAACATTGACATCTCAAATTAATTTTACATTTGAATAGTAAATACCTTGCACAATTTGTCATTGGTACTACCAAAAATAATGTAAAAAAAATACACAAAAATAGTTATCATATACTCACCTTCAGATTTGAAGTACAAATTATTGTCTACACATCACTTTTTGAATCCTTGTTGTTGTAGGTATTGATATAATCTTGAATTCCATGCTCTATGTGCATGTTTTAGACCACTAGGTGCATCTTTTAGACCATATAGTTTTTTTTTAATCTACAAACATAATCCTCTTCTTCTAATAGCTAATTTTTTTTTGGCTATTTTATATAAAATTCTTCTAGGTTTCCATTTAGGAAAGTAGACCTAACATCCATTTGATAGATCTTAAATCCTTTATAAAAAGAGAATGTAAGAAACATTCTTATAGATTCTAATCTATCAAATGGACCAAATTTTTCCTCAAAGTCTATAACTTCAACTTGTGCATATCCCTTGCACACCAATCTTTCCTTATTCCTTACAACAACTCCATATTCATTGTGCTTGTTTCTAAAGACCCATTGTGTACCTATCACATTCTTACTTGGGGGTCTTGGAACTAATTCTAAGATTTTGTTCTTCTCAATTTGGCTTAGTTCTTCTTCAATTGCTTTTATCCAACTTTCATCCTTCCTAGCTTCAACATAGCTCTTGAGCTCTATTTCAGATAATAGTGCAAATTTTAATTTCTCTTTGTTCTTTGCAACTCTCCTCCTTGTTTGAACACCTTCATCTTTGTTTCTAATAATCTGATCTTCAAGATGATCCTTTTGAACTTATCTAACAGGTTCCTTTTCATTCTCTTCTTTAGACTCTTCATCAACAACTTCATCTTCAAATTTTGATTCAACATGATAGCTACCTCTATCAAGATTAACATGTTTCAATTCTTCATCAACCTTGACATTGATGCTCTCAAAAAAAAATTGCTTTGCTTTGAGTGGAATATCCAAGACATATTCCTTCATCACATCTTGAATCAAATATTCCCAAGTTATCTTCTTCTCTCCTAATATAGCACTTGCTACCAAACACTTTGAAGTACTTAACTGATGCAAGTTTGCCATACCATAGTTCATAAGGGGTATATTTATTGTTCACTCTCAACTGGACTTTGTTTAGAGTATAAACTGGTGTATGTATTATCTCTCTCTAGTATGCATCAGGTAACTTGGCCTCATTGAGCAATGTTCTAGTCATTTCCTTAAGTGTTTTATTCTTTCTTTCAGCCACTCCATTCTATTGTGGATTCCTTATTACAAAATATTGTCTTTTTATTTCATGCATCTCACAATATTCAATGAACTCATTTGATGTGAATTCTCCTCCTCTATCAAACCTTAAGCATTTGATCCTTCTACCAATCTCCTTTTCAACCATGGATCTAAAGATTTTAAATCTTTCAAATGCTTGAGACTTATCCTTTAAAAATTTTACCCATGTCATTCTTGAGTAATCATCAATCAGAACAATGAAGTACCTTTCTCCTTTCAAACCTTTTGTTCTTGTGAGGCCAAAAAGATCAGTATGAACCAATTCCAAGGACTTTATAGTTGCATAATCTTTTGTTTGAAATTTGACCCTTGTTTGATTGCCTATCTGACATTCCTTATAAGTGGTATTTTCTATTTTTGTTATCTTAGGAATATGTCTTACCAACCCTCTTGAACTTACTTTAAATAGATTATCAAAATTTTCATGGCCCATTCTTGTATGCCACAACCAGCTGCCATCAACTTGTCCTATCATGTAACTTTGACCATTCACTTCACTAAGATTATAGAGATTTCTTTCAGTTCTTTTACCTTCGGCAACTAGTCTTCCTGATTTTCTTATCTTGCATCCCTCTGCATTAAATGAAACTTTATATCCATTGTCACACATTTGACTGACACTCAGCAGATTATGCTTCAATCCTTCAACATAAAGGACTTCACACATAGTAATTTTTCCATCTATTCTTAGATTTCCTTTACCATTGATCTTTATAGTAGTGTTATCTCCCAAATTCATAGATCCTTGTATTTTTTGAGTTTGATAATTTTTCTCTTGTCACCAATCATGTGTTTAGAGTAGCCACTATCTATCACCCACAAATTCTACTTTTTGGCATGAAGTGTAGCTTTTTCAATCATTAATTGTGTATCCTTCTGCTCTTTTTCTTTCCAAAACTTCTTGGATTTTTTCTCTATCTTAACCTTCTCCTTTTTAAGAATCTTGTGATCCTTTGTTCACACTAGGAGGCATGCTTTTATTTTTACTTTGTACTTTTGGTCTTACAAATTTTTCTCTAAATTTGTTAGCTATGCGACCAATTTTTTTGCAATTGTAGCATATTACATTCATGTCTACTAAAGGAGAAAATAGATTTCTACTCACAAAATTTTTTCTCCTTGTAGGCACAAGTCTACATTCACTAGGCCTATGAAAAAACTAATTACATGTATTAACAATATCCATAGAAATATGAGGAATACCTGGTCATATAATTTCCTTGTGTAGGATTAGGTCTTCTTTGCTTTGGCTTCTTCAAATATCTTACCCTTGTGAAACCATCTACATCAACTCCTTTTGTATTTTGCTTCTTCAAGTATCAGGGACTAATTGGTTATTCTTCTTGTCTTTTGTAGGCTTATTTTCTCCATCAACTTTCTTCATCTAATATTTTTCATTCATAGAGGAATTCTTCATGTAGAATTTCTCATCGTTTCACTAGTAAAATTTGGTAAATAAATGACTACATGACTAAAAAATTTAGTCATGACAACTAAAAATGACTAAATTCTACTAACTTTTTGCAAGACAACTATAAATGACTAAATAAATGACCATTTTGATCATCGGATAAAAAAAATGACTAAATAATTAATCACTTGTTGACACTTTTATTATGTCTTCAAAGAAAAGTTGCCAGTATTGGCATGGTGTGATGGTTTATAGGTGGCATTGTTGTTCTTGCCACCAAGGTTCAAACCCCGTTGGGGTGGTATTGTTGAATGGTTGTATTATGGTTCATAGCTCCGGTCAAAAGTGTTTACCCCTTGAATAAAATTATGTCTTCAAAGAAGAACTTTTGAAAAGAATATTGTTAAAAATTTAAGCGCTAAAAGAAAGCACGTTTTTGTTTGAAGGGGAAAATAAAAAGATATTGGAATCTCTTTCCACGTATGGCACTTGCAATCTTTCCCTAGCACGAGGATAAAGATAAAGATAAAGAGAAAGATGCTGATGATGGATGGGTTCCTCCTCTTGACGTCACTCCAGACCTCGCTAATGTATTAGGGAAACACATGGATGACAGAGACCCCTTGGCTCTACTGGCACTACTCTGGCCACTTGATGACCAATTATTTTATATGTTTGTAATGTTTATGGATTTCTAGGCTAGGCCCAAGTGACTCTGGTTTTTGGTTTTCTAGGCTCTATCCATGTGAATCTCGAGGTGTGCCTTCTTACCACCCACCATTTTCTTGTGAATATGTAACTTTATCTTTATTAATAATATAGATAGTTTCCTATTCATCAAAAAAAAGAAAGATATTGGAAAATAGAAAATGTCCAAAGCTTAGGTGCTAAAGTGGGAAATGGTTTCAGTTTTGTCTTCATTACACCTATCTGATAAGGAGGTTTAGGGTTTTGGAGAAACTTTCATCATGCCTAGCGTGGAATCAACAATTTTCATTTTAGATGAAGATACATGTTGCAGTTTAAAAGAGAGAGAGTATGGTGTGGTGCATAGAGATAGACTTGCATTACTGCTTCATAAATATCAGGTATGCATGGTGTTACCTAATTTTTAACCATTAGTGAGCTTTTGGATGGGTTTGCATGAGTTTCGGTTATCTAAGTTTTCTAAAAAAATATATAGAATTAGTAAAAAGTCTTGACTAATGTAGGGAAAGCCTAGATCTACCTTTTAGCATTGTCATGGAGGTTGTTCAAATTTCCTTAAGCATCCAAGGTTTCAAAGAACAAGAATAATGATACAGTGAGAAGGGTCTCAATGGAAATCAAAGTGAAATATATGATAATGTAGTCCTTGACAATGCGTACTAAAAAGACACTTATGATAGTGATGAATGTTAGGTCTAGTCTGTGTTTGAAAAATCATTAAAAGGTTTTAAAGAGATAGCCTTGATAGTGTAATGAAAAGATATGACTTGAGGAGTATTTTATGAGAGTAGAAGACTAATGAAGTATATGTGAATCTCTTATCATATGAAAAATTTATATGCCTCCTTAAAGCTATTGACCTTTTCAAACCCCTTTTACACATGTTTTGAAAAGCATATCCATTCTTTAATTGTGTGATGGAATCCTTCCTGATACTAATGTTCACTTACATATTTCATATAGGCAGGGATATGACATTAAAATTTGAAGCCATCTTCTGAAAGATAATTTGAAACTAAAAAACTAAAATATTCCAATAAGTTCAGTTTGTTATGTATTTTTTTGGGTAGAACACATATAAAATGGACGCTTAAAATTCTAGCATACTAGCAATTATTACAAAAATTGACAATCCTATGAATGTTTTGTAAGTGGTGCTAAACATGTTCTACAACTAGTAATTATTGAGCATGATAGCATAAAACCTTGGGTTTTGGTAAACGAGTTTATGAATTTAGAGTCCCACAATTATTCAAATGTTTGATTGAAGGATTGATTCAATTTCCAAGAAGATATGGGGGCAAGTAAACTAGAAAATTTTCATTCTTCTATTTTTTCTATATTGTTCCTACTTAATTCAAGTGACCTTTGGTGTTGAATATCATGTGATATTTGTAAGTTACAAATTTTAAAATTCAAACCATTTTTTTGTGACCACTTGTCATGCAATTTGGGTTTTATTGTGCAAGCAAGTCAATTCATAATAACAATGCAAGTATTTTCATTTATAGATGAATATCATGCTACTTATTGGTGGGCATGATAATTGTCTCAATGAGTGAAATATACTAAATTCTTTAGTTCATATAGAAGTTGACAATTGCAGTAATTTTAGATGCATGAATGTGGGATTGATTTCCTTTCAAAAACTTTGTTGTTTGGGCATTGTAGTATTTTAATTTATGAAAATTCTTTAGGAGTAATTGAATGGTAATAAAGCATTCATGAATTTTGGATGATTAAAATGAAGTGGAGGTCAAACTAAAACACAATAAATTTTTTTTATCCTGCTCAAGAATTCTTCTAGATATCAATATGTAGTTTGACCACAAATATGATAATGTTCAATAAAAGAGAATTTACCTTTTGAAACTATGAAAATAGCCTATGCTTAATTTAATCCCAGGTTTGGGAAGCTTTATTATTAATGTTTGTATATCTATGGCTTGATACATACTATTTTTGTAGATTTGTTGGGGATGGGAGAAATAAGCACTAGATCAATGGCAATCTTACACAACACTAACATGTATGGAACCTTTTTCATTTTGTGCAGATCAATGCCAACAACACAAATTTTCTCATTATGCAAGGGTGCATCACTAAAGTTCTGAATAACTAATAAGGAAAAATAAATATCAAATCTAAGTGTAGAAAAAGGGAATAAGGTGGGTAGAGAAGTGAAATTCCTATCTAAAAAGGTAGACAATCTTTCTAAAGAACTTGTTAAAGAAACATTTGCATTCTCTAACCACAAAGCACTCTCAAAGCTGAGCAAAAAGTGGCTGCAAAGGTAAAAAATAGATGACCCATATCTATTACTATAATTTATTGCTAGTTCAACACTTGGCAGCCTACAATGATTCCAAAAATATAAATTATCTGATCTATAATAAAAGTTTAATGCATAATTGGGTATTCTTTGAAATTCAAGCATGCAATATCAGTTTTTTTTATCTGGGAATGAATTGACCTTGTAATCTTATGTTTTACCCTCACATGTTGTATAAAATAAATTATTCTTCATTAGTTAAAAGCTTAAACTTATATATTTTCTTTTATGTTTATTTTTCTTTTTCTGAAATTCAACAAGAGAATGTTTTGAAAACATCCTTGTGTTTTGTTGGTGTTCCATGATCTAGGGACGTTCCTTTAAAAATTATCCATATTGAAGTTACATCCCTATTTTTTTAATGTTTGGGGACATGGAGTGGGAATGTTTTATTACCATCACTAAGCTCCCAAAACATATCCATTTGCAAGGACAGGCTAAAAACCCTAGGGGTGCACCCTTGAGGTGCACTGATTTATATGATTGTACCTTTTTTATTACAAGTTGCATTTATCCTCTTTTTTCTTGTAATAGAGTGGTTCATTCTTGTTTTTCATGTTTAAATTGATAAAATTCAAGGGAGTTGTCATTGTTAGTTTACAAAAAAATTCTAGAAAAGTTAGGGGAAATTTCCAAATTGAAAATATGCTACCTGTGAGAACCTAGAGTTGTGGATTCTTCATTTAACATGTTCACCTAAGATTACAAACAATGAGATTAAACATTTTTTAAATCCTTACTTGGAAATTACTTTGATTCATCCAAATCCTAATTAAAAATTTATTAGGATATAGAGTTTGTATACAATGAAAGGTCACTATCCCAACTACCTTAAGAAATCACTTGCATTTTGTTCCATAGTGATCACTGTGATAGCCTCAAATAGGGAGCCTCCTTCAGGATGATCTGGCATATAGTACCTTATCATTTCACTTTACCTTTTATCCTACCTATAGCCATATGAATTTCATTAAGTTTCCTAGGGTTTTATTTTCTTGCACATTCACTATTTTTGCTAACTTCCCTCTTGAATAAATGAAGACCTCCTACCTAGCCCTCTATCCTCTCTCCTTGTGAATGATGACTTCCTTGTGAGAAGAAGGCTACCTCATACTGGTGATTATTTTTCTCTCTAATTTATTGGTGATTTCCATCTTTTAAACTCTTTAAACCATTATTTACTATGGAAATCAATCTTTGTAACAATCACATACAATCCTCAATCTAACAGCTTAAAAGAGCATATACATGTCTCATTGACCTGATTCTTATTGTAAAATAAGGGGAAATGCTAGTTTTCTTTTACTCATAGTACATTATGCTCCTTTTGACTAACCATGGCAATATTTTCTCCTTAACCTGAGATCTCATTTCCTTAAACTCAAGGCTTAATTATAAAGTCAAAACCCTAATATTGCTCCTAATGTTGTCTCAGACATGCTATCCTTCGAACTTACTATCACTACTTCATTGTTTACATGGTATTATTCACTTTCACTCATGAAGCTCAAAGACCTTATTGCACTAGGGTTTAATGATCAACATTCACAATTTTCCTTCTATCAAAAATCAATGCTTTATGACTACCCCTCTACTACCTATTTGACTTGTACTTTGAGCTTTTTTCCCTCCATTGTAGTGACCATATTGAAGTGTACTCAACAATTTTCTTATTTATGATAGACCATACCTCCATAATATAGTGAAAAAATGGAATGACTACCATTACTCATACACTATCACCTTTAGCAATGATATCCTAATGCCATGGTTATTAAGTCCAAAACATGAGCTTGTTGCTCTTGCATTTATACCCTACACAGTCACTACTTTGCAATCATACTATCACTACTTCTATTAGTGGTAGTTCTTAGATTGTTTCCTCTAATGTCAAAACTCTAATGGATGATAAAGCCACTATATCTCTTTGCAAACTACATGTAATGTGATAAAAACATCTGACTATACAATGGCAATGAATACGCCAAGGGATTTACTATAATCTATCACACAATTTTGAATTATGACCTAGATTTTATGCTTGTCCTCACATCATTGCTTAGTTTGAAAAGGTTTTTGATGGGTTGGCTATACGAGGTAAATATTGTAATCAGGGTGCTTGTCATTCTCTAATAGACGTAAGGCTTTTTTATTCTCTTGTAAGTTTGAATGTCAATTCCATTCTATGACTGCATTTGTGTAATCATTGAAGGAAGTTCTCTAATGCATAATTTCCAAGAATGTGAGGGTCTCCATGAATGTAGGTATGATTTTGTAAACAACTTGTTATACCTTTGATCATATTTGATAATTTTAGTGTTGTGATTGATAATGCAAAATCCTTATAAAGCCTTTTTCAAGGTATCTTTTCAATGCAATATAAGAAGTATATATGTTTGTCCATGCATTAATGAACTAGGCTCCATTCTTCATGTTGCAATTTTATGTTGTGTCATGTTGTATACATAGATCCTAGCTTATGTTTATGAATGCAATACTTAGTCCTTATTATTGTCATCTCTATATTGTAAAATTTTGGATTGCACATACATTATCTTTGATTTTAAGAATCAACACTATAGCCCAATAGGATCAAGGCACCAATCTACAAACACTTAGCCTCTCGTCACACCAATACCATAAACATAACACATAAGATCATTTTAAATCTATTTAATATTAGGATTCCTACTTGAATTTCACATCCCATTGCTTTAGCAATACAACATCTTAGGAAAGTTGTTCTTGCATCATTTTGAAAGAGATGTACATTGTAATTTGTTTTACAATCACGCATGATCTATAATCCTAAAATGAATACATAATTTGGGATATTACTTGATTTATCTTTGGTCTCTTTTATGAGCTTTATTCTTCTTTAAGGAGGTTTATAGCCTTGATAGTGGTAAACTAGAATTTTGGAGTTTATTGACAAAATTTGGGGTTTTCCAGTGCATAGGGTATAGTTTACCTTCAAGGTCTGGTATCTAAATTTTCATTTATTATTAATTGTTCATACCTAATCATAAGCAGCAAGTCTTTTTCCTTTTTTCCTTAAGTCAACATCCCCTGGGGGCTAGGTTTTAGCTTGTCTTTATGGTTTAGGAGTTTACAATTTTGAGAGCTAATAGATCCTTGGACAACTGCAAATAAATGTAAAAAAATTCTACTCAACAAGATGTTGAGAAACTTGCTCCAATGACATCCTTTTTTGTTTTGAAGGAAAAACTTAGACTTATCCATGTATAGGGTATTCTTTTAAAATCTCCTTGCACTTTTTTTAGAATTTGGCATTCACTTTGTCACTCAAGTGATTCTTTGTCACTTTGGAACCTGCAAGAGAAATTTTCACTTACATATCTTCTTTCACTTTTGTTAGCCAACCTCCTAGGATAACACTTGTGCACTTGGGAGAAATTTTGCACAACCATTGCAACACCACACGGTTATTGTTGGGCCTTCGTGGTGATGTGGGAAAAGTCACCTACATCACTAAAAAGGCCCAACAACAACCGTGCGGTGTTGCAGTGGTTGTGTAGAGAGATTAGAGATAGTGAAAGAAAGAGGTCCAATGGGAAAGTGAAGGGACACAGGCTTGAAGATCCTTCATTTATATCTTTTGATCTACACTAAAAGAAATTCAGTTCCCATCCATAGCAAGGTTGATTGAATAAAGTAAGGTGTGGCACCAGATTAGAGGGGGAAGAGAAAATGCGTGGGGAAGTGAAATAACAATAGACATTGCTAGAATTCAAAGGGATTGACTTGAGTAAAAGGAATATTAAAAAGATGATGCACATCATTTTTCTATGTGGTGGGTTGCATAGAAGTGGTAGAGGGACACACCAAGTAAAGCAAAAATAGGCCAATAGTTTGAATAGATTGTAGGCTATGGGTAAGAGGGGAGCCCATGGAGGATCAACCAAAGAGACTGGGAAACACAAAATGAGCGAAAATTAGAGGATTTAAGCCACATAGATTTGAGAGAGGTAATGAGAGGTAAATAATTTTTAAAGTTTGTAGATTATTGATACAAAAAGCAAAGTATTGCATGGGTGCAAAATATGGAAGGCTGTGTGAGGTTCTCAACAAATTGTTGAAAGAATTGGGTGGTAAAGAAAATAATGCGAGTAGAACTTGTATAAGAATTATTGTAAGAGAGGCCATAAAAAGCCATGGAGTGAAATTTAATTGTTGTAATTAAATTAATAGAATCCAAGCTTTTTTTCTATCTTAGCTTTGTTGATTGATGAATTGAAGCAACATTTTGTCTATAAGTTTATTATGTGTTGTGAGCTTCTTTTAGTGTAGATCAAAAGACATAAATGAAGGCTCTTCAACCCTGTGTACCTTCATTTTCCCATCAAACCTCTTTCTTTCATTGTCTCTAATCTCTAATATAATCAAACTACATGTAGGTATCATTTTAATTCCTCTATCTTCAATCAATCTCATTACTATTTGAACCTCACCTCACCTGCTCGCTTATGCACAAATGTTTTAGATAAGAACATAAGTCACAATATTTTTAGGATTCAACTAAAAAAGCAATGTTGCTGGAATACTCATCCTATATTCATATATGATCCACAGGAACCAAAGGTTTAACTGGCATCTTAGTAATAATGTTTAGGGTGTCCTCAAGATAGCTAGCATGGGCATGAAGGTCAACCATGCACACCTAATGACCAAACTATATATGTAATGAAATAAGGGTTACAGATGTGTGAAGTATGTGTAATCCTCATCCACTAAACCTACATGACTACATGCAGCTAGAACACAAGAAAAGCTTACAATGTCGGTGTTCTAGAGTGCTTCATTAATTCAAATATTTTTAGAGCTTCCTTGCAAAACCTATTTTGTGCACATTCTATAATCATACTTTTCATTCCATGAGATGAAATCTCTTTGAGGAATTCTATAAAACAATTCATTTTGTACTACATTTTGGTGTCAAATCTTTGGTAATTATGGTTAGTTTCATTGCATTCAAATTCTAAATTCTGGGAAATTATATATAGTAAATAAATTGATGGCTATTTGGATAGTGGCATTAGCTTTCTTATAAATTAACTAAAATATCTTGTCTTGAAATATCTAGAAGGATTATTTTGATTACAGAGGATTTTGTGTTTATTTTTCTAACAATGATTAACAATAATTTTACAATGCTACTAGCTTGCTATTTTCATTCAAGATACAAGTCATCAAAGTCAAGTACATATCAAAAAGATGGTACTCTACTTCAAATACTCAACCTCACTTAGTTTAGTCTGCTTACATGGGGATATTAAGGAAGTTTCTAAACAATTACTATATATCATTTGTTGTTTGTGAAGGAGAATCCTGCGAGATGCAATATGGTAGTGGATTAATATCTAGTTTCTTAAGTAAATATTATGTCACAGTTGGGAAACTTGTTGTGAAAAATTGGGTTAGTAATTTTTGGATGTTAAGGCTTCCCAGTTGAATATCAAAGATCTTTTCTCATCAACTTAATTTGGAATTTATGTATAAATGGATTCTTTCATGGTGCAGGTCTTTATTGAGACAACATATGAACTAGGTTTGACATTTTTGTTGTCTAAGATTGATGGCATTCTTGAGCTTGGTTTCCAGGAAATTTCTATTGATAATGTTGTTCCAGTCTGGTTAGTGTTGATAGCCTTCATTCTATAATGTCAACTTCATTCTACAATCTGAGCATATCACCTTTCTTAAACTTTGAACAAGGTTCCAAAATCAACGGTTCAATATAAATATTCCAGGCCTATGTTGAACACTCTAGTTAAGGCATTTGTTGACAAGGCTACAAATTTTTAATTGATTTATCTTTCTGCTGTGTTTGGACTTACTTTTTTAAACTTGCAATATACAATGTGTTGGATGTTGTGGTTGTGCTGTTGATATGTGGTTGTCATTGATGTCAACACTATTAGCATTAATGCATTTGAAGTTGTATATGTCAAGGATATTGAGAAAATTGTAATGAAATGAGTTGCAAGTTGTCAGTGGTGAAGTGAAGTTCAGTCTATCGGTGAGTTCAGTACATTGATGATCAAAGGTCGTGGTCTAAGGGGTTTCTTGTTGAGTTTATCTAGTTTATCCATGTTGAGTTTTAGAGATCTGCATGAAGTTTTGATCGAGTTATGAATATTTGTATTCTGACAGTCTTTTTGTTACTTTAGTTTGTGTTCCTGAATGAAGATGCGATTTTAGTAAGTTCAATTTTTTTGTATACTTCTTTGGTGATTCATGATGTTTGTGGATGTTTCTAGATCATGCTCTATCTATGTTGCATGTCCCCATTGATCGTTGTGCTCATGATTCAAGATTTTCTCTTGCATGTTCATGTTTTTCATGTTCTTGGACGACAAGGTGTTTGTAGCGTGTTGTGGATGTTCGAGGATTATTTTTTGAAGGTGGTTCATGTTCAAAGATGTTATTTTGGGTATTCACTATGTTGTGGCCAACCTTGGTTGATTCACATTAATAATTTTTAATGATTTGGGCTGACAGTTTATATTCATTTTGTTATTTTCTGGAAGCTGAGATGTAGCGATTTAATTTCTTGTTGCGGATATATATATAAGCAATTGTTTAGTTCATTTGAAGTATGTTGAATGTGTGTGTGTGTGAATAATGTTCTAAATCATTCAAAGGTAGAGTAGAGTGTGAAGAAGAGTGAAGAAGAGTGAAGAAGTGTTCATGTGCTTAACCAGAACTGTGATCAGGCATTAGCAGATGTTATTTTATCAGCTCAAATCCTTGCAGATGTAATCCAAATCTTTCTATAAGACAATGTGTCTTCCTTTGGGCGGTAAGCATTGTTGTAATTGATTAGTGAGCTCTAGGTAGTGCGCCTGAATGCATGTGCATTCCCCATTTCATTCTTTATACTTTTAACAAGGTATAATCTTGTGGACTAACCTCCACCATGTTTTTTCCCCTAATAGGGTTTCCACATAAAAAATCTTGGTGTTATGTATGTTTCTGATGTGTTTATGATTTATGCTTTCATGGTTAATAATCAGATTTGAGAATAAGGTTAATAAAGTTAATAAGTTGTGAGTTTTTTATACAATTGATTCACCCCCCCTCTCAGTTGTCTACCCTTGTGTTGCCAACAATTGGTATCAGAGAAAGTTCCTTGGAAGAAGTTTAACAGCTTGAGGTGATCTAGGATAGTGATTTACAAGAAGGATAGTCTGAGATTTGATAGAACAAATTATTCTTTGTGGAAGACTCAAATGGAGTGTCATCTGAGATGCATTGGTGAACCCTAGTGGAGAATTACAAGTAATAGGTATGTTATACCTCAGAATGTTCCTACTACTGTTGCTAATATTAGAGATGCTAAGTACAATATCAAGGCTAAGGAAGCATTGTTGAATGTTTTGAGTGATATTGAGATGACTAATGTTATGGATCTGAAGATCGCTTATGAGATCTGGAAAAAGTTGGAAACTTTGTATGAAGGTGATGCTAATGTGAAGATTGCTAAGTTGTAGAGTTTGAAAGGGAAATATGAAATGCTGAGAATGGGTGATGAAGAAAATATTACTACTTTCATGCAAAGAGTGAATGAACTTGTGTGTGGTATCATATGTGTTGGTGGATAGTTGGAAGAATCAGAGATTGTTGCTAAAGTGCTTAGATCTTTGCCTACGGCTTACAAAGTCAAAGCTACAACTATTGAAGAGATTCGGACTATGACAAATGTTACTCAAGATATGCTGATTGGTAAGCTTACTGCTTTTGAGTTGAGTTAATTTGGTGATGTCATTTCTAAGGTAGAATCTGCATTCAAGGCCACTACATCTAGAAGAGATAAACAAAGATATGATTTGGGTGAAAGTTCATCTAGAAAGGAATTCAAGTATGAAGAAGAAATGAGATAGATTAAAGAAGAAGAAGAAAGAGAATTGAATGAGCTTGAAGCACTAATTGTGAAAAGAGAAGCCAAATGAGAAGGTAACTATAAAGGAAATTTTCCTATTAAATGTTTTTCTTTCAGTAAGATAGGTCATTTTGCATCAAGGTGTCCAAAAAGAGTTTCTAAACCAAGACGTAAAAATCCTTCAAAAGAAGTGTTATTATGCTGCTAATAACGGAGTGATAAATGATGAATCTGATAAAGGAAATGGAAGTGAGGACGAATGGGTATTTATTGCTATCAAGAAAAATAATCCTATATCTACTGAATCTGCTAGTTGTAAAAATGTGGAGAAAGCCCTAGTTGCTCGAGTTGAAGAGAAAGATGAATGGGTGATTGATAGTGGATGCTCTCATCATATGATAGGAGATAAAAGTAAGTTTGTGAGCTTGGAAAATTATGATGGTGGTGTTGTGATATTTGGTGAGAACATAGCTGGTGTGATATGTGGCAGAGGATTCATTTCTCTTGATGGTAAGAATAATACTAATGATGTCCTATATGTGGAAGCTCTAAAGCATAATCTTTTAAGTGTTAGAAAGATGGTTGATAAGGGTTACAATCTTTAGTTCAAGGATGGAAAGTGCAGAAAAATGGGGTGTTCTAAAAATGTGATTGCATCAGGTACAAAAATAAGAGGTAATATCTTTCATTTGAATGCTGCTAGTAAAGGTTGTTTGATTGCTCAAGTTGATGAAAGTTGGTTGTGGCATAGAAGAATGTGTCATGTAAACTTTGATAACATTGTCAAGATAAGTTATGCTCAAGAAGTGAGAGATCTTCCTAAGTTGGTAAAGCCTACTAATACTATATACAAGGAATGCCAGTTGGAAAAGAAAACTAGAATTTCATTTCAGAGCAAACAACATAATTCAAAAGAATTGTTGGAGCTTGTGTTTATTGATTTGTGTGGTCCTTCAAGAATCAGAAGTTTACAAGGTTATAGGTATTTCATGTTGCTTATTGATGATTATTCAAGAATAATGTGGGATACTTTCTTGAGAGAGAAATCCAAAGCTCTGGAAAATTTCAAGATGTTTAAGGCTATGGTTGAGATAGAGACTAGTATGAAGATTAAATGTCTAAGGTTAGATAGAGGTGGTGAATTCACTTCTGGTGAGTTTAATTCTTTTTTTGAAGTACCCTGTGGACCCCTCAGCAAAATGGAGTTGTGGAAAGGTAGAACAAGACAATTCAAGATGCTACTAGAACTATGATGTTGGAAGGAAATGTTCCTCATATCTATTGGAGAGAAGTTGTAAGTACTCCTGTTTACATCCTCAACTAGGTACAAGTCAAAGGTGATACTGGTAAGACCCCTTTTGAGCTATGGACTAGTCATAAGCCTACTATTAAATATTTCAAAATCTTTGGGAGTAAATGTTATATCAGAAGAGATGAAGATTTAGGAAAGTTTGATGCTAGGAGTGATGAAGGAATCTTTTTGGGTTACTCTACTAAAAGCAAGGCCTACCGATGCTACAATAAGAGATTGAAGAAAATGGTTGAAAGTGCAAATGTTAAGGTTGATGAAGACGTAGCTAAACCATCCCGAACTTGTGGATATGATTTTGATGATCATAATGATAGTACAAACAAAGGAAATCAAGTTTATACTTTAAATCAAGTTCAAATCATTTTGGTGAATCAAGAAGATCAAGAGGAAGGAGAAAACAATAAAGGTGTAGAAGAGAGATCACAAGAGCCTGAAATTCAAGAACATCCTAAGACTCTGAGGTATGTAAGATTGAATCATTCAAAAGATTAGATCATTGGTGATAAGAATAAAGGTGTTCAGACTAGGAGAAAGATTTGCAGAAGAATATTGTTTTATTTAAAAGACCAAGCCTACTAATGTGAATGAAGCATGTAAAGATGAACATTGGGTTGTAGCAATGAAAGAAGAGCTACAAAAAATTGAGAAGAATGATACATGGATTCTTGTTCCTAGACCTAAGGATAAAAATTTCATTGGAACTAAATGGGTCTTTAGAAAAAAATTGAATGAGCAAGGTGAATTGGTTAGAAAGAAAGCAAGATTGGTGTGTAAGTGATATTATCAAATGGAAGGAATTAATTTTGAATATGCTTTTACCCCTGTTGCTAGAATTGAAGTTGTGAGATTGTTTCTTGCTTATGCTGCTTACAAAGACTACAAGGTTTATCAGATGGATTTCAAGTCAACATTTCTAAATGGTGAGTTGGAAGAAGAGGTGTATGTTGAGCAACTAGATGGATTTCAGTTGACTGATCAAGGAGATATGGTTTGTTGGTCGAATAAATCACTGTATGGACTTAAGCAAGCCCCTAGAGCTTTGTATGCCAGATTGGATAAGTATTTGTTGAAGCTTGGATTTAACAAAGCTACTGCTGATAGTAATTTGTATTTCAAGAATGATGATAAAGATTTGATTGTGGAAGTTTTTTTTGATGATATCATTTTTGGAGGAGATGATAGTTTGTGCATGAAGTTTTCTAATGAGATGCAAAGTGAGTTTGAGATGTCAATGATTGGAGAGATGAAATTCTTTTTGGGATTAAAAATTACATAGTTAGACAAAGGGATATTTATATCTCATTCCAATTATGTGAAAGAATTGTTGAAGAAATTTGGTATGGAAGATTCAAAGCCAGTTGGTACACCCATGGTGACCATATGTAAGTTGAAAATAGATGATGATTCTCAAAACAAAATTCAGATTAGATATAGATTAATGATTGGTGGATTGTTGTATTTAACTCAAACTAGGCTTGATATCATGAATGTTGTATGTACTATTGCAAGATTTCAAGATGATCCTAAAGAATCTCATGTGACTGTTGTGAAGAGGATTTTTAGATACTTGAAGGGGACAATTGATTTTGGCCTGTGGTATCCTAAAGATGATGATCTTACTTTGAGTGCCTTTACTGATGTTGATTGGGCTGGTGATGTGAATGACAAAAAAATTACTAGTGGTGGCATATTTTTCTTGGGAAAGAAGTTGATTTCATGGTTAAGTAAGAAGCATCATGCCATTTCTTTATCTACTGCAAAGGTTGAATACATTGATGCTGCTAACAATTGTACTCAAGTATTGTGGATGAAGTAGATGTTCAAGGATATCAAAGTTGTGTATGATGAACTATTACTATATTATGCGATAATTCAAGTGCTATTAATATTTCTAAGAATCTAGTGTTGCATTCAAAGACCAAGCATATATCTATCAAGTTTCACTTTTTCAGAGAGAAGGTGAGTGAAAAGGAAGTCAAATTGGAGTATGTGCCTACTAAGGAGCATATTGCAGACATCTTTACCAAGCCATTGCCTAAGGATACTTTTGAGTATATCAGAGGGAAGTTAGGGGTGATTACCCCTCCTAATCAGAACTAAGATGCAAAGCAATGCATTACATCAATCCGTGATTTTCATAGTCATATCTTGATCTGGATTGATGTTGTGGTGGTTGCTACTCAGGGGGAGTAGTTAGATGATTCAAATATTTAGATGTTCAGATATGTGGTTTAGAGCTTAGAGATTTTTGTCATTGATGTCAAAGGGGGAGAAGAATCTTGTAAGGAGAAGAGTCATATGGAAGAGTTATGTGAGAAGACTCAGAACCTAGGGGGAGTAAGTGTAGTTGTGTTGATGGTGTTTTTCACATCATGTGTTTCCATCAATTACAAAGGGGGAGATTATTGGATGTTATGGTTGTGTTGTTGATATGTGGTTATCATTGATGTCAACACTATTAGCATTAATGCATTTGAAGTTGTATATGTCGAGGATATTGAGAAAATTTAAATGAAATGAGTTGCAAGTTGTCAATGGTGAGGTGAACTTCAGTCTATCGATGAGTTTAGTATGTTGATTATTAGAGGTTGTGGTCTAAAGGTTTTATTGTTGAGTCTATCTAGTTTATCCATGTTGAGTTTCAAAGATCTGCATGAAGTTTTGATCGAGTTATGAAGATTTGTATTCTGACAATCTTTATGTTACTTTAGTTTGTGTTCCTAAATGAAGATGATGTGATTTTAGTAAGTTCAATTGTTGCAGATACTTTTCTAGTGATTTATGATGTTTTTGGATGTTTATAGATCATGCTCTATCTATGTTGCACATCTACATTGATCATTGTGCTCGTGATCTAATATTTTCTCTTGCATGTTCATGTTTTTCATGTTCTTGGCCGACAAGGTGTTTGCAACGTGTTGTGGATCTTCGATGATTAATTTTTGAAGGTGGTTCATGTTCAAATATGTTATTTTGGGTCTTCAATATGTTGTGGCCGACCTTAGTTGATTCACATTAATAATTGTTAATGATTTGGGCTGACAGTTTATAATCATTTTATTATTTTGTTGAAGCCGACATGTAGCGATTTAATTTCTTGTTGCGGATATATATAAGTGATTGTTTACTTCATTTCAAGTATGTCGAATGTGTGTGTGCATGAATAATGTTCGAAATCATTTGAAGGTAGAGCAGAGTGTGGAGAAGAGTGAAGAAGTGTTCATGTGCTTAATCGAAACTGTGATCAGGCATTTGTAGATGTTATTTTATCAGTTCAAATCTTTGTGGATGTAATCTGAATCTTTTTGTAAGACAGTGTGTCTTCCTCTAGGTAGTAAGCCTTGTTGTAATTAAGTAGTGAGCTCTAGGAAGTGTGCCTGAATGCATGTGCATTCCGCATTTCATTATTTATACTTTTAATAGGGTATAATCTTGTGGACTAACCTCCACCGTGGTTTTTCCCCTAACAAGGTTTCCACGTAAAAAATCTTGGTGTTATGTGTGTTAATAAGTTGTGAATTTATGAGACAACTGACTCACCCATCCCCTCTTAGTTGTCTACCCTTGTGTTGCCAACACAATGCACTTTTATTGTTTCTGAATTGAGACTAATAGCAATTTTTTTCGTTGTATTCAGGCACATATTCATTCATGGTGGAAAAGGTAGCACCCTATTGCTCATATTAGATGGCATGTTGCATATAAAGGAGAAAAGATTATATGGTTATTGTTCACTACATTGAAGGAGAGAGCTTCATATATGGGACACGGTCAAAACTCTCCTTCTTGGATTCTACACATTACAACTTGCTCATAGAAGATTTCCCACGTTGCAGAAGTTGTAAGAGATTATTCAAGGGGCATGTGCTTGCATTGAAGAGATCCAGGCATGCGTTTCCATCATTGTAGAAGTTTTTTGGAGAAGTTTCTTTCTTGTCATTTTTGTGCATTGTAATACTCTATTTATAAGCATTTTTCAAGCAAGATAGATATTTCAGACTTGTGCAAGTTGTAAGAAAACATTTCTTTTAATAAATTTTAGTGATTTTTCCTTCTTAATGGCTATCTTATTGTGTGCAATTGATGATTGATGTGTATTTCTATATTTTATATTTAAATCCTCAAATATTAGTTAATTGAAATGACTAAATATACTACTAATTGACATCAATTAATAATTAAACTGACTAAATATACTACCAATTCACATAAATCAGTGAATAAATATGACTAAATATATGACCAGTTGACGGAAAAATAATAATTAAAATGACTAAATATACTACCAATGGGTGAAAATTAGTTAATACAAATGACTAAACATACTACCAATGGATGGAAATCAGTGAATAAAAATGACTAAATATACTACCAATTGATGAAAATTAATTATTATAATGACTAAATATACTACAAAATAAACTACCAAATATACTACCAAATTAATGACTAAATATACTACCAAATTGATCAATTAAAACAACCAATAAATGACTAAATATACTACAAAATATACTATGAAATATACTACCAAATTAATGACTAAATATACTACCAAATTGATCAATCAAAACAACCAATAAATGACTAAAAATGGTTTAGTCATCAATTCGGTCGCGTTATAAATGACTGGCAATAAACTACTAATGGGCATGCGATCATGTTTAGTCATTTATATAAAGTTTTTAGTAGTTGCTTTAATCATATATTGATGTTTATGTACTAGTGTTTGTACTTGACTTTTCTTTTGCTTTAAATGTATCATACAACTTTGAAATTGCATTGGTATTAGGACTCTTTACTTTCTCAAAAATCAAGCTAGATTTATCTTTTAAATGATTTTGTGAGTTAATCAACTCATTAAAAGATCTTAGAGCCCCCCTTTAGCTTCAAAACTTTGTCAATCTATTCTTTATCATTTTTTAATTATTTTCTCAAAGCCACAATTTCAACCTCTAACTTCATGCATTCATTATATTTAGACTATAGTTCAAATTTAAATATATCTTCTATCCTCTTGGATTCTTCAACTTGTGTCTTAAAACTCACCACTATTTGATCAGATTCTTCAAGATTTTTGGATTATTTTTCAATCTCCTTTTGTGCATGGTTTCTTAGATTTTTTTCTCCTTTCTCAAGTTTTTAATCTCATCTAAGGCACTAATGAGTTCACCTTCAAGATCTAATTCACCTTCTTCTTCTTCATCAAAATCTTCAACTTCTCCATTTTCTTGATTTGCAAAACCTCTTGCCATGAATAGGAACTCATTTTGTTCAACCACCAAGGCATAGTCTTGTTCATCTTCTGAGCTATCACTAACATCAAATGAGTCACTTTCCTCTTGAACATACAAACTCTTCTTCTTCTTTGGAAAATCCATTTTTTCTTGGGGAAGTAGGGTTTCTTCTTTTTACTATCCACTAGTTGATCAGAGTTATCCTTTTCATCATAAGGGAATTTAGAAGCAAAATGACCTATTTTACCATAGCTAAATCATTTTAAGGGTAACTTACCTCTATATTTTTCAGATCCCCTCAATCTTTTGAAAAAGTTGGTGTTGGGAACTAAGGTATCTCAACCTTTGCAATTTCCTAGCATTAGAATATTAATTTATTAATTCTTATGTTGTATTTTCTTGTTCATATTACTTTGTCATCTAATATGACTTGGCACGGTGAGTTGTCAACATATTGAGAGGTGACATGGATGTTGTGGTCTCCACATGGCAATGTAGGTGTCCCATTTTGAGAATATATTCTTTGACATGTATCATAATCCTTGAGGGATTTTATGACAAGTTATGACAGATTCCTATGACAGTCTTATGATGCGTAAGTGCAAGTTTCTATAATAGGTTGGACATGTGTTGGAAGGTATCTTTGCATGAGGAATCTAGGCACCCATGTTTGACCTATGATAGGCTATAAGAGAATGTAAGAGGCATCTGTCATACCTATTAGGGGAAAATTTGGGGTTCCCAAGTATGGAGGCATGTAAGGGGTGTTAGGAATCATGTGACAAGTGTCACAAGAGTCAAATATGTGTTTGAAAAATGTGCCACATGGATTTGTACGCCCATCTCTTGTAGCTTGTTCTAGAAGCTACCTTCATTCTTGTATTCTGGTTTTTGGAAGGATTTCCAAGTTTGTCTTTCCCTTTCATTTGGTATTAGAGCTTAGTTCTAGGTTTGCATCTTCTTGCATGTGCATGTATGTAGGTAGCATGTACTTGCATGTGTGTTGTGTATACTTGCATGAACTTGTATGTCACTTGAATGTGCTCGCATGGTGTTGCATGTGGTGTTTAGGGTTATGGGTATTTCTTCTACCACAATTTCTTAGCTTGGAAAGCTTGAGGGAATTGTTTTGGAGGAATTGGTTGATTATTAATCCTTATCTAAGTTGAAGTTTTGTAGTTTATCTTATTTTCTAGAAATAGTAGGCATTGTGAAGGATGGAGAAGATAGAGTTTTATGGAGTTGATCATGTGGTTACATTTGATATGTTATTGATCTAGAGCTCCTATTTGATAGTTGAGTAACCTCAAATACATGTAAGGCTATGGAGTTGATCATTGGATGATCTGGAAGGTTCTGGAATAGACTATTTCTCTCTCAGATGCATGTACATGGTGGGGTTGGCCTGAAAATGGGCCTAGAAGTTCTTGGACCTCTCTTTCCTAGTGGATGTTTGTACTTGCATGGCTACGATTCATGTTCTTTGGATTTGAGGGTTTTGTGGACTTTTTGATTAAAAATCTATGGTTATGCATATTCATGATATTCCATTGTTTTGGTTTAACTATTATGGTTTTTTTCAGACTTAAGGGTCTTCCAGATGTTAAGTGGATGTGGATTTCCATGTGTGTTACAAAACATGGTTGGTTTGCAGGTTATACACGGTTAATCAAAACTTGCAGTTTTGAAGATCTGTAGATGAAATATTT
Organism: Sequoia sempervirens; assembly: GCA_007258455.2. Lineage (NCBI taxonomy): Eukaryota > Viridiplantae > Streptophyta > Pinopsida > Cupressales > Cupressaceae > Sequoia > Sequoia sempervirens. The sequence goes on along the minus strand of VDFB02281492.1, from coordinate 95,302,454 downwards.
TTTTAGATTATGTTTCCCTTGTGGTATATCTAAATGTAAGATAGTTGTAGGTTTGCATGTGTGCTTCATGCATGTTTTGAGGAGGTTTTCATCTTTCTCATTGAGGAAATTTTGGTATATCTTTTACCATTGGTGACTTGTGGGTTGTGAAGTTGGGATATTTTAGATTTTACAAGCTTCTAGACAACCTATTTCCTCTTAAGGGTTTTATATTTTTCTTGTGCTCTAAAAGCTTTGGGTTTCTATAGATCTGGAGTATTCACTTATTCATATGAAATATGTGATCTATTATTCTGGATGTTTAGGTGGTTTTAGATTTACATGGAGATTATTTTTACAAGATTTTACATGTTAACCAAAAACCTGTGGTTTGCAGATCTATGGAAAATATTGTGTTTAGAATCTTAGAGTTTTTTGGAAATGAACAATTGTAGATTTGCAGGAATACTTGATTAGTTCTTTGACTATGGTACTTAGTAGTGGATTTGTTTGGAAAATCGGGTATGTTGGTGATCTAGTGTTTGATTCTTGAAATCTACATGTTATCTTCTTTGATATCTCAGTTTTTCATATTACTAATGTGATGATGATTTTGCATGCTTTAGTATATGGGATCTATGAGTTATGCAGTTTATGGATTAGCTACCCATTGGCTGCAGTGGGATGACTCAAATGTGGATTGTCTATATCCATGAGATTGATTCAGTGTTGATGCAGATTTTATTAGTTGGCCTTATCTGTGGTCATTTGTGCATTGTATTTTTTCTTTGAGATGAGAGGATGGATCTTTTTTGAGTGCTTGTATATTCAATTATGATACTTGTAGCATTCTATTTATCTTCTTGGCTTGGAGATTGTGGTTCTACTTATTATTTGGTGTTACTAATATTGCATTTTATTGTGTTATGAAGAATCTTCATTAAGGAGATGGATTTCATGATGCTTGGAGAGCTTAGTATCACTATTCAGTGGGAGCTTTAGCAGTGACTGTGGATTCGTCACTTGGTGATGGATGATCTTCTTTAGTGTTTCATATGTTACTAGGAAGAGCTCTTAGATCCTGTTGTTGTAGAAGGGTTTTTTCGCATTTTCATGGACATTAATTGGAGATGGTTATTTTTCATGTGAATGGTTATGTTGACATTTTGGCTTTCCATGCAAGACTTCTTTAGTCTTTAGTTGAGGTTTCATGATTTTTATTATTATATGTGATCATTGTATTGATAAGATGGCTATGTTATTATGTCATGGTTTACTCTTGATTACCGGTTTAGAGTTTTGCCATGATACATGTACTTGTTATGTTCTTTGGATCATATGATATTCTTTTGAGGAAGTGTGAGATCATGATGTCATGGTTATGTTCCTGATTCAACTGTTGGGATTTTGAATTTAATCTTGGTTGGTTCTCATGGTATTGGGTACATTGATCATTTTCTTGATTACTTCATGATGGTGCTATGTTACATTTGAAGTTTGGCATGGATTGGTTGGTTATAGGTACTCGTGGATACTTGGAGACATAGTTGAGGGTAGAGTTCTCTTATGGTTACAGACATGTGTTGTTATCATTAATCTTGATAAGATTTCAACAGGAAGTCCAAAGAGCCTAAATTTTGGTTGGACATGAGTTCAACATGGACCTATGAGGAGAGTGTTCTTGGGTGAGTCATGATGACTTGGATATCTTGGAGGAGAATTCTCATTCCCAACTCTTGGTATTCTTATCAATTTACTTGAAAGGCATTTCCCATTGTTTCTTTTAGGTGCATTATGTTTATCTTCTCATGTATATGGATCTTGAGCTATGGATAGATGGTTTTGGAGGATTCATTTGATGAGTTTTGGCATGTTTGTCTCCTTATGCATTGTGATTTCATTCATTGATGTTGAGTTTAGGAGATGTATTGGGCTTATTTCCTTCATTGGGAATGGATTTAGTTTGATCTTGTTTGGCTTGAGAAGCTTACATCCATGTTGATTACATGATACATATGTTATGCTTGATCTTGATGATTGAATGATTGGGTGTTGTTATGGATTTTATTTTGGGGTGTTGTGGAGGAGATCATACTTAACATAGTTGGCATTTAGAGGTGTATGTAGGAGAATTTTCTATAGGTATATGATGTGCAATGTTTCTCTCTTTGGTCTTGGTTATCTTCTTATATTTTTGGTCTCACATTACATTGGTTTTGAGGTTTGGATGGAACTATTGTGATCACTAGGTTGTGATCATGTGTTTTCACTTATGTTCTTGGGTGATGACATGGAGGTTTCTTTATCTCTTTCCTTTGTTGGGTGTGGAGAATAATGGAGAGCTTTGGAGACTTGTGGTGAGAGTTATTCTTATAGGTTATTTATTTACAATTTTTGCATATCATTGTGGATGTTTCGTGGCACTACATGATGTTGTTTAGACTTTCTATATGATTCTATTGGTATACTTGGTATGCCTTGATCTTTTTTAGATTCAACATTACACATGCAGTGGGAGTTCCTAGATGTGTGCGTTCTTCAGTGATAGTTTTTGACACATGGAGCTTTTGATTGTAGTTTATGGGTTGGATATATTGTTGGCAGAAGTTCAAATGATGTTTTGGATACCTTTGTGGTATCGCAGATTAGATGGATTAGCATTTGTTGTGGTTTTTATTTCTAGTCTCGTGGGTTTATCAATTAGATGAGGGAAATCCATTTTGGTTGTTGTTCTAGCCAATGGTTTATATTGTTCTTTGGAGGATTTTTTGTCTTCAAAATTGTGTTCTATTTATGGGCTTGGAGTTGATTGAGCTTTTGTTTAGCTCATGAGAAAAATGGAGTTATGACAATAGACTTGAGTCTTTTTTATCACCTGGATTTGATGCTTGTGTTCTTTGGATTGGTGCATATACACCTTGTTTTGTTCTTTTTCTTCTACAGGTGGCATGATTGGAGGATGACAAGAATTTTTTTCTTGATATGGTGGACATCTTGGATGTTGTTGTAGGTATCTTGTTAGCACACGAGAGCATGTTACAAATTCATTTGGTTTCATTGATAGTTGTGATGACGTTGTTTTGACCCTAGCAGTTGACTACCTAATTAGAATGGCTCTTGAAAGTTGTTTGACAAGTTGGAGAATGTTGGGAATTAAGGTGTCTCAATCTTTGCAATTTCCTAGCATTAGAATATTAATTTATTAAATGCTTATATTGTATTTTCTTGTTCATATTAATTTTCCATCTAATATGACTTGGCACGGTGAGTTGTTAGCATATTGAGAGGTGACATAGATGTTGTGGTCTCCACATGGCAATGTAGGTGTCCCACTTTGAGAAGATATTATTTGACATGTTTCGACATCCTTGAGGGATTCTATGAAAAGTTATGAAAAATTCTTATGACAACTTCCTATGACGGTATTATGATGCATAAGAGCTATATTTATGATAGGTTGGACATGTGTTGGAAGGAATCTTGGTATGAGGAATCTAGGCACTCATGTTTGACCTATGACAGAATGTAAGAGAATGTAAGAGGCATCTATCATACCTATTAGGGGAAAATTTGGGGCACCTTTGTATGGAGGCATGTAAGGGGAGTTAGGAATCATGTGACAAGTGTCACAAGAGTCAAATATGTGTTTGAAAAGTGTGCCACATGGATTTGGACGCCCATCTCTTGTAGCTTGTTCTAGAAGCTACCTTCATGCTTGTATTATCTATATATTGGATGTCTTGGAGTGGGTTTTGAATGTTGAATATTGTAGCTATCGAAGTGTTGTCGGATTTCCCCCAGAAGAGCAAGATGTAGTCTCCATGTTAAGGCTGTGAGCCTACAAGTGTATTGTAACCCTATTTTTATATATTAATACATTGGTTTGATGCTTTATAGTGAGGGGTTTTTTACCCAAAAGGGTTTTCCCCACGTATATTGTGTATTCTTCTCTTTTGTCTATCTTTCTTCTATTCTTTTTGTTTCTCATTCTTGAAATGTTGATTTACATGTTGTTATGTTGCTGAAATTTTTCTAGATTTGAAACTACATCAACTTTCCTCTAAGGATTAATGTATGGGAAATTAAACTATGTATATTTCCACTTTAACGCATAGTAGTATGTGCTTGTATCAAGATGATTGAAATCTGATTTTTTTAAAGAAACATAAGATAATGAAGGTTCATACTGGTTCTTGGAAGGCTTTCCAAGTTCATCTTTCCCTTTTAGTTGGATTCTTCTTTATAAGTCTCCTCATATTTGGATTTAGATGCTTCTGCATTTTCCTTTTTAGTTTCTTTGAATGCAACTTCTCTTTTAGACGTATCTACATCTCCCATTCTCATCTCATAGGTAGTAAAAGTTCCATGCAACTCATTAATAATGAGTTTATCTAGATCTCTTGCTTCCTCTATTGTAGAAATTTTAGAATCATAACTAGATGGTAGGAATATTAAAACCTTTTTGGCAATGACTAAAACCTTCATCTCTTCTCCAAGGCCTCTGATAGCATTCACTATTTCATCTACTCTAAGAAGATAATCTACAATCTTTTCTTCTTCACTCATCTTGAGACTTTCAAACTACCTTTGAAAGTTTGTATCTTTGCTTGCTCTACTTTATCATCACCTTCATAGATGTTATTCAGCTTGTCCCATACATCATTTGCATTTTGACAATACATCACTTTAAAAAATTTTGAGTTTGACAATCCACAAAGAATAGCATTCTTTTCCTTAGAATTATTATCATATTCTCTTTTTCTAGCTTGATCAGTAGGAGGTGTAGTAGGGATTGTATATCCATTGATAATTAACATCCATACATAAAACCCTAATAAAGATAAATATGCTTTCATTCTAATGCTCCAAAATTCATAGTTTGATCCATCAAAGAGAGGTGCTTTGTTTGAGTATGAACCTTCTTGACTAGTGATTTGTGTTCACTAACCAAGATCTACCTAAGTTGCTTAAGCTTCTCCAAAGGAACTTGGGCTTTCATACCAATTTTTGGAACACAACAATCTATTGAGAAGGGGGGATGAATGATTAGATCAATTAAAATTTAACTTTTAACACCTCTTGAAGCAGATAAAATAACACATGTAGAGATTCACACACACACAAATACTCATAGCACTAGATATACATGGAAAATAAAATATGGGAAAAACCACGATGAGAATAGCTGCTAGGATCTACTATCCCAACCAAGCCTCACAATAAAACTTCACTGGTTATAATGTTTAAGGGAATCATCCCTAAGGAGACACCAATCCCTTGATTTAATAGTACCAACTATAAGGAAGCATCAACTCCCTAACTGAGCACCAATCTAGCTATCTAATGGTACCAACCAATCAGATTTACAATGAAAGTATGAAGCTACAACTCAAAATTATTTATGGTTCAAAAATGAATCCACTTCAAAGTTTCAAACCTATTCTAGAACTTCTCATTCCTTCCTGCTATTTACTTAGTAGTTCATCTCTCTTTGCACTTCTCTTTCCCCTCCTCTACTATATCTCACACTTTTTCAACTCAATGCATATCCAAGATTATGTTTTATGTATATAAATCTAGGTGTACCACAGACAACATATGCATACTCAATACTTTTTCACACTCATTCTACTATCATTCTCTTGACCTCTCTACACTTCATTCAACTTCACTCTCATAGCTTCACCAACAAGCCATCTCTCCTGAAACCAAACACCATTGACCTAATTCATTGCATTTTCTATTTTTTGGCATATCACAACCTTAGGATTTGATTTGTATTTTTTTGACATATTCCTTCTTGCTCAATCTTATTCTATATTCGTATCCACAAGTGCATTAATGGTGTTTCTCATTTCTTCCAATCTTTCACAAGAATGTAGCTAGAGGAGTTATATCATTTTTCATTCCATAATTTCATTCACCTAGCCATTGACACAATCCAATATTTGAATGCAGGCCATCAATTTTAAAATATGTTCCATTATTAGTTGGTTATAATTTTTTGTGCCACATATTCATTTTTTTTAACTTTGACCATTGATTTCAACCTTCACACCATGATGATCCACAACAATGATGTGAATCAAAGATGCAATCAATGTATGCCACATTTCATATAAAATTGCCTTTATGCCAACAAAATATTCTTCATTTATTTTCCTTGAGACTTTGTTGACATCATGTGCGTACACGTATCAAAATCCCTACATTTTCACGTTGACACACTGGGACCCACAATCCTTCTATGGAATGGTGGAATTTTTCCATATTTCATGCTTGTCAAGGGTCAGGGATCACTAATCCCTCTTACCTTATACTTGAGGTGCGTTACAAAGCTTAAGAAGAAAGCCTAAACACCAACGTCTGATATTGGCCTTACCTTTTACCATTTACCTCCTTCACATCTTTCTCTAGCTGACACCCAAACCTCTAAACAATTGATTCAAAAAATTCCAATCAGTGCTTTAAGCTATCAGAAGTTGAGGTTCTCTCTTCCAAATTGTTGTGCATTTTGCACACATGCCCCACTTAAAGTAGGGACCCCCTCTTTTAGTTTTTTTCTTTTGTGTCAGTTTTATCCATGATTGCTCATTTTTTCTTTTTCCTTTTCTTTTTTCCTTTGGTTAAAATTTTCCTATGGAATCCATATGTCTCTAGGAAGCCTTAAAATTCTACCTAAGTTTCATCCATTCAAGTTAGGTTACAAAATTATTTATGTAAAAATTCATTTTGTAGATGTCGGTGCATTTTTGGACATTTATGAAAAATGTCTTGCAAAAATCCATCATTCTGGTGTCAATGCTTATGACACCCGCATCATTGTGGCCTACATATCCTTGACATCCTCCTTTCGTATTTTTGCAATTAGGATTTATATGTCATTCAAAAACCAGCCCACATTTAATGCCATTGATGTTATAAATAGAGGAGTGTTAGGGGTCATTTTTCACCTTGATTAATTGGATTAGATTTGAGTTTGTTTATGCATTATTGCTTCTTATTCAAAGTGGATTGAACTCGGTTTACTATGGATTTCTACATCTTGATTTACATAGGCCTCAGGTTAAAATCTTCTATAATTTTCTTTGTTTTTTATTGCTGTGAATTATTGCTTTGGCTTAGATTTTATGATATCTTTTTAGCTGCTAAAACATTTGGTTTAACCTTCATATGGAAACCTCCCAGGGAAATACATTCTAAATGCACTTAGATTATTGACTTGAATACCTAAGGCACTTGATCTTTCCCTTTCGTGGGATAACAATAAACTTGTATTGAAACCTAAATTTTATTAAGTTATGAATTCCATGCAGGAACCACCTTGTAGAGGGCCATTTATTGTTAGCCATTTTTGGGCATAAAATTTTTATGGTCCCCACATTTTATCCTTCTGCAAACGATGGTAAAATTATACCTAACCAAAATTTCATTAAGTATCAAAACCCTTGCGGGAGCTTCTATGCAGAACACCATCCACGAAAGGCCACCCTTAACAAGCCATTTTTTGGCATGTACATTGGTTGCATCCATCTCCATGGCATCCACATAGCCCATTTCTGCATTTGACCAAAACACTATATCATAAACATTGAGATGCTAATTTTAACTTTGAAACTCCCATGTGACCAAAATAAACTTAAAATTTGAAGTTTGAGCTGGAAAATATAAGTTTCAAAGTGTTTGTGAACTTCCTTGCTGGAAGCTATCTATGGAATGCCATGCTTCCACAAGAAATTTTTGCATCCATCGATCTAATCATAAAACAAAATTCAAATGCAAAATATTGATTTGCTACATCTATGCATGTGCCTTTAACAATTTCAACTTTAAAACACAAAGTCATAATGTGATTGTGGGAAAATTAGTGCGGGAAACCAACTATAGATTGACATTCCTTTAATGCCACCATTTTGGCTTGGTCTTTATTGGCTTCCATATCAGTGGCACTTGTATGTGATTTTTTTGAAAAGTTCAAAATGATGAATTTTATGAGTACTATGACTTAAATGATCTTGAGACTAACATTTTCCACATGCCCAATTGTTTTGATCATGAGATGACTATGTATTTTGATAATGCAAAAATCTCTATGTGGGATGTTGTTTGCAGGGTGTCGTTTCACTAGTGCCACTATTGATGGCTTCTGCATTTGCTATCCCCACAACCTCATGTCCCACAAAACATGAAAACCCTCAAATGATTAGAAATTTCTCCAAATTGATGATTTTGATGATTTCTTTCTGACATGTGGAATATTTAATGATGATTTTTTTTATATAATAATGTTGCTTTCCCAAATTGGTTAAAACAACTCATTACACATCATTTTGCAGGTTTTATGGAAAAGAATGAGAAAGTAGGAAAGGGTGACAAGACAACTAAGGTCAAGAAAGGAAAAGTGAAAATGAAGTATGAGTTCCATGGAGTAGAGGTTACTTCAAAGATTGTGTCAAATTGGGACAAGCTCTCAGACACCAACCTTGGACAAGTCAACATTGATAAATTTAGGGAACGTGTCTTAATCAACCCCAAGGATGGCATAGCCAAAAGGATCAAAAAGAGTAGTATTTCTCATGTAGTAGGTTTCCCTCCTACCCTGATCATCTCTGAACTCATTCATGGATACTGAGAGTTCTATCATTGGGACACATGAAGGATAATCACTACTAATGGAAGGTTGGTTGTAGATTTGACACCTCAATCTATCAAACACACTTTTGGAATATCCTTGTTTGATGAAATGGATGTATGCAATAAGGAGGATGCCCTAGGCATGCAAAATGAAGATCCTACATGTTTCTCTCGAGTGATATATAAGAAGTGGATGCATACACCCCGACCCAATGTGAGTAAATTTCCTAAGAAACTCTATAGGAGTGAATTTGTTGAAGAATTTAATGACCTCGTAACACTACTGAGTAGACTAATGGGCCTCCCAGTCTCATCCCTCTTAGAAGAATGGATGTGGTAATTTGTTGAAGATATTTTGAGGGGAAAAACAAATTTCAATTGGGCAAGGATCATAAGTGATAACACATGTAGCTTGTCACAATTAAGAAAAGTCATGAATTCTATACGACATCTTACATTATTTACATGTTGGCAAAAAATTTCCCATACAAAAGTTTAACATGTAAGGGTAATTTGGGGACTAGAAAAGATTAGAACATGGTTTATGAATGTTACTCACAATTGCAATATAGAAACTTCAAGAAGAGTTATAGGATGGTAAATGATGCCTTTGTCATGTATATCCTCAAATCTCTGATAGGCAAGTTTGACAATAGGATGTCTTATTGTACTAGTTCATTCAATTTCCCAAATTTACATATTTTAGAATTGAAGGCTTCTTAGGGGCTCCATATAGATTACCAAGATATCCTTTTGACAAAATAGTATTTCTCAAGATTACATGACAGTTGTGATTATCACATGAGTTGTTGCAATCCAAACATTGAGCTATAGTTCCATATCACATGACTCTTGGGAAAGGTTTGTACTCATTCCCTACTACAATTTGTATAGATAGTTTGGAAAAGGAAATTCAAGAGTATGAATTTCTCCTCCACACTGTGAAAGGAAATGTAGATCCATGGGGAAAACTAAAGAAACAAGTTGGAAAACAACACACACACACAAGTTGTACATTGAAGACTTCTAGGTGAATTGCATTGATAATCATGAGATTTGGAAGAGAATATACATGCGGATGTCCTTAAGGTTTGTGAGGACCTTGGATATATATGTTGTTCTAGATCAAGTGGAAGAAGATGGAAACACATTGGATGAAAGAGCATATAACACAGTAGCTAAAGCTCCATTGCTAGTAATTAATTGGGTGGATAAAGAAGTGATAGATACTAAAGTAATCATGCATCCTATCCTGTAAAGGACCAAGAAATGTAATGATGACAAGGTTTCCCAATTGGAACAACAAGGATTCGAGTTAAATTTTGGAGAATGGGAAGAAGAGAATGTTTTGGAAAGTGATGAGGGCAAAAAAATCTAGGATGAGGCTAAGGTAGGTTCTTTTTTTACAACAACTAAGTCTCCATTGGAAACCCAATCAAGAAAGAGGAAGGATACATCAGAAAGATAGTCGATAGAAAATCCTTGTCTATACGTAAGAAAAGTTATAGAGGGGCAAAGGGAACTAAATAAAATGAAGAAAGTAGCAACATTTGTGCCTAAGATGGAAACAATAAAGGAAGAACCGTCTCCACTCAAGGATGATCCAAAGGTACAATCACCTCCATGTTCACCGACATCTCCACTATCCACTACACCACTTACATCAACCTCCACCTCACTTCCATCGCCCATGTCCTCTCAACTCACTATGGAAATCTTATTCCACCTTCCATCTACTACTCAAATCACTCTTATGATTGTGGTTGATTCATCCTCATCCACTTATTCTTCTTCATCCTCCTCCTCCCTTCCAATTTCACAACCCACCTTCTCTACCTTTCCACCTACCATTCCTCTTGTTCCTACCACATTACCTAAATATTTTGTAGCTTATCTGCAAAACATGCCTCAAGGGTTGTCCAAAACCTTGTTGTCTCTTGAGGTGAAGCTTCCAATGTCTCAGCTTACCACAGCCTTACCAAATCCTCCTCCTCTCACTAAACCACCCAAGATGGAAGAAACTGAGAAAATATGGGAGGAAATGTAAAGGCAAGGAAAAGAACAACTTGAAGAAGCTATAGGGTGAGGAATCCATTGGGATTGATCAAGAAGATTGTTCTAAGCATGTGGATGAGGGGTTAAATATTGTGGAACTCGATGAAGAGTTATCTAATGATGATGAAGAAAGGACCCCAAAGGCAGGAGACCTTAGTAAAAAATTTGATGAACAACTCAATGAAGAAATGTCTAAAGGAGAAGAAGAGGAAGGAGATAAAAATGAAGAACAAGAAAAAGAGAACTTTATCAAGAAGAAGAAATGAAAGAAGAAGAGAAAGAAAATGATGCAAAGGCTAGGTCTGCAAGAAATGAAGAATTTTATGGTAAGAAGGCTCATGATGAAGAAAAGGAGCATGATAAAGAACAAAACAAAGAGGAGAAAATAACTAAGTAAACTCCAAATACAGGAGATGAAATACAATGAGAGGAACGCAGAGATAAAGAGCCAAAAAATGAATTTAACACTACATCCTCTACTGACCAGACTATAATTCCAACATGGTTAGAACAATTGTTAAAGGAAAATACCTCAATGGTAAGAGATCCAAAGTCTCATCTTGAGGTGATATTGGTGTGTGTGGGGCAGAAGCCCAATGAAAGGAAGAAAGCTAAGGTGCATTCACACATTACCATAGATGACTCGAGCTCATGAACAATCCATGTGGCTAATCCTGTTGTAGATAAACACACTACCACAATACATGCCTCTAATTATCAAGTCACTAATATTAATATTGGAACAACAACCAAAACTCAAAAGATAGATGAATTTCAAGGTTTTTTTCCAATATCTTAAGCCAAATGGATAAAGATCAAGCTACCAAAACTAAGCTAAAGGTGCAGGTAGCTGAACTAACACCTTTTATTCAATAATTAGTAGGAACGGGTGAAGAGAGGCTAGTATAATCTCCTACTTTTGAAAATTTATCAAAGGAGGAAGTCAATAAAATGGAGGAAATGAGGAAGAGGACTAAATCTACTTTAGACTAGATAAACTATGTAGTTTCCATCGGTGATAGAGCTATATGCATTGGAGTTGAAATGCATAATAATTTATTGGTTTTGAAGGAGGTGGAAAAAGATATTGAGGAATACCAAGCGTTTCTCAGATGTTATAATGTTACATGTCCAAAGCTACATGTCATGAGGGGATTTTCTGAAGATATTTTGGTACAAGAACAAATTTTAACAAAGGAGAAGTTGAACAATCTTGAGATGTGGTTGTTTGCAATTAATTTTTGTCAAGACTTTTTGGCCAAAGCATTAGTATACTTTCAGATGATGGAGGCTTGAATCACTGATAATATGGTTGAGTGTGATAATGTATTGGAGCTCTTAACTGGCACTAAAATTTCTATAACTAAATTGGATGTTAGTGCAGCTAAACAAGCATGGAGAAACAAGATCGAGAAGGGAGATGTGAATGATCTACATAGTGACTTCTTGGATTTTTCTACTAGAGCATTTATGAAATCATAGAATATGGTAAAAAGAGAGGCTCATGTATGGAATTGCATGAGGAACTCATTGAAGAATATAGAGAGATTATATCCAAAATTAGCAAGGCTAAGCTATTATCTCATGAAAAATTAGCTAAATCTTTGGTTAATTTTGTTAAATATACTATAAAGGAAAGAGAAGCTAGAAATATTTTAATATAAAACAATTTTTTGTAATTCCATATGTAAGATGAAAGTAGTTACCTCAAAGTGCGTACATGCAGATTATGGGGATTTTGTAGAATATTTCTAGAATATAAAATAGAATAGGAATATTTACATTCTCCTAGGTTCACATGTGAACTATTTTATATTGGGGAATATTGTAAATGTATTTAATATTTTCAAACCTTGAAGGGCAATAAATTTGGTCCATTGAATGTAACTTAATCCTTTCCATTGATTCCTATTGTAAAATCTATAAATACTAGCTTCCTCTCATTTGAAAAAAGAGCGATGAATTACTGTAGAAGGAATTTTGAAGTAATACAAAAGAATGCATTGAATTTTTGGTGAATTCGTTGTGTTTTCTTAATGTATGCATGATTCTATCTTTTATTTTAGTTTTCAACATTGTTATTTTGTGTTTAGTTGCAATGTTGACAAAGTTTTGAGATATTTGATGCACTTCCTACTCATAATTTTGGTAGTTTGTTGATGGTAAATTACTTTGTAAAGTTAGTCTGAGCTTAATTCTTAAATGCACTCAAGCTCAACTATGTATGCTTATGCTTTATGTGTGAATGTCACAGTCTGAAAATATGAAGATTACCTTGGGAGATTACACTACTTTTGTGATACTGTAGAACATTATTAGTTAAGCAGAGCTTGTTTTAGGGAGTCTTTCTATCTCAAACACTTTCCATCATTGTTGATGTCCTTAGTTTTTAGAATTAGGAATTCATCTCTAAAACCTTAAATCTTTTACTATTTCTTTAAATTTGTGTTAGTTTAAGATAAAATCGTCATTTATATTTCTAAATCTAATGGTCACATTGTTTTCAAATTTTAAATCTAAAAATTATAGTTAGGGTTTATCTTTATCTTTAGACTTTACAAAACCATCATTATAGACTCATAAGTTTCCAGCCTTGTAAACCATAAATGCCCTTTGTGATTGCCAACAAATCACATCATCATTAAGTTATTTTCATGCATTGTCAAGACTTGACCTTAGAGACCTTAGGGTTATTTTCTAAAGATTTTATGAAGAGAGTCACATTTCAAGAGAGATAGAACACTTGTATTTTATCTATGTTGTGCAGTGCAAAAGCACTCTTCAACACACCTTACTACTTACCATCCTTTCGATAACTCACAATCCATCCTACTGACCTGTGATGCTCGAATATTTCCTCGATAGCCTTTATACATAACAAACTATTACGATGAAGACCTTAGCTCCAATCCATGAACATCGAAACTATTTCAAGTGTCAGGGATCATGGTTCCTTCATACCCCTATCTTTACATCATATTAAGGTGTAAGCCTTAACACCGATCGTAGATGCTCAACTGGTAAGACGTAAGTCATAACCCCAAAGTCCTAGGCTTGATCAAACTTAGCTCAAAATGACTAACTTCTTCATCCTCTAGCACACGATATAGGGAAAGCTTGAGGCCCAAGGCCCAAAATTTTGCAACACTTCAAGACTTTCTTTGCAACTTCAAATGTATCATCTCATGATACCTTTTTGACATTAATGAGATAACAATCTACCTTATTGGATATCACTTCGATACCCTTTTTGGAAATTAATGACAATCAAATTTCCAACACCTAGGATACCATAGACCAAAGTTGAGAGTTCCTTTCAAATATCTAAATATCCTTTTTACTACAACCATATGTTATTCTCTAAGATCTTCTTTAAATCTTGCCACAAGACAAACTGCATGCATGATATCTAGTCTAGTAGCAGTTAGATATAGAAATCCACCAATCATGGATTTGTACTTTCTCTAATTTATCTTAGTAGATTCACCATTTTTTTTCAACTTACAATCAGTAACCATGGGATTACATACTAGTTTAGAGTCCTCCATTCCAAAATTCTTTAACATTTCCTTGACATATTTTGATTATGAGATGAATATAACTTTGTTAAATTGATAGATTGTAGCCCAAGGGAGAAATTCATTTCCCCAAACATTCACATTTCAAACATATTTCACATCACCTCTACAAAGCTTTTATACATTTCCTTATTTCCTCCAAAGATTATGTCATTAGCATACACAACCACAATCAGGATTTGATCTCTCTAAGCCTTGAAGTAAAGATTGATGTCTACAATACCCTTTTTGAATCCCTGTTGCAATAATTACTTATCCAATCTTGAATACCAAGCTCTAGGAGCCTATTTGAGTCCATATAAAGCTTTCTTCAACATGTAAACCATATTAGAATCTTCTGATAACTGAAATTTTTTAATTTTTTCAATGTACACCTATTCAAAAATGTAGACTTGACATCCATCTAATACACCTTGAAGTATTTATGTTTTGCAAAATCCAAAAAAATCCTAATGGATTCCATTCTTAATACTAGAGCAAAATTCTCTTAAAAATATATTCTTTCCACTTGTGAGTATCCCTTACACATAAGTATAGTTATGTTCATGATGACTTCTCCATTCTCATTAAACTTGTTCCTAAAAACGCATTTAGCTCCTATCACACTCCTATGTGTTGGTCTTGGGACCAGTTTCCATGTCCAATTCTTCTCAATCTACCTCAGTTCTTCTTCCATAGCTTTGATCCAATTCACATCCTTGCTTGATTCAATTACTATTTTAGGTTCTACCTCATAAAGTAAACAAAATTTTACATTTTCCTTTGCCATAGTATCTCTTCTTCATTTTAGTACACATTTTCTATTGTCTCTAATTATTTTATCTTTGGAATGGTTCCTCTACACATACTTAGGAGTATTAGGATTATTTTCCATAGCTTCTTCCTCTTCCACTATCATCTCATTATCTTTCTCTTCTTTTTATTATTCTCTACAAGGGGTTCATTAGATTCATATCCTTCTATCATTACTAAGCTTTGGTGTAATTCTTCATCCATTTTGACACTTGCACTTTCCACTATCTTATTTAACCTTTTGTTCTAGCATCTATATGCCTTGCTCTTTATATAATATCCAAGGAAGCTTCGTTCATCTAATCTTGCATCAAACTTTCCTAATTTCTCTTCATCTCTCCTAATATAACATTTACTTCTATACACTCTAAAATATTTCACAATAGAAGGTTTTCCATACCATAGTTCATAGGGGGTATTTCAACTATTCACTCTTTCTTGTTCTCTATTATGAATGTACACTACAATATGAATAGCTTCTTTCCAATGGACATTCAATAGATTTGCTTCCTTCATCATGGTTCTTGTTGATTCTTGAATTGTCTTGTTCTTCCTTTCCACAACTCCATTTTTTTGAGGACTCTTAAGAGCTGATAGATGTCCTCTTATCACATGATCTTCACAAAATTTGTTAAACTCACTAGAGGTAAACTCTCCACCTCTATCAAACCTCAAACATTTGATTTTCAAATCCATTTCATTCTCAACTGTAGACTTAAATTCTTTAAACTTATCTAGAGCTTCTAATTTTTCTTTTAGAAAGGTCACCCAAGACATTCTAGAGTAATCATCTATCAACAACATAAGAAACCTGTCACCTTGAGAGCTTATTGTTCTAGTAGGTCCACATAGGTCTATATGCACCAACTCCAAATGTCCTGCAATATAATATTCCTTAGTTCTAAACCTCTTCTTTATCTTCTTTCCAAACTGGCACTCCTTGTAGATTACATTGATAGGCCTTATAATTCTTGGTATATCTCTTGCTCCTTGAGTAAAGCTAATCTTAACTTTGCTATCAAAATTGATGTGACACATTATTCAATGTCATAGCCAACTTTCATTGATTTGAGACATAAAGAACTTAAAACCACCACCTTTGAGATGATAAGAATTTACTTTTGTCCTTGTTTCAAATATAAATAATATTCTTGAGATTCCTTTTTTGATTTCACAACCATCACCCTGAAACACAAAATTGTATCATTTGCTACACATTTGACCTACATAGAGAAGATTATGTCGAAGAACCATGACATAAAGAACATCATCTGGCTTATGCTTTCCATCAAAATTAATTGAGTCTTTTCCATAGATCTTAGCAGATGTATCATCACCAAAGTGAACAAGACCACCATCATACTTTTCAAGCTTAAAAAACTTACTCTTATCACTTGTCATATGATTTGAGCATCTATTGTCAATTATCTAGTAGTTTCTCTACTCTCTTGCATGAAAGGAAGTCAACATAGTTCCTTCAATATTGTAACCTATTTTTGTAGAAATTTCCTTCCAACATCTTTGAGGATTAGTATAATTAGTTCCAAAATTTATAGCCAAGAATAAGAATTCCTCGCTTCTATCATCTAGATAGTTGAATTCCTCATCCTCAAATACACCACTATCTTCTTTAACATAATAACTCTTCTTGACATATTTACCTTTATGATCTTTATGTTTTTCATTTGAAACTTTGATTGGACATTTAGAAGCATAATGAAATATATTTCCACAATTCAAACAATTTAAGGGTAACTTACCTTTGTATTTTATAGTGCCCTTTTCCAATATCCTTACAAATTTTTCTTCCAATTCATCAAGATCATCTAGATCAGATTCGTGACTCTCTTTCTTGATAAATTTAAAATTAGTTTCTTTCCTTAGAGAATCTTTTTCAAAATATCTTATTCAAAAGTAATTAAAGCACTAAACATTTGATCTCTAGTATATTGATCCAAATTCTAAGCTTCCTCAATATTAGAAACTTTAGTACTATAAGATTTAGGAATATTTCTCAATACCTTTTTCAAAATTTCACTTTCCTCCATTTTTCCACCAAGACCATTGATGGTATTGACAATTTCATCCACTTTGAGCATGTAGCCAGAAATATCTTCATATTTTGACATCCTTAGGGTTTCAAATTTGGATTTAAAATATTACACCTTTGCTTGCTTGACCTTATCATCTCCTTCATAAATGCTCTGCAATTTTTTTCCAAATCTCCTTAGTAGTTTTGTAGCTTATCAAATTCACAAGTTTTGAATCAGAAAGCCCAGTCAAGATAACATTCCTTGATTTACCATTATTCTCTTAATCCTTGATCTCATCATCACTTTTTAGAGGAGTACTATGCATAGTATGTTCATTTTCAACTGACTTCCAAACACCAAAACCTAATGAGATAAGACAGGATTCCATCATAACTTTCCATAAAGCAAAGTTTTATCCATCAAACATAGGCATTTTGACACCATTCTTGTGCATCGTTTGGATTTACCTCAAGCAGTTAAGCTTCTTGCAAGGAACCACTACTTTGATACCAATTTTTAGACACATTGGACAACTGAGAGGGTAGGATGAGTTAGTTGTACGTTAAAACATTCAAACTCTCATTAACCTTCAAACCCTTATTATGCATCAACATAAATGTAAACTAATGAAACATAAACACATTTATAACCATACACCTTAGAACACCAGATTTGTTGGAAATTTGGTTTTCATTGATTTCAAAAGGGAGTTTATGGTTAGTCATGATGGCTATTGATGTCAAGTGGTCTCACTCTAAATGATGAATTTGAAGTTGTAGTGCAAGCCTTGAAGTGTTAAAGAAGTTTGGGGTTTGGTCCTTGGGCTTATCTTTTACTGCTTGCTAGTGAAGGAAATATTTAGATAATTTAAGCCAAGTTTGGTTGAACATCAAACTTTAGCCATGAGGCTTACTTGATATTACATGGTTTTAGACATTGGGCTTTGGTCACACCTCTTACTGAATGCCTTAAAAGAATCAAAGAAATATTGAGCTAAGTTCAAAAAAATTTAGACTTCAAACTCCAAACTTTAGGCATACCTCGTATCGAATGTATAAAGAAAAAGAAATTAGAAAGGTGAATTTTGAAAGGATGTCGAACTTCAAGCATCAGGATTAAGGCACCTTAACAAAAATTGGAGTATGGAGTATGTAGGAAACCCAAACCCTAACCCCTAAAAAGGTTTCAGAGTTCACAAATCAGTAGGAAGGCTTATGCCTTCATAAAATTTAGTAAGCGGTAAGCAGTATGTGCGAACCTCGATCCTCAAAATGGTTTTAGGATTTGTGGGTTGGAGCAAAGGTTTATGCCCTATCTAAATGCAAAGATATGGAAGAGGTATGAAGGAACCTCAAACCTTGAATTCTGACACTCAAAGGTGTCTCAAAGTTTCAGTTTTTGGTGTGATGGTCTGCAAATGGGTTGAAGGTAGAAAAGGGTAAGGTCAATGGTTGAAACCCGAAAACATGAGATAGGTGGTACATTCCCACCATTCTACAAATATTTTGTGGGAGCTAGTGATGGTTAATGTAGGATCATGAGGAGATGACATGTGTCCTCAGTGATAGGTATAAAGAGTTTCCCACTTCGATGTTTTGGAGGTCAATGTATTAGCTTGTGATGAAGTCAAGGATGGTAAAAGGTAAAGGGGAAGACCGATGGTTGAAACCTGATAGATGTGGAGAATCTTTGTACTTAAGTGTTTAAGAATCTAATTAGTTGGTGCCATTATATAACAAAGTTGGTGCTCAATAAGGGAGTGGGTGCTCCTAAATTTGTCTCCTTAAGGTTTGTGCCCTTAAACATTATAACCAATGAGGTTTTATTGTGAGGTTGGATTAGGACAATAGATCTTAGCAGCTATTCTCACTGTTGTTTTTCCCATATTGGGTTTTCCATGTATATTTGGTGTTATGAGTATTTGTGTGTGAGTGTGAAACTCTACATGTTTATTTTATCTTCTTTAAGAGGTATTAAAAGTTAAAATTTATTGATCTACTAATTCATCCACCCTCTTAGTATAGACAGTTGTGTTCCAACAAGATTTACATGGAAAAACCTAATCAAGGAAAAAACATGGTGAGGATTAACTCACATATATAAATAATAATACTAATTACAAAAGGGTCACTACCCAAAAGAAAAGAATGAATCATTTCCCAAAGGACACACTATTTGAAATAGAAATAAAATAGAAGACCATTACAAGGAGGTTCACTAACTCATAGTAATAGGAAGATCCACCAAAACAACTCTACACCATTTGCAACCTTTGGCTCTCTTCCTCCAGCAACTTCAGGTACACTAAAAATGTAGACACCTTCTACTCACTACTTCTGGTAGCCTTAGGAATTTAAGCTCACACTTATATCACAACACTTTATTATATTCACATCATCCTTCAATTCACTACTCCTCACCAATATGTCCAACAATTAACCTTGATTATATATCTTCTGTGACCTCAAGAAACTTCTCTAGGTTGGCCTCAATGAAATGTATGCACCTCAAATGTGCAACCACCAAATCCACAATGGAAATAAGTGAAGGTGGCCCAAAAAAAGGGCTAACCAAGACCTAAATCTACATCGACATGCTATACCATTCTTCCATAAACAACAAACCATCTCTACAATCAGCACTAGAATGCCAAGTTGGCCAAACCTACCCTAACACTATCAAACAATCAATTCACTCTTCACCATGTTTGGAAACATCCTACAAACAACATAGAAACATCAAATAACATCCTAGAATATTCTAACACCATCAAAATATTCAGCAACACTATCGCAACCACTTGGAACTAAGAATACTACCATCTTATGCGACCAATCACACTACCACAAACATACAACTTAGTAACCAAACTTGTAAAAAGATTGAACACCAAACACTCTAGGGAAGGTAGATGAAAAAAAATATAAGCATGTTTGCAAATCTACAAGATAATATACCTCAAAATGGAAAAATGTGGAGCAATTACATTTCTCCCAAACAAACTTCTTCACAGACAACACACTATTAGCGACATCTTCCACTACCGCACAATTTAGAACCTGAAACTTTAGATATAAAACCTCTTAATACCTCTGATAATCTCATCCAAACAACACAAGCACATCTTCAACTATGAAGAAATGTGAAGCACAATACAAAACAATACTCCATCACCTTGTGCACTCTCTATTTAAATATTCTCAAAAGCACTTTGAAACCTAGTGAACTAGCTGCATCAACAACATCTTTTCAACACCACAAACACATTCTCATCATGACCACAATAAAGGTTGACATAGGTTTACATAAATTATAACACTAATTAAAAAATAGTGCAACAATCTCCAATAATCCCCTCTTTTTCATTGATGGTAACACCAACTCTGAATAACCATCAACAACAAAAGCAACCCTGCATCAAGCAACACTCCCCCTTACTTGTAAATTTCTTAAATTTTAGACTTATTTATTTCTCCACTTTCTTCTTATGTTTTTTAGCCTTCTTTTTTCTCCCCCTTTGACATCAATGGAAAAGGAAAACACCCGCAAACAACTTTCTCTCCTATTTATTTTCTCTCCACTTCTCTCTCTCAACTACTCCCTGCCCACTGCTCTCTCTCCACTTTTCTCTCTTTTTTTCTCTCTCCCCCTTAGGGGAACAATATATGCTTCCCTTGACTACACCAACCTAATACACCACTACCTAATCCCCAAAGAGGTATCCTTCATTAATCCAAGACAAAGGAATTTCTCACCTGGATAGATGTACCAACTCATGCATCTAGTTGAAAGGAGGGGAAATAACCCCTAGATTCTACTTGAGATACTCAAATGTATCTTCTAGAAGACTGTGAAAATTTCTACTATTTGATCCTTTGGAGGCACATACTCCAACTTCACTTCATTCGCAGCAACTTTCTCTCTTAGAAAGTGACATCAGATAGAGATATGCTTTGTCCTTGAATGCATTACCATATTTTTTGAAATATTGATAGCACTTGTAATATCACACAAGATATGAATAGCTTCATCATATGATACTTTTATATCTTTTAATGGTTGCTTCATCCATAACACATGTGTACAACAAGATGCTACTACATTATATTTTTCCTCTACAGTAGATAGTGACACTGAATCCTACTTCTTACTCAACCAAGAAGCCAATTTAATTCCAAGAAAGAAAGAACCTCCACTTGTAATTCTTTATTTATCCATACAACCTACCCAATTTGCATCTATATAAGCACTCAAAGTGCAATCAATATCCCTATTATAACATAGACCAAAGTCTGAAGTACCTTTCAAATATCTAAATATCCTTTTTACTACTACCACATGTGATTCTCTAGGATCTTCTTAAAATATTACCACAAGACAAACTGCATGCATGATATATAATCTAGTAGCAATTAGATATAGAAATCCACCAATCATGGATCTATACTTTCTCTGATATATCTTAGGATATTCATCACTTTTTTCTCAAATTACAACCAACAATCATGGGAGTACATACTGGTTTAGAGTCCTCCATTCCAAACTTCTTTAACATTTCCTTGAAATAATTTTATTTTGAGATGAATATACCTTTATCATATTGAGAAATTTGTAGCCCAAAGAAAGAAATTCATCTCCCCAAACATTAACATTTCAAACTCAATTTGCATCTCCTTTTCAAACCTTTTACACATTTCCTTATTTCCTCCAAATATTATGTCATCAACATACACAACCACAATCAAGATTTAATCTCTCTAAACATTGAAGTAAAGATTGATTTCTGCAGTACCCTTTTTGAATCCCTACAACAATAAGTACTAATCCAATCTTGCATACCAAGATCTAGGAGCCTATTTTAGTCCATATAAAGCTTTCTTCAACCTGTAATACAGATTATAATCTTCTGATAACTGAATACTTTCAAGTTGTTTAATGTACACCTCTTCTTATAACTCACCATTCAAAAATAAAGACTTCACATCCATCTAATACACCTTGAATTCTTTATGTGTTGCAAAAGCCAAAAACATCCCAATGGATTCCATTCTTGATACTGGAGCAAAAGTATCTTCAAAATATATTCCTTCCACTTGTGAGTAGCACTTAAACATAAGTCTAGACTTATTATTGATGGCTTATCCATTAGCATTCAACTTGTTCCTAAAATCCCATTTTGTTCCTATCACATTCTTGTGTGCTAGTCTTGGGACCAGTTCCCATGTATGATTCTTCTCAATTTTCCTTAGTTTTTCTTCCATAGATTTTATCCAATTTAAATCCTTGGATGCTCTAGTTACTATTTTAGGTTCTACCTCAGAGAATAAACAAAATTTTACATGTTCCTCTACCATGGAAACTCTTCTTCTTGTTAGTACAACTCAACTTTTGTCTCCAATTATTTGATCTTCAAAGCGATTCCTCTACACATACTTAGGAGTATTAGGATTATTTTCTAGAGCTTCTTCCTCTTCCAATGTCACCTCTTTCTCTTTATATTATTCTTTTTCTTCTTTTCAAATGGGCTCATTAGATTCATATCCTTCTATCAGTACTAAGCTTTGGTGTGATTCTTCATCCATTTCGACACTTACACTTTCAACTATCTTCTTTAACATTTTATTGTAGCATTTGTATTCATTTCTCTTTGTATAATATCCAAGGAAGATTCCTTTAGTTAATCTTACATCAAAATTTCCTTTGTTCTCTTGATCTCTCTTGATATAACATTTGCTTCCAAACACTCTAAAATATTTCACAGTAGAAGGTTTTCCATACCATAGTTCATAGGGGGTCTTTGAACTGTTCAATCTTGCATGTCCTTTGTTAAGAGTATACACTATAGTATGAATAACTTCTTTCCACTGGAAATTCAATAGATTTGCTTCCTTCATCATGTTTCTTGCTACTTCTTGAACTATCTTTTTCTTGCTTTCCACAACTCCATTTTGCTAAGGATTCCTAGGAGCTGATAGATGTCTTTTTATCCCATTATCTTCAAAAAAATTGTTAAACTCATTGGAGGTGAACTCACCACCTCTCTTAGACCTCAAACATTTTATTTTCATATCCATTTCATTATCAACCATAGAGTTAAATTCTGTAAACTTATCTAGAGCTTCTAGTTTTTCTTTGAGAAAGGTCACCCAAGTCATTCTAGAATAATCATCTATCAACAACATAAAATACATGTCACCTTGAGAGCTTATTATTCTGGTAGGTCCACATAGGTCTATATACACCAACTCCAAAGGTCCTACAGTAGAATATTCCTTAGTTTTGAACCTCTTATTTTTCTACTTTCCAAACTGACACTCATTTTAGATTGCATTGATATTCTTTATAATTCTTGGTAGATCTCTCATAACTTGAGTAGAGCTAATCTTAACTAGGCTATCAAAATTGACATGACACATTATTCTATGCCATATCCAACTTTCGTTGATTTGAGATGTAAAGTAATTAACACCACAACCTTTGAGGGTATGTGCAAGATCATCATGGGAAAAACAGGCCCTTAAGTGGAAAAAATTTCAAAAAAATCAGAGTTAGGCAACTTGACATAAAAAATTGAATAAGTTATCTATATTATTTCAAAAATATGTAAGAATAGAATCTATAGAAAATTGAATGTAGTTTCTAAAATACTAGATTTATTTTTTTAAAATCTATTTGGTGAAAATTTGATATTTTCAATGCAGAGCACTTAAATTTTAGGAAAAAATAAGAAGTAGGTGTCTATCTGACCACCCTAACCACAATAAAATGATAATATTTTTTTTTTATAAGATTTTAGATATAAGTAGAAGACTCATGTCTCGATGTGATGCATATTTTTTTGTAATTTTTTCCTAAGTAAATAATTAATTATGATTTTTTTATTAAAACTTTTAAAAAATATAAAAACCCATATGTCTCACCACCTTAACTTGGTCAAAACTTCATGATTTTTTTTTTTTAAAATCCTATAATATGTGAAGCATAGAATGTGATGCATGTTTTGGATTCAAAAAATGTGACACTATTTGAAAGCTATAGATTTTTTTCAATTAGCCTATCAATCAGGACTTTAGTTGTAATTCAAATAGAAAATGAATAATAATTATTTATTAAATTCAAAGTAAATAATAATTTATATTGGTGGAAAGCTAAGAATCTCCTTTAAAACCATTTTTGTTTCATCAATTTTTGGTAAAAAAAAGTCTTCATCCACATACCCTACACATACCCATCATATCGCCACTTTTTGGCCCATCGTGATCCTGCACATACCCTTGAATTGATAAACATTTCCTTTTGTCCTTGTTCCAACTGCAACCAATGTTTTAGAGCTTTGTTTTTGAATTTCACAACCATCATCCTGAAACACCAAATTGTATCCTTTGCTACACGTATTTCCTACATTGAGAAGATTATGTTGGAGACCCTTGACATAAAGAACATCATCTGGCTTATGCTTGCCATTAAAACTAATTGAACCTTTTCCACATATCTTAGTATAATTATTATCACCAAACTTAAGAAGACCACCATCATGCTTTTCAAGCTTAAAAAACTTACCATTATCACCTGTCATATGATTTGAGCATCCACTATCAATTATATAGTAGTTTCTCTCCTCTCTTGTATTAAAGGAAATCAACATAATTCCTTCAATATTGTGACCCATGAACAAGAATTCATCACTTATATCATTTAAATAGTTTGATTCCTCATCATCAAATGCACCACTATATTCTTTAACATAATAACTCTTCTTGATGGATTTACCTTTATGATCTTTATGTTTGTCATTTGAAACTTTGATTGGACATTTAGAAGCATAATGACCTATCATTCTACAATTGAAACATTTGAAGGGTAACTTATCTCTGTATTTTCTAGTGCCCTTTTTCAATATCCTTACAAAGTTTACTTCCACTTCATCAAGATCATCTACATCAGATTCATCATTCTCTTTCTTGATGACTTTAAAATATGTTTCTTTCCTTAGAGCATCTTTGCCAAAATATCTTAATTCAAAAGTAGTTAAAGCACCAAACATTTGATCTCTAGTATATTGATCAAAAATTTTAGTTTCTCAATAGTAAAAACTTTAGTACTATAATATTTAGGAAGAGTTATCAATACCCTTTTCACAACTTCACTTTCCTCTAGTTTTCCACTAATACCATTAATAGTATTGATAATTTCATCCAATCTGAGCATGTAGCCAACAATATATTCATCTTCTGACATCCTTATGATTTCAAATTTGGCTTTAAAATTTTATATCTTTGCTTTCTTGAACTTATCATCTCCTTTATAAATGCTCTACAACTTTGTCCAGATATCCTTAATAGTTTTGTAGCTTATCACCTTCGCAAGTTTTGAATCAGAAAGCCCGCTCAAGATAGAATTCCTTACTTTTCCATTATTCTATTAATCCTTGATCTCATCATCACTTGTCAGAGGATTAGTAGGAATAGTGTATTTGTGACCAATGACATAGTATAGATTAACTACACCTGATCCATACGAATTTGAGGCATATTTAACCCACTAAGAATCAATCCCAATAAGATCATTCATTGTAAACAAAGACAAATAAGCCATTAAAACTAACATTCTAAATCATGAAAGCTTGAAAAACCTCTAATCTAATACATTGAAACTTATCCTATTGGGGGAGTGGTGTCACATTGATGTGGAATGGTGACCTTTTCCCAATCCCTTGGATAATGAGCTTGTTTCGATCAATTCTATTGAAGATAATTGACGAAACCGATGAAAGATGTGTGATGAAACATGATTTAAAGCTAAATGAACATGATGCAAGCTATTTTAACATGATGTATGTTAAGATGATTGATATGGGTATATGCAAATCTACTCTAAATGAAGCTTAAGCTAAAAAGATTCAAATCCTAATTGCACAATACTAAATGGATGCATTTATGCTATCATGGAAACCATTAATGGAAGCTAAGCTAATATGGTGCAATTACAATAAACGAAAAATTATGTTAAATGTGAGTGCAAGTAAGAGTGATTTTAGAAACATAAGTTTGATGTTTATAAAAGATGGATCCATTTGTCTCCAAATAGTTACCTATTTATAGGAAAGCAAATGAAAAATGAAGGGCTAAGATTGAAAAAACTAATCAATGGTCAAAAAGGAAAGAAGATGGAGGCATGAATCATAGATTCCCATCGAGGGTTGAAGATGGAAGATGATATTTAATCAAGGGATCACATTCATCCAAACAAACAAACTTTCAAAACTTGCACAAGAAGTCTTGTAAGTTAACTTGCACATGAAGTACTTAACCTACACATGAATTCTTGTGAATTTGTTATAAGGAAGAATATTGCTTTTTTCAAATGAGTGAAGAAAGAGAATATTCTTTAGGATATTCTCATGGATGAGGGAAATATATATTTAGTTAATTAAAACCAAATTTTAATATGCAAAAGGGGAAGGAATTTTCCATGGGAATATTCCTTTTGGAGGAATGTGCAAAGGAGGAATATTCCCTTGGAATATTCCCTTGCAAGATGGGGGATAGATTTATTAGTAATTTGATAATTAAATAAAGTTTCAATTATGCAAATTAGGGGAATTAGGATATTCATTAAATTATTTATTTATTTAATAGAAAGGGGAAGTGATATGATATTTTAAATAAATAAATTAGGGTTATTTAATTAAATAAGAGGACTTTAGGGATTAAATTAAATAATTTGATTTATTCAATTTAATAGGATGAAATGTTAGCATGAAAGGGGATGAATTAACCTAATTAGGTCAATTAGACTAATAGATGAAAATGAGGCAATTAATTAAATAGCTAGGCTAATTTAATCAATTAAATTAAAAGAGGATGGGTTTTAGGATGAAATGATGTTAGTTAGCCAATGTGATCCATCAAGACATTTTTAAGTGTCTACAGTATCTATTTTCAACTAACTTCTAAACACCAAACCCTAATGAGACAAGAAAGGATTTCATCCTAGCTTTCCACAAAGCATAGTTTGATCCATCAGACATGGGCACTTTGACACCATTCCTATGCACCATCTAAATCTACCTCAAGAAGTTAATATTATTCTAAGGAACCACCTCTCTAATACCAAATGTTAGACACATATGACAACTGATAGGGGGTTGAATCAGTTGTACACTAAAAGATTCAAACCCTCATTAACCTTCAAACCTATTATGCATCAATATGAATTCAAACTAATGAAACATAAATATATTCAAAACCATGCACCATAGAACACCAAATTTACATAGGGGTATGTGCAGGATCATCATGGAAAAAATAGGCCCTTAAGTGGCAAAAAAATCAAAAAAATCAGAGTTAGGCAACTTGACATAAAAATTTGAATAAGTTATCAATATTGTTTAAAAAATATGTAAGAATAGAATTTGTATCAAATTGAATGTAGTTTCTAAACTACTAGGTTTATTTTTTATTTTTTAAAATCTATTTGGTGAAAATTTGAAGTTTCAATGCAATAGTACTTAAATTTCAGGGAAAAAATAAGTAGGTGTCTATCTGACCACCATAACCACAATAAAACAATAAGATTTTTTTATAAGATTTTAGATATAAGTAGAGGACTCATGTCCTGATGTGATGCATATTTTTTTGTAATTTTTTTCCAAGTAAATAATTAATTATGAAGTTTTTATTACAACTTTTAAAAAATATAAAAACTCGTATGTCTAACCACCTTAACTTGGTCAAAACTTCATGAAATTCAATTTTTTTTTTAATCCTATAGTATGTGAAGCATAGAATGTGACACATGTTTTGGATTCTATAGATGTTTTTCAATCAGCCTATCAATTAGGACTTTACATGTAATTCGAATAGAAAATGAATAATAATTATTTATTAAACTCAAAGTAAAGCATAATTTATATTGGTGGAAAGCTTAGAATCTCCTTTAAAAACCCTTTTCATTTCATCAATTTTGGGTTTAAAAAAAGTCGTCAGCCACATACCCTATAAATACCCATCATATCGCCACTTTTTGGCCCATCATGATCCTGCACATACCCATAGAAAACCCTAATCAAGGAGAAACCATGGTGAAGATTAACTCACATATATAAATAACAAGACTAATTATAAAAGTCTCATTGCCCAAAGGACTCATTATCTATAATATAAAGAGAATAGAAGAAGATTGTTATAAGGAGGTTCACTACCTTGGAGCAATTGGAAGATCCACCAAAAAAACTCTACACCATCCACAACCTTTGGCTCACCACCTCCAATAGCTTTAGCTACACAAAAAATGTAGACACCATCTGCTCACTACTTTCGATAGCCTTAGGAATTTAAGCTCACACTCAAATCACATCACTTGATTATATTCCCATCCTCCTTCACTTCACTACTCCTCACCAACATCTTCAATAATTAACTTTGATTATATATCTTCCATGACCTTAAAAAACTTGTCTAGGTTGGCCTCAAAGGAATGTATGCACCTCAAACATGCAACCACCAAATAGGTAAGCACCAAAACACTTCAGTGGTGCAAAAAAGTGAAGGTGAAGAAAATCAAGGGTTAACCAAGACCCAAATCTACACCGACACTCTACATCATGCTTCCACAAACAACAAACCATCTCCACAATCAACACTAACACACCAGGTTGGAAAAACCTACACTAACACTATCAAACAATCAATTCAATCTTCACCAAGTTGAAAAACATCTCGCATACCATATAGCAACATCACACAACATCCTGGAATATTCCAAAATCATAAGAATATTCAACAACACTACCACAACCACCTGAAACTGAGAATATTATCATGTTGTGCAACCAACCACACTACCACAAACATACAACTCACTAACCAACCTTGTAGAGAAAATGAATTCAAAAAAATCCATGGGAATGTAGATGCAATAAATATAAGCATGTTCCAAAATATGAAAGACAAGAAACCTCAATGTGGAGAAATGCATCCAAGAAATTCCATTTCTCCCAAAAAACCTTCTTCACAAGAAAAACACTATCAGATATATCTTCCACTACCACATGATCTAGAACTTGAAACTATGGATATAACACCTCTGATCATCTCATCTAAACTGCACAATCACATCTTCAATCATCAAGAAATGCAAGACACAATGAAAAAATAACTCTATCAGCTTGTCTAGTCTCTATTTAAAATTTCTCAAAAGAACTTGGAAACCAAGTGAACCAACTGCATTATCAACTCATGCTCAACACCATAAACACCTTCTAATCATGACCATACTAAAGGTTGAAATCAATGACAACATAGTGCAACAATATCCAACATGCTAAGTGTATTATCTACACAAATTTGCAATATTTATAGATTCTTTTAGGGGTGTACCATCCATTTCTTTAAGTTTATATGTCGCACACCTATAAAATTTTCCAATGATATAGGGTCCTAGCCAATTTGGTCTTTTCCAATGATATAGGGTCCTAGCCAATTTGGTCTAAATTTTCCCTTCTCATCAAGAGCAACATTCACATTATGTTAATTTTCATACAACACCAAGTCTCTCTTGTTGAAAGAACAAGGAATGACATTATCATATTTATATTTATATTGTATTTTTTAGAATAGGCTTGAAGATGCTCGAGAGTGTTTATATGATTTTAATCAATCATTTCAAGTTGTTGCAAGCATTGTTCCCTATAAACATTATTATTAATATGGCCAATAAGAGAAACTCGCAAAGAAGGAATTTCTAACTCTAATTGTATTATTGTGTCAGCTCTATAAACAAGATTATAGGGTGTGTTTCTTGTAGGCATATGAATACTTGTGCTATAAGCCCATAATGCATAAGAGAGTTGAGTATACCAATCGTTTTTATGCTTACTAACCATTTTTCGCAAGATTTGCTTAATTTTTTTGTATGTTGCTTCTTCTTGGCCATTAAAATGTGAATAATATAGTGTAGATAAATTATGTTGAATGTGAAATATGTCCAAAAAATTCTTAACTTCCTTGTTTTTAAATGGTGTTCCATTTTATGTGACTAGGGATGAAGGAATACCAAATCAAATGATAATGTTTTCTAGGATAAAATTATAGATTACATTAGTAGTCATTGAATGAAGAGGAATTTCTTCTACCCACTTCATGAAATAATTTGTAGTGGTGATTATGAATGTATGTCCTAAGGATGAGGGAGGGGATATCTTCCCAATCAAATCCAAACCCCAAATCAAAAATGGCCAAATAGCCACATGAGCACAAAGTTCAGATGTAGGAGCATGAAACAAATTGTTGTCATTGGCACTTGTGACATTTCTTGTTCCATGTTTTTCCAATAATAATCTATATAAATTAATATTTGAACCAAAGATCGACCTCCAAAATATCCACCACAAGCACTCGCGTGTGCTTCTTCAAGGGCTACATGGATTTCATATTTTTTCTAACATCTAAGGAGAAGACCATTTAATGATCATCTATACAATACATCGGCTAGAATTATATAACGGGCTTCCAACTTTCATATATGAGCCCTCGTGTTCTTAGTGGTTGGTTCAAGAAATATGTCATCCTTTAAGTAATTAAATATTGGTGAATACCACTCATTATACACTTTAATTTTAGCAACAATTATCTCTTTTGTATTTTCATTTATCAATGGTTTTGTGAGAGTGTGAATAAGAAATGTGAAGTCCAAGTAAGTATCATCAATAGATACAAGCAAATCAGCACTTGCCATTGCATCTACATGTTGATTATCCTTTCATGGAACTTTATAAATAGTGTATGATGTGAAACACTATAGTATTGTGAATGTGAGGTATTTATACTTAAATAAATTATCATGTTTTTCTTGATAGGACCTATTAATTTGTTTCATGATTAATTGAGAGTCTCCAAATATATGAATGTGTTGAACACCTAAGGACAAGGCTACATGTAATCCTACAATAAGAGCCTCATACTCAGTGGTGTTGCTTATACATAGGGAATTTAAATGATAGGATAAGGGAATTGGCCTTCCTGAAGGAGGTATTAATATAACCCCAACACAAAATCTAGTTTTAAACACTTAGATCCATCAAAGTATAATTCCCATGTTTAATTATCATCAATATTCAACACACTTTAATCAGGAAAATAATCTTGATTTGGTAATGCTAATGGTGAAGGGTCCTCAGTTAAGTGTTCGATCAACAATTTTTCTTTGATTTATTTTTAGAGAAATGAATTTAAGGTCAAGCTTAGTTAACAATATAACCCATTTAGCTAAGCATCCTAACAAATCCATTTTAGCAAAAAGATGTTTTAAATAATGCCTTAATTTGTTAATTGCAAACACAAGAGCCAAACAATATTTTTCTATGGTTGTGTAACAAGATTCATAATCAATCAATATTTGAATAATGTAATAAATAGGATGCTCCTTTCCACTCTCATCTTTTTGTACCAATAATGCAACAAGAGCATGGGTTGAAGATGAGTTATAAAGGATGAAATGTTTTTCATTAACTACTAGTTGTAAAATAGGGGGATTGGTTAAATATTGTTTCAAGTATTCAAAATCTTTGTGATAAACCTCATTCCATTTAAATTCTGAATATTTCTTAAGGAGTTGAGTGAAGGGAATAATTTGATCTAATAAGGATGCCACAAAACAACAAATAGCTTCAATATTTCCTTGTAAGCTACGTAATTGTGAAATGTTCTTAGGAGGTGGCATGTTCATTATTGCATCAATCTTCTTTGTTTCCACCTCAATGCCTCTATGTGACACTACGAATCCCAAAAAATTTCCATTATCCACAACAAACAAATATTTCTTTAGATTTAATCTCTTGTTGTACTTATGAATTATTTTAAAGATTTTATGAAGGATTTTGACATAGTCTTGGCATGTTATAGATAGACAAAATATCATCAACATAATATTCCAAGATGTTGTTTATGAAATCATGAAATATTAAGTTCATAGCTCTTTGCTATGTGAATCTGATGTTCTTCAATCCAAAAGGCATAACCACCCAACAAAATGTTCCCCAAGTTGTAGTGAAAGTTGTTTTATATTGATCTTGAGGATTAATGAAAATTTGATTAAATCCTTAAAAATCATCCATAAATGAAAATAAAAAATTTCTTATAGTTGAATCCACTATCATGTCAATATTGGGAAGGGGAAAATCATCCTTTAAAGATGCTTTATTAAGATCATGAAAATCCATACACATCTTAATACGATTAAATTTTTTTACCATTGCCACAATGTTAAATATTCAAGGTGAATAATAAATAGGGAAAATGAAACCAACTTGTAATATTTTTTCAATCTTGGCCTTAACCTTAACCAATAAATCTATCTTAGGATTCATCTTGTGTATCTTTTGTCCACGGGTTTAACATCTTTCTCGAGAACAATATTGTGTGTGACTATCTTAGGGTCAATACCTAGCATATTCAAATAATTCCAAGCAAATTTTTTATGACAGCCATGTAATAAAATTGCATGATCCTCTTGTTCATATTCATCAAGACATTTTCCAATTTGTATCACTTTTTCTTCATTAAATGGATCCATTGGTACTTCCAAGGTATCTACCACAAGTAATACATTATGGTTTGAATCATCAAGGATTATTTTGGATTCATCTTGTTCATCATTGCATAGTTCATTTTATTTCCCAAAATCTCTTTTACTATTTAAACAATAGGAAATCCATTGGTTATGATGTTCTCTAGGTAAAGTGTCCTTCATTCCCAAGAATTCTTCTAGAGACTCATCATTTTGAAAGATATCCAATGACATATCCTCACATGTATTGTCTATCAATTCAAGATGCACAAATTTTAAAGTTGTCTTGGAAGAATGTTGCATGATAACATTGACATTAAGTTGAGGCCTCCTTGATTATTTTGTTTCTTTTCAAGGAAAATAACCAATACCTCTTATTGTTTCTTACACATTAAACTCAATAGGAACACAAATGTCTTGTTCTTTCATTCCACATCCTTTTCCATTATAACCAAATTGTTTCAAGAGTTGGTACCCTCTTCCATAAATTGCTTTCATTTCCTTAGAAGAGGGTGGCTTCTCATAGTCATTTTCATCATAGTTAGATTCATAGTTCATTCTTTCCTCATTACTATAATTTTTTAATTATTGTGCCTTGGATGTTTCAATGTCAGATTGTGTTGATACCACCACATCTTCTTTCTCTTTCTCTTTTTCTAATTTTTATTGTGTAATCTTATATTCCCCCATGAATGTAGATGTGAAATCTAATGAACCCCAATCATCCTCCAATAAATTTATCACTGATGAAAGACACTCTTATTTATATTCAAGTTGTACTCTTATTTATCTTCAAGTTGTAGAGATTCCACTTTTGCAGTTGGTGTCAATGTTCTCAGAGGGTTTTCCATCCCTGTGCTAGTTTGTAAGCAATTTTAATGTTTTGGATTAGCTTTTAGCATGTAAACCTTATTATTGTAATTGAATTTAATTAGACAATGAAGCGTTGAAGGAACTCCTTTCATCTCATGGATCCATGGTCTACCCAAGAGAATATTATATGATAGATCATGGGGAATGACATGGATGAAAGTTTTCAACACAACCTTACCAACTTTGACAGGTAATGTTATCACACCAAGTGATTGTTTACCCACATTATCAAAACCATAGATGGACAAATTATCTAGTTGAATTTTAGTCTTATCCACTCCAATCTTTTCCAAAATATTCACACTACAAACAGTAAGTCTTGAACCATTGTCAATGAGAGTACATATATTCCAAACCTTGTTAATAATAGCCATTATCATCAAAGCTTCATTTTTTTGCACTTCCAAAGGAGGTAATTCACTTTGATGAAAGATAATATCCAAATTAATCAAATTCACAGCCTCAATTAAGGCTGCCACATTGGTTCATTGCACACTAGGAGGGACCAGAAGCAAATAATTTTGAAGCATTCCATGGTAAGTTGGTGTGGTTTGAATTAGATCCCACAATGATATATGTGAAGGAGTGTTATGAAGTTGCTCCATAAGATCATACTCCTTTCCACTATGTATAGGGGTGCTAGGTAGAATAGCTTGTGGGAGTGGTATCAATGAAGGAAAGGATTGTGTTTTTCTTATTTGCTTGTTATTCTTTGTGTTATATATGGGAAATTATGTGGTAACTTGGTTGTTGTGATACATGATTACTAGTGAGTTGCTTTACAAATTTTAATATAGAACCTGGAGGTTTAGGTTTGTTTTGAGGTGGTCCTATGATCAACACAGGTTTGGTTTGAACTTGAGATTGTTGTGTATGTGGATAAATGATAAGTTGATGTGTGATCACATTGATTTTTATTTATTGTGTGGGAATGTTGCAAGCCTTTGTGGGTGAGATTAGTGAGATAAATTCCTTTAGGGCTTCATCTAACATGTCAAAGTCATCACAACTAAAGGGCTTGACAAGTATCCAATGCACTTATAGAAAGAGATCTAACATGATTAGATGACTATGATTTCTCATTAATTTGCAACTCACGTTTAAGACTAGGGTTAAAAGCATGTTTAAAGGCCTGCTATGATTTGGAAATTAGATTGTAAACTGACAAAAAGTATCAATTTGTTCCTAAGTTATAAAACTATTTTTGGAGGACTTGGATGCCCTAAGTCATCTGGGTCTTGGTAGGGCTTTTTCAATAGTTTTAGTTTCAGAGGATTTTTTAACAAATATTATCTATGTAATTGTTTACAAACTAAGTTTTAGAATTGGTTCTACCACTATTTTGTGAGTTTTCAATTTGTGTAATGTGTTGTAACAATATAAGATTTTAAATTTTTGTTCAAAATGAAAAATAATTTACCTAGATTATGTAATGATTCAAAAAATGCAAACAATTGTCCTACAAATTTGAAAAATTTCAAGTACTAAAAAGTAAAATTCTTTTAGAATTTTCAACAAGCTAAGAAAAATGACAACTTTCTTTAACATGTAATAACACTACTTCAAATTTTCAAAACAAACATTTACAAGAAAAATAAGAAATAAAGTACAAAGACAAAATATGTGCAATGTTTCACTGAGCCACCTATAGTAGGACAAGGACACCAAAGGGCATCTCTGTCTCATATAGTAGTTCAAAAAATTAGAAACATGAATGATTTTTTTTTGTTTAAGGTTACTATTCCTATTTGAAAAATGGTTTCACGGTGACTTTTTTTTAGAATTTTTGAATGTAAATGAGATACAAATTTGTGAAAATGTGTAAACAAAATTTGATAATTATGAGTTTAATTTTGGATGAAAATCTAGTCTAAATGACTAAAAAACACCATAATGCAAGCTATGATGCAATATGAATGCAATTAATTTTTATTTTTATGACTTTTTATGATGCAAAAATGAAACCCTAAATGAGAAATGCAAATGATGCAATGAAAAACTTAGATCTAGGGTGAATGAGAATAATTTTTAGAAGGTCTATAATGTCAAAATATCAAGTTCCCCAAAATGTATCATGTGAAAAAGGGAACCCTAAGTTTAATGCATAAAACCTAGGATGAATCTCTTCCTTTTTCAAAGGTACATTAGGATGCAAATCAACAAGGTGTTTAGATTGACTTTCAACCATGAAGGTGATTCAATCAAACTTGGATTTGATCCTTTTGACCCTTCAAAATGGACTAAAATTGACTTTCTATGATTAACCTTATTCAATTATGGACTAAAATGTGTCTAAGGTTTTTATGAGCTAAAAATACATAAAACCCTACTCAAGTGTGTTAGATAAGGATTCCTACATGAAAATTACAAGACCTACCTAGGGATAAGTCAAACACCCTTAGGAAATCCGAAATACAATGATACCTTACTTTAGGCTACAAATAGGATGAAGCTTGAAGATGAGAACACTAGGAAACACATCATTAAGTTAAAGGAAATGGCCAAATGCATCTCCCAAACCTAGAATCCATTATGTTATTCTATTGGCATCAACCTTCAATCATGACATGGGTATGTGCAGGATTATCATGGAAAAAACAAGCCATTAAGTGGCAAAAAATTCAGAAAAATCAGAGTTAGGCAACTTGACATAAAAAATTGAATAAGTTATCTATATTGTTTCAAAAACATGTAAGAATAGAATCTTTTGAAAATTGAATGTAGTTTCCAAAATACTAGGTTTATTTTAAAAAAAATCTATTTGGTGAAAATTTGAAATTTCAATGTGATGCTTAAATTTTAGGGAAAAATAAAGTAGGTGTCTATCTAACCACCTAACCACAATAAAATGATAATATTTTTTTATAAAATTTTAGATATAAGTAGGGGAATCATGTCGATGTGATGCATTATTTTTTGTAATTTTTTTCCAAGTAAATATTTAATTATGAATTTTTTATTACAACTTTTAAAAAATATAAAAACTCATATGTCTGACCACCTTAACTTGGTCAAAACTTCATGAAATTCATTTTTTTTTAATCTTATAGTATGTGAAGCATAGAATGTGACACATGTTTTGGATTCAAAAAATGTGATACTGTTTGAAAGCTATAGATGTTTTTCAATCAACCTATAAATCAAGACTTTAGTCGTAATTCAAATAGAAAATGAATAACTATTATTTATTAAATTCAAAGTAAAGAATAATTTATATTGGTGGGAAGTTGAGAATCTCCTTTAAAAACCCTTTTCATTTCATCAATTTTGGGTTAAAAAAAACGTCGTTAGCCACATACCCTACACATACCCATCATATCACCACTTTTTGGCCCATCATGATCATGCACATACCCACATAAGGCTTAATCAAAATCTACAAATGATCTTGAAACCTACAAATTCAAAAGTGGTCAGATGATCTCTTTCTTCTCTTTTCTTCTCTTCCTTCCTTCTTTTATTCTATTGGAAACTAGGAACATTGAGAGGGGGGGTGAAACAATGTTCATACTATTTTATTTTCAAATCAGATCTAAAACTATCAACAACAGTAATTGAACTTATAACAGTATCCAAAGCACATAAACAGATGGAAACATGTAATCACATTAATGAACACCATAACACCATAAATTTTTATGTGGAAACCCTGTTAGGGGAAAAACCACGGTGGAGATTCATCCACAAATTAAACTCTGTTAAAAGTATGAAAAAAGGCGAATGCACTTGCATTCAGGAACACTGCCTAGAGCTCACTACTCAAAAGAGAAAGGCTCACTGCCTACAAAATACATTTGAAATTACAATAAAATTTTGAACTGAGAAAGTAGCATCTGCAAATGCTTGGATTCAATTCCAATTAAGCACACAATTAGATTCTAGATCTTTCTATCTAGATCACACTTTTTCCCTACTCTGCTCTACTCACATAGGTCCTTCTGTAACACCCATCATGCAAATGCCAAAGGACAAAAAAATGCACACTTTTTTTTTTAAGTACACATATTATGAACCAATAAACATAATTACATTACACAACAACGTCATAAACATCGAGTCCTTTGGGGCACACGAGGTCACATCGCATAAAACCAACTCATAATTAAAGATACACATAAGGCTAAATAACTTAACTAATATTACTTCCATCATGAACATTAAAATAACCATTTACAAAGATAACATACATATATCCATAAGCATAAGTATATCTACAACACATGATACAAACCATAATACATCTCTTAAATCATGAATGGTTACAAGGGTGCATTTACAATACATCATCTTTTAATACATTGCAAGTTCACAATATATGAGATACAATAAAACCTCCCATACATGTGGGATAAATACATAATACAAAGAATGTCTGATATACAAGATGAATATCTGGTACAAGCTCCATCTGAAAGATACTGTGAAGAATGAACGTTGATGGGGAACCTAATGGGTGCAGAGAACATTCCACCCAACCACGTGGGTTTTAGAAAAAAACCCACCCCCCATGCTCAGAGGTGACAAGGAAGTGACCGTGACCAAGTATGCCACAAGACTAACTCCAATAAAGAATATCATAGTAACAAAACTCCAAAAGCAACAACAAAGATTACATAGATCTTAAATGACAACAACCAAAATCCAATCATAGTAAACACAAGACCATAAAACACCTCATAGATAAATCAAAGGAAACAACCATAATCACTTGCCAATTAAATCCAAGACAACAATCATAACACACTTCTAGAGACAACCAAGAAAGAAAACATAAAGGAAATTAGTGGAGAGTGTCATCGCATAGCCTACATGGGTTATCTTGGTCCTTCCTCCAACATGAGGCGTCAACCCCCATCTATGGTTATCCTAGCCCTTCCTCCTACTTGAGGCGCTGACCCCATAGGGTGACTCATGCAGAGCCGTTAACCTCTCCTGAGGACAAGGTAACGAATTTTCCAACCATGGCCTTCTTAGTCTACCATTAGTCTGTAATAGCCCTAATGGATAGACGAGGTATCCAAGATTATCTTATTATGTTATTACTACCCATCCCCCTAAGTTCTATTATTAGGTTTTCACTTGTAAATCTAACTCTTATGTGGGTTATCCTGAGCCCTTCCTCTATTTGAGGCACCAGCCCCCACAAAGATCCACTCTCCCTGGAGACCCCAAAATAATAATCAAAATCAAGGGTTGTACCATAAAGAACAAGGATTTTTTTCTCAACAGATGACATGTGAGGCATTACACATCTCGCTAAAAGCATACAAATAGAGTCTCAACAAAATCTCATACAACCCTTTCAAAAATAATGATACCAAAATATTGCTACATCAAGAGCACATAAAATGAGGATTATCGACCAACACTAAAATCAAGCCTTTTACAACATCCATAAATGGTTCATAAAATCAACAGGGTTCCCGCATCGAAAATCCAAAACAATAATAGAATGGCAAGAAGAAAATCCAACCAAATTCATAGGATTCCATAACTCATAATAAAATATATTAATTTTCACACATTGTTTTTGCAGCACAAAAATCAACAATTGTTTAACTCTATTTAATAATCCCCATTTTTCTCAATACAATTTTGAAATAAAACTTCAATAATAATTTTGACATAAATATTTAATTTGCTTCCTTTTTATCCATCACAATTAAATTTCATAGTTTCACAGTCAA
The DNA here is from genome assembly GCA_007258455.2 of Sequoia sempervirens. Classification (NCBI taxonomy): domain Eukaryota; kingdom Viridiplantae; phylum Streptophyta; class Pinopsida; order Cupressales; family Cupressaceae; genus Sequoia; species Sequoia sempervirens. The sequence continues at coordinate 95,263,256 of VDFB02281492.1, read as the reverse complement.
ACCAGAATCAATAAATCATAACATTTATATTTTATATATATATACACACATTTGCATATATATATATATATATATATATATATATATATATATATATATATATATATATATATATATATATATATATATATATATATATATATATGTACATTTAATTTTCTATTTAATTTTATTTATTTTCATCGATTAAAACTCGACATGGCTGCACATCAAACTATAGTTTTATATTTAATATATAAATATATATATATACTTATATATATATATAAATAAAATTGATGCATAAAAAAAAATGACACTGTGGAAAGGGTAGCGCGCAGTCCTTTGGACTACCGCAACAGTCCTTAGACTGCTGTGTGCGCCTTAGTATGCAAGTTGGGACAGGGGTATGACTATGGCTGACCCTCCCAGCATAAACATTAATTTGGCCAACACAATTTTTTTTAAAGAAAATCGGCCCATCAATAATTTCAAATAAAATTTAATATCCATTCAGGAATATATATATATATATATATTTATTTATATATGTCTATATATATATATATTAATACTCCAGAACATGATTTAGAAGAAAACAATAAATATATTCAAATGTATATATATATTATATATATATACCCAAAGGAATATATATATGTATATATATATATGAGTATATATTCAGAAACCCATTTATTTCATAGGGAAAAAAAAATTCCATATCAATTTTAAAAAATACAAAACATTTTCATAGACCCCAATAGTTTTTTTCTTTCATTGATTTGCTATCAAATAACTGTTAAATCTCAGACAAATTTTTCTTTTACAAAGCACATATTTATTTCTTTTACAGATTTAGAGAAATCAAAAGAAGGGAATGGAACCTAGAGTCCTACGTTTGCTGAAGAATTGATGAAGCTTTTCTTGATTCCAAACAACCTTTTTGAAGAGCTCCCCTTTCTTCCTTCAAAACTTCTCCTCCAAATTTCCTTGCTAAATTCTCTAATCTAAAATTTTCATCCAGAAAAGCCTCTCTTCTAGAAGAATGAAAAATAACTAAATTCTATAGAGAAAACAAGAAATGATCCAAATTCCAGAACTCAATATTTTCTTTGAAGCTTCTCTAAATCTTCCTGTGAATGAAAAATCTCTCAAATTTGCTAGTAAATACAAAGATATCTTCTTCTTTTTTGAAAACTCCATAAATCAAAATTAAAAGAAGTTTTCTATTTCATTACCAGCTTTTCAGCCAAAAACTCAACATTCATAGGTCCTTTTCTTCTTTTCTTGATTTTCTTTTATTCAAACAACACTTTTTGTTTTAATTTTGATTTTTGCAAATTATACTTGCAATTCACACAATTTTACTCATTTAATTATTTTATTTGATTAATTATCCTCAACATGCCATTTTAATTAATTTATCTAAACACCAATTTTAAATAATTTAATTTACACCTTTCAATAAATTACATGGCTTTTTAATATAAGACTTTTATATTTTAATGTAAACTATTCCAATACTATTATCAACATTTATTAAAATCATTTAATTATTTAAATGACATCATACTACACACCAACGTAAAATAAATATCAAAAGTACACTCACACAAAACCACTATAATAAAATGCAAAAATGACAAAGGTCAAAGATGCACAATACTACTAAACATAAGACAAGTTGAAAAACTTTGGACGGGGTGACTTCCTTGTCATCTTTGTTTCAACTTCATGCCTGTTGGGTTAATTTGATGCTCGCCTTGTCCTGCTGAAGTAGGTGGAATTGAGACTCTATTCTTGCAATTCCTGCATACAACAAGGTTGTGTACAACATGTATATATATATAATCAAAACATCACATCATGAGAAGGAATTGTAGTGTAGCAAGGCACTCGCAAACAAGTGGTGCTACACTGTCCTCTCACCAAAAGTATAATAACAATTACAACATCAAATATAAAGTAGATTGCTAAACTAACTGATCACATCATATCATCATAAATGATTACTAATCCACTGCTTCAAAATTTACTACTGAAATCAAATTAAACATTACCAAACCAAATGTAATCATAATGTCATATCATAATATCCATGTCATCAAATAAAGTAGCATAGTCATCAAGTAGTCTAAACTATCCAATCAACCAATCCAACCAACAACAGTAACTATCAAAGTCACAAAGTATCAAGCAAAACCACATAAAGTATCAAGTCCAAATAGCAACATGAGGGGTATTACACCTTCTGTTGTTCGAGCATATATATATAATTGTTCTACCATTTTTCACATTGAATCTTCTTGATCTTCACACCCTTCTATCTCTACACACATACACTCGTGCACCAAAATGATTTTCTGATTTCCTTTATATACCCGCTAATAGGAATTTGTTATATGTTGGCTTTAAAACAAAGCATAATACTTTTCCTTATGTCGGCCCAAATCATCAATTAGAATTGATGCGTACCCACACAAGTTGGATAGACTATAGTAGGGACCCAAAATAAAGCTCCAAACATAAGAAACAACTAAATACATACTCCACATACATTTGTGATATGCCATATAAAACATGCCGGCTATAATGAGAGAATAAACCATAAATCATACTACCAAACCTCTTAAATCAAACTTTGACTAATGTGATACCAAAAAACTCACTAGTAGGATAGTATACATGCTAGGAAAACTTCCCTAAAGATCCACACCATAAAATAGTGATTCGGTGAAGTGATCATATCAGATGTCCTATTCTTCATTCTTTATGTCGATAGATTACAAAATCTTACTTCCCTTGCACGTAGGAGAAATACTAACACTGTGGACCATATTGTTGACTCTAGTTGTCATCAATGACAACAAAAGTAGGCAAAAACAATCTCTTCAAATCCATATGCCAACAATCTCCCCCTTTAGCATTGATGGCAACACTTAGTGAAAAATTGAGTAAGTGTCAAAACCAAAAACTCAACAAAACCAAAATTGCTACTCCCTCTTGGATGTGAAAGAAATTTTTCACTGCATTCTCTCCCCCTTTGACATAAATGACATAGCTTCTATACTTCTACTCTACACTTCTTTACTTATTCTCTCCCCTTTGCAAAACAGAGAGTTGGATCTAAATTTGAGAAACTGCTACAAAAATCAAAAGATTATTTTATACTTAGTTTTAATTTCTAGAAAGAATTTCTTCCAAGAGTCCACCACAATCCTAGTAGCTATAATCAAGTTGTTATTCTCTGATGTCCTATTGATAATCTGTAAAAGGGATTCAAGAATGGTGATAGCTTCTTCCAACTTTTCTCCTGTCTTTAGCACTTCAATCATTTTCTCTAGTCTACCTTCAGTCAGGTCTTTTACTCTCCAAAAGGCATCCATGAGAGTATTTCTAGCAAAGTGAACCTTTGCATGCTCAACTTGTAGACCATGAACCTTTTTCTTAACCTTTCCATCCTTATCCAAAAAAATATTGTAGTCCTATCCAATTATGACAAGCTCTTTTTCAATTTCATCTAACTTATCCTTGTACTTTCTGACCACATGAAGCCACCTAAGACAGTAATTGAAAAATTTATTGTCCAAATCAATGCACTATCTCAGCACATTCATTTTCTTCTTTAGCTTAGCAAGAGATAGCCTAAAATATATCTTCAAATGGGAAATTATTTCCTCCTCTTTCCTATCCAGAGGCATAGATTCCATAGCCTACTTAACACACTCAATCAGTTCTTCTGGGAGAACATCCTGCAAACTCTCCAATTCAATATTGTTATTAGCAAAGTATCTTCCCAAAGTATCCTCAATGACATCTTGCTCATAGGATGGTCCATTCAACCATATATCAGTTATCTTTTGCATTCCATCCTCATCCTGAATAATCTGCAATATCTTTGCTTTAAACAAAGCACCTTCATCATCACTCTCTTCTACAATTTCCACAACCAGTTCAACTAGTTTTGGTTCTTCTCTTTGAGTATATTCCTCAGAGTCTTCATTGAATATATCCACAACCATTTTTCCTTTCCCTTTTTCTTCAACTCTTGCTAACTTGGGTGTCGGAGGAGTGACACCAGCCAAATCTCTTCATGTCTTCTGCTTTTTCTCTGCCTTTCTGGAGGATGATCCAACTTCAGTTATTTTTACCGGAAGAGGGATAACACTTGCACCAAACCTCTCTAACAACTTCCTAAATAATTTTTCATAAACTATTTCATCCTTTTCAAAAGAGTTGAAATGTTCAAAAAATTGATTGTAGACTGGTATATTTTCTTTCCACACAATATTGTCATTCAGAGGCAAGCAATTTAGAAAATACATCATAATGCATATTGCAAGGGTGCCAAATATGAAGGAGTATTCTATATCCTTCATTAATTGTAAATTCTCCATTAGTTGATCCTTCATCAAACTACATAGGTCAAAGTATTCATTTTCTATTATAATTTTATTAGCGATATATACAACACCTACCGAGGTTGATCCTTCTTGGTTTCTGAAGAAGATCTTATATGAGATTCCATGTGCAACATACCTTGTCAAAGGATCTTTAATCAATGAATTATCAGATCCCTCTGATCTCCCCTTATTCCAATTAGGGATTTGACCTCAACATTTCAAATCGATTTGTTCTTCGAAATATTACCAACGTTGCACATACCTGTTAGATTCTTGATTACATCCTCTGAGATTTGATAGAGCTTATCCAAAGTGAGGATATAACCATCCAATCTATTTAAGATAAACCAAACTACCTCTGCACTGACGAAATGAGGGAATTCATTCCATATATCCAAATTATTATTCTTCGATCCTCCAAGCTTCTTTAATTCGGTAGGAGACAACAAATTTCTTTCATCTCTAACTTTTTGACTATTATACTCATCTAGAGTTATTGTTCCTTTGATTTGTTTCATTTTTCATTCCGAACAGGGTTCTACCGATCACCAAATAAGTGAGAATTTGTCAAGCAACAAGAATACCTAGTGAATTCATCACTAAAATAACTTTTCACTCCTTTGAAATTTTGCTGAAAAAAAGCTCTCCAACTGTTCTCCTTTAATGCATTATGACGAATTAGGGTTCCAAGTGCCCTTTTTATAACTTTGCATACATAACTTCCTGCCTCATTAAATGCGTTGCCCTAGAAGTTCTGGTTACACTATGAACTCAGACATTAAGTGAAGAATCTGACTTTGGACTTTCAATTTTTCATCCAACACAACAAATGATTGCAGATACATTTGTCAAAGAATAACACAACTGCTAACGACGTCTAGTGGAGCCAACTATACATAGGGGGGCAAAGGATTTTTCTTGAGAAACACCCCCTAGGCCTCTGGCCTGAAATCAATTTCTGAAAGAATTACCGAAGGGTGCTTTTAGTACAACCTTATTGCCTTCATCAGATTCACTTTTCTTTAACCACGTCTTCTTCATCTGATCTCTTATCTCTTCTACATATGCCTTTTCCTTTCCTATGTTGTCTTTTTGTGAATTTCTCCCTTGATAAACCAGACCTCTTTTATTCATGCTTCTGTTCTTGCAAAATCTTGTAATGTGCCCAAGTTTGTTGCAATTGTAGCATACCAATTTTTTTCATCTATACCATCCATTCCACCAATTTCCTCCTGATCTACATTGATTAGCAACATGTCCAAATCTTCCACAGGTATAGCATTTAATGTTACTTTCACTGACAAACATACTTATGCATTCTAATTCCTTATGACCAAAATTCTTACATTTAAAACATTGACCAAAAAATGAAGGGGTGCTAAAGTTTATCTTTCTTCTACACTGAGAAGCCATATATCCAAATTTATTGCAAACAAGGCAATATCTATTAAATTTTTTAGCATTGGGTTGCCTTACCAGATGTCTTGTGCCTTTGTTCTTCTTTTCAGCGTTTTTCTATTCAGATCCAGAGCTCTCTCCCTTCTCATTGCCAAGACCTCGCTTCTCATTTGTCTCATTTTGTCCCTTAGTTATCTCATCAAGCTTGGTAGAACTTATCCTGAACTTCTCCTTGAATTCATTTGCAATAGTAAGCTCATTTCTGAGAATAATTGTTTGTCTCTCAAGTTCTTGTTCATTGTTTCTGGATTGTTGCAATTCAATTTCCAGCTGAATGAATTCACTATTAACTCTGCTACATTCTTCAGATTTTTCTTTCAAGGACTGGGCCAGATTCTCCTCTTTCTTCTTTCTTTCTTCAATCTCTTTGGTTAACTTTATTTCCACAAATTCCATTTCAAGCTTTAGAGCAACATTGTCCTTAGCAAGCTTTTCACATTCTTCTATTATTTCTCTTAGGGTTTGATTTAGATGGACATCATCTAGACCTTTTCTTTCTTTCTACTTCAACTGATCACACAGTTCCTTCCTCTTTTCCCTTGACTCATTTATCTTATCCTTTAGTGATTGAATGAATTTTTCAACAACCACAAGATTCGCTTTTAGTTCCATGACTTTTGCTTTAGATTGATCAAGATCATCAAGTGCCACCATAAGCTATTGTTGAAGACCACCAACATCCATTGTAATTCAAGATCCACCTCAAGCTCCTAAACTCTAGAAGAGGAACTTGCTCTGATACCAATTTTTGGACACTAGGAACACTGAGAGGGGGGGTGAATCAGTGTTCCATACTATTTTATTTTCAAATCATATCTAAAACTATCAACAACAGTAATTGAACTTATAACAGTATCCACATCACATAAACATATGGAAACATGTAATCACATTAATGAACACCATAAAACCAGATATTTTTACATGGAAACCCTATTAGGGGAAAAATGATGGTTGAGATTAATCCACAAAGTATACTCTGTTAAAAGTATGACAAAAGGGGAATGCACTTGCATTCAAGCACACTGCCTAGAGCTCACTGCTCAAAAGAGAAAGGCTCACTGCCTACAAAATACATTTGAGATTACAACAAAATTTTGAACCAAGAAATTAGCATCTACAAATGCTTGGATTTAGTTCCAATTAAGTGCACAATCAGATTCTGAATCTTTCTATCCAGTTCGTACTTCTGCCCTGCTCTGCTCTGCTCACATAGGCCCTTCTGTTGTTCAAGCATATATATATAACTGTTCTACCCTTTTTCACACTGACTCTTCTTGATCTTCACACCCTTCTATCTCTACACACATACAATCATGCACCAAAATGATATTATGATTTCCTTTATATACCCGCTAACAGGAATTTGTTATGTCGGCTTTAAAACAAAGCATAATATTTTTCCTTATGTTGGCCCAAATCATCAATTAGAATTGATGTGCACCCACAAAATTTGGCTAGACTATAGTAGGAACCCAAAAAAAAGTTCCAAACATAAGAAATAACTAAATACATACTCCACATACATCCACAATACACCATATAAAACATGTCGGCTATAATGAGAGTATAAACCATGAATCATACTACTGAACCTCTTAACTCGAACTTCAACTAATGCAACACCACAAAACTCACCAGTAGGATAGCATACATGTTAGGAAAACTTCCCTAGAGATCCACACCACAAAATAGTCATCCGATGAAGTGATTAGATCAAATGTCCTATTCTTCATTCTTTCTGTCGATAGATTACAAAATATTACTTCCCTTGTTGGTAGGAGCAATACTAACACTGTGGACCATACTATTGACTCTAGTTGCCATCAATGACAACACAAGCAGCCAAAAACAATCTCTTGAAAGCCATATGCCAACATATTCTAGTTTCAAATGGTGAAAATACTAGATACTTATAGGTGTTTCTCTAATTTCTCAAAAATTAGATCCCAAAAGCTGACATTTGAAATTTGAAATTTGAATGTCAAAATACCAACACTAACATGTTAAAAATTGGCCCTCGACAGAATGGGGGGAACCATATTCCCATGGGCATATGGGTCATGACCCTATTTTCTAGGAAAAAATATATCAGGGGAAAACATTAATTGATTGCATTTGTTCAATCCTTGCAAGTTTGTTGGAAAATGATAAAATAGGCCTCAGAATGCATAATTTAGGAGATTAGGGCCTAGTTAGGTATTGAAAATGCATGAATGTAAAGGTCACTAAAATAGGTCCAAACTAAGTGTAAAATTGTTTTATCACCTACAAGGGGGTATTATTTCCTATGCTACTATATGCATGATATTTATGTTTGTGTTTGTTTAAGTTTTTGTAACTGTTGAAAAGATTTGTAAAGTTTTTCATTATCCTCCTCTCAAGATTAGTGTAGGAAGTTTTTTTGCTACCTTAGCTTCCTTAAATATTTCTCTAGTGATTTCATAGATAGCTCTTGTTAGGTTTAAAATGATGCAATAACTAGGTATTTATAGGCATTTATTCAATTTTACATAAATTAGATCTTGATAGTTGACATTTGCAACTTGAATTGGAAATAATAAAATTTTGACATTGACATATTTAAATTCAAGACTAGGAAGAATAGGGGGACACTATCACCATAGGGTGACACTATCCTTGCCTTATTTTACAGAAAATAAGGTGTCGGGGGAAAAGTATCAAATGAATACATTTGTTTTGAAATGTAATGATTTAACATGCTTAAAATTCACTCCAAAAAAATTGTACAATTTAGAAACTATATTTGAATTTGAACAATTTTTTTTTTTTAATCATGTTTAACTTTTAAATATCGACAACTCAAATTAATCCATTGAATTTAAATTTCTCTATTTAAAAACCAATCCCCTAAAGCCTTATATTTTAACCACCCACCTACCTATCTACTCAAATTAACTAAAAATAAGAAATACCAATTCAAAATGTAACTATTTAACATGCTTAAAATTCACTCCAAAAAACTGTATAATTTAGAAACTATGTTTGAATTTGAACAATTATTTTTATTGAATCATGTTTAAATTTTAAATATCGATAACTCAAATTAATCCATAAAATTTAAATTTCTCTATTTAAAAAAAAAAATCCCATTAAACTCTATATTTTACCCAATTCTATTCACACACTTCAATTAACTTTTGGAAAAAATAAATTTAAACAATATATTATTTATCCCTATCAACTATGAACCCAACTTATTAATTATTTGTATCCAAGGGAAATAATTAAGATGGTAAATTTCATATGGAAAATTGATATTATATTATTATTCTAATATAGCTTATTTTTCACATAATTCTCATGTTTCTTGAAGGGACTTTCACTAATAATGGTGATACATCCAATTTTTAATGGTCTCATATAGATCCCATTTCCACATAAGTCTAGTTCATTATTAATGGTAATATAGTGAGCTTAAAGGAGATGAAAGCATATCAATAAAAATATTACATAAATATCTCCTTCATGACTTCTAGTCAATGATCTAAGTAATCATGGGACTCCCAACAATGGTCATATATATACTTCCAAATTTAAAAGATTTTTAATGATTTCAAGTATATCACTTTTATGATTGTTTCTAAGAATATTTCATAGATAAAGGCTATAAGTCAAAGATTTTGATATGATTAAAATAAATAATCTTTAAACCTAACTTTTCTTATTCTTCATGTTATATATATATATATATATATACTCTATAAGTTATTGACTTTTTAATTATGTTTATATATTTGTAAAATTAATGTAAGAAAATTATTATTTTATTTGTTAAAGTATTAGATTTGTTATTTAATTTCTTATTAGATATTTAAGTTAATAGATTTTTTTTTATTATATGCAAAGTTGAATAAATTTATTTTATAGATTTCTATCATCTTTATGTATTTTGTATAGAATTATACTCACTACCACTTTCAACTTTAATTTTTAAATAATATTATATATGTTATGGGAAAAATAGAACTTCAATTTTCTATACATAAGCATTAAAATACTTCATTATATAAGGTTTAATGTAGCGATGTCTCAAGTGATAATTTATAAAGATTCTAATTTCTTTTACATAAATTTAATATTCTTGATTAAGTTTGGGAATCAATAAACCACCTTGATTCATTACATTCTACCAAAAGAAGAAGTTTAAAAAAGGAAGCAACCCTAATTATAATTAGGAATTCATTTAATATACATGAAAAATAAAAGTATACAAATAACACTTGAAATGTAACCTATTACAACTAAAATTATTAATTATCAAAATATTCTTTTAAGACTAGAAAAATACATTCATAATCTTATATTCACAAATTTAGACCATGTTAATGCAGACACTTAAAAATGTCCTAAATGATACTACACACTTGAATCCGATATACTTACATCGTTTCATCCTAAATTTCATCCTCATTTCGCTTGCTTGATTAAATTAACCTAGTTATTTAATCAAATGCCTCATTTTCATCTATTTATCTAATTGATCTAATTGGGTTAATTCACCCCCTCTCGCACTAACATTTCATCTTGTTTAAATTGAATAAATCAAATTATTTAATTTAAACTCTAAGTCCTCTTATTTAATTAAATAACCTTAAACTATTTAATTAAATATCATGTTTGCATCCCCTTTTCATTAAATAAATTAATTATTTAATTGATATCATATTATTCTCCATCTTGTACATTCAAATTTAGTTTTAATTACTAAAGTGCTAATTTTCCCTCCCATCCACTTGCATAGAGAATATTCCAAAGGAATATTCTCCTATTTGGCTCCAAAAAGTGAATGATTGTTTTCAAACAAACGTTCAAAGTTGTTACAAAGTTGTAAGGAAAGGTGAGTGCGAAAATGCCTTCCTAATGCCAATTATTAGAAGAGAAATGAAAATATGTCATTCAAATTCAAGTTATGGTTCATTAAGATGCACATAAACATAATAACTGAGTTGAAAATTTTAACATAATCACAGAACGAACACTAGATTTATGTGGGAAAACCCTTACAGGAGAAAAACCCACACACCAAGTAAAATCTCTTTGTATTTCAATAAATGAGGATTACATACAAAGTTATAGACTATACTTCTAGATGTTAATTCACACCGTCAATTTTAGCATTAATTTCCCTTATCAACCTCATTCACTGATCGAACAACATAGTTCTTACTATATTATAGAACATCACTACAAACAAAACCATTCATATTCACCTTTTTTCTACATTCCAAATCAACCAACTAACTGTTCAATTCAAATTCCCTAAGAAATTATAGTAAACGGTCTAACTGTCTACCATATCGGACCATCGAAGAGACTTCATTCATGTTCTCTTTGAATTCACCAAGTCACTTTGATGTCTACATCACCTACCAAGTCACTCAACCAAACAACCCTCAATGGTCACCAACCAATCATCACTTTCTAGCTTGGCACGGTCGGATCCCACCAAGTTGTCATTCATGGGCCGGCATGTCACACTCATCACCATATCAAGGGGACCTCATATCAGATGCCACCGATATTGAAGTGTCACTTCAATGAGGCTTATGACACCCCATGAGGTCCCCACCTCCATTAACCATTGGCTTATCGACTTGCTTAAGGGAATGACTTCAAAGTCCTGGTGAAATTACAAAGTCTCATTGACAAGAGTCCCCCAACCTCCCATCGACATGTTGAGGGGACAAGAATCAATGTCCCAACAACATCATAATGTTACCATGATACAATCTCATTAGAGTATCAAGGAGATGCTAAGAATACTCCCTCTAATATCTTATTGTCCCATTGATGAAGCCTTTACCGCATGTGCAAACTTGAAACATGAAGTCCCTTCGTAGATTGAGCTTTGGGGTTCCTAAATACCTGATATTGTAGACTCCGCTAGTAAAGATTATGATGGAACTCTGATGTTCGATTGTCGAAACTCTCCTACTTCACAACTATATTCGGTAAATGATAACCTCGAATCCCAAAACCCAATTACCTACAAAAATTCTAAGGCTTTTACCATGCATTTAGTAATTGACAAGCCCGAAGCCTAAACATCTTAACACGCCAGTAAGTTTGAGACATAATCTCTCAACAAAAGTGTGTTTGTTGAAATCATTCTCAACACTTGATGCTTTCTTTGATCCATGTGATCTTTGATTCTCATCCATTGATGAGAATCCCTGATCCATGTCTCATCCTTCTTTCATTAATGACCATTGATTGATCAAATCGATCTCTTCCATTGATTCTTCATTTTCTTTCCTATAAATACATCACTATTTTAGAGAGAAATGGATCCACCTTTTTCAAAGCAAAGTTATGTTGTTGAAACTCATACTCACCTGCATCCTCATTTAGCATTTGTTAGTATTTCTAGCTTAATCATCCATTAATGGCTTCCATTTTAGCTTAGTTTGCATAATTTTTAGCATAAGTTTGCATCCATGGCTTACATCTTTGAACTTTGTTTCCAGTTAGCATAACTTGCATCCATGGCTTGCATGTTTGAACTTCATTTCCATTTAGCATAGCTTTCATCCATCTCCATCAAGAATTTTAGCATTTAGTACTCATTTTCATCATGTTAAAAACTAGTTTTGCATCCATGTTTCGTTCATATTTCATCAATTTCATTGGTTTTCATCAATAAAATCTATTGGAACAAGTCATATTATTCAAGGGATTGGGAAATGGTCATCATTCCACATGAATGTGACACCACTCCCCCAATGGAATAAGATTCAAGGTCCTAGAATAGATTTTCATTATGCTTTCATGTTGATTTCATGTTAGTTTAATGGTTATTTAGTTTCTTGTTGAAAGAATGAAGAAGAATGGTTATCTCTACAATTTTGTGTTTTCATTGATGTCACCATGTTGTTGTCGCAAGTCTAAGTCAGTGCCTGATCTAGTATTTTGGTCTAGTATCTGAACCAATTTTCAAGTTGTACTATCCAATATTATAGTTTGTCGTAGTTGAAAGTTATTGCTTGCAGTTTTGGGAAACTATTTATGGTTGCTGAAGGCATGTATGTTCAAAAATTCATGTGATCCTATGCTTGTATGTCATATTGGCATTATTTTGTTGATTACTTTTTTGCAATGAAGTCTATTTTTGGTCGACTTCTTGGATTAGTGGTAATATGGTGAATTAATTTTGTTATGCAAATATATGTGTGACCTATCTTAGGTCTAAGCCAACATGATTTAGCATATTAAGCATTTGAATTTCTATTTGGGAAGATTATGTGAATACTTGGAGCTGACAGGTTGGTATTTTTTCTAAGCAAGGAGATGCATCTAATTAGGATGACCTAATTGATGCTTGAGGATATATCGATTATATATATGTGTTGATTTTTTTTTTCAAAGTAGAGTGCAGAGTGTGTGTGGTGTGTCTGAGTAAATATGATAGTGAAGAAGAGAAAAAATGATGAAGTTTGTCAAGTCAGTCTATTGAGCATCACCAGAACTGCATCAACACTTGTTAGGTGCACTATTTTCAGTTCACTTTGGTTGTGAAGTCCAATTTTTTTTTGTGAATATTTTGTAGGTAGTGAGCCTCCCTTGTAAGTAGTGAGCTTTTGTATCTGGACAATGAGTCCTATTCAGGGTAGTGAGCCCTTGGCAGTGAGCCTTATATATTCAATTTTGAAACTACTTTATATTGTGAGTTAATCCTCACTATGGTTTTTCCCTGATTGGGTTTTCCACATAAAAATTTGGTGTTCATTGTGTTGATTTTACCTTCTATTGTCTGCATTTCATGCTCATACTTAATAACAAAATAATGTGGTTCTGGAATTGATAAGTGTTGAAGTTTTGAATTTGAATTTGTGTGACAACTGATTCACCCCCCCTCTCAGTTGTCCTACACTTTTTAACACACACACACACATATATAGCACATTGGGATCATGGCTTATTGGATTAAATATGCCTCAAATCTATATGGATCTGGTGTATTTATCCTATACTATGATCATGGTCACCATTTTGGCGCTAGGAGGAGGGTTTTACTAACTTTTTTTGATGAATTTCTCTTAAGTTTTTGTGAGTTGTAGGTTCTTGGGATAGAGGGACGCTTTTGAAAGCTATAATGATGCTATTTTCACCAAAGAAATACATTTGCAAAAGCATCGCAATTTGTAAAGGCGTCACAATATAGAAATGAAATTGATTTTTAGCTATAGTGACACTATTATTTTTTTACTTTTATAATCTATCCTAAAATGGCCATATCTTGATCATACGAAGGTCTTTTTCGAAGATTTTTTTTTGAAATGTGGTAGAATTTAATGCTCTATGCAATGGTGTGGATTTTTTTAATTTTGGTAAGAGTTAAATGTTCAATTTTTTTACCTAAAGTCAAATCACATTGCAACTTGGTTTAAGTTGTAGTGTTTTAATACTTAATCATTTATCTAACCCTAACATCTTGTTTTCTTGATTTCATCTAACATTTGGAACATGGATTGCAGGTTTGAAGAGGAGCATGAAGCATTTAATTAAAGAAAAAGGTATTTAAATGTCATTATAAAAAGTGTTATTTACTCTTATGGGGCAATTATAACCCATATTATGCTGCTTTACTTTATGTTTTAGGACCAACTAAACTTCCATTGGGTTTGAAACTTACATTCAAAGTTGGTTAAAATTGGACCCACACATCCTCATCTTTCTATATCAGTTAAAATTGAAAAAGACAATCAAACACTTCCATTTGGTGCTTAAAATGAACTCATCTTGCTTTACAAGGTTAAAATGAATGAGTGCTTGCTTTGTTGTGATACACTTGTAGTGCGTATCCACTCCTCTTATGCTTCATGCGATCTTGGGTGAAGAGAAACACTCAAGTGTACTTTGTTGCTTGTGTGCACTTGTAGTACATATCCTCTTCCCTTATGCTTTGTGTGATCTATACTCAAGTATATTTACATGATTTGTGTCACGCTTAAGAGAGGAATTACTATGAGACACACCCCACAATAGGAAACTCATAGGAAAGTTCTTGCAAGCATGTTTACTAGTGGGCTATATTAATGGAAGCAAAATTGTGAGAAAGTAGCTTCAATTCATGCCAACAATAGATTGCACCTAATCCCACACCTTAAGTGGCCAGCAGGTGAGTGTTGGATTCCATGTTCATGGTTTTTTGTTATTAAGAAACTTGTTTAAATAGTAGCCAAATTTGTCCACCTAAAGAGTTATTCAAAGAAGTGCATTGGAATTTATTTCCAAGAAGTTACTTGCCATATCCGATTTTGGTTAAAGTGTAGAGGTTAAGTCTTCATTATTAACATACCTCTACACTCTTTCCTTAATTTCATTTAAAATCATCTCTTATACTACGAAGAGCATGAGGAAAACCCACCAAGAAGAATGTACCCAATTAAGCTAGGAATGTTATATTGCTTGTGGGTCAGTTTGACACATTGTCTGGTTCTAAAAAAATTCAAACACACATCAACATGATTCATCAATGTAACTAGGGTTAAATTTAGGTTTAGATTAGAAGTTAGTAAATCAATGAAGACAATAAACCCAAATAGATTACAAAATACAATGATAGCTAAGATAAAGAATGATTATACCTGTTAATCGCCGAGACCTCCATGATTCACTTTTGTAACACCTTCTAGCTTGTTGGCTGATGTGTTGCCCTCAGATTCGATGTGCAAGCAATCTGGAAATACAAGTCTAAGTCCTACACCAAGCTTTGAAGGATTTGAACAAATATCTATGCCTAATGCCTATGACAATGTGAGTGAAATGCCTATGCCTCAATATGCCAGAATAATAATGTAATTCATGAATGTGTAATGTCTATGTATCACCCAAAAATGAGAGGAAAATGGCATTTTATAGAAAATTCCATTTTGAATGCACAGATGAGATTGACTTCTGACGGAGACCTAAAATCAGAGGCCTAGATTAAATCTAACAATCCCTAATTAGGGTTAGGGAAAAGTCATTAATCGAGCAGTCGAGATGCCATCTAAGAAGATCAAATTGGCGGTGGAGAATAAATGAGGAAATTAATTCAAAAATAAAGATTTTCAAAAATGAAGAAGATAAAGACTGAACTGAAGATCAGATTTGGAAAAATCAAGAATTTTCCCGATTACTTGATTTTTGGAGGAAAGTTACCATTTTGAATTAAATTGATTCAAAATATGGATTTTGTGAAATAATAAATAATCAATTTTCAGATTATTTACTAAAATGAACTGACAGTTAAGACTGTGATGACATTTTAAATAATTTCATTTATTTAAAAAGAGAGGAATATCAATTTTGGTAATTAAATAATTAAAGACAATTATTTAAGTTAGCAGATAAGATTAATTAATTAAATAAATTAATCAATTCATTTAATTAAAACAATTAGTGACATATTAAATAAATAAATAAATAATTATTTATTTAATAATCAGGAAGAATAAATGAATAAGGGTAATTAAATAAATTAAAAAATATATTTAATTAAAGGAAGACTTTAGACCATTAAAGACGTATTGAATAAATAAATAAAATTTATTTATTTAATAATCATGAAGAATAAAAGAGATTGGAATTAATTAAACAATTATGAATTATTTAATTAATAGTCGAATGTGGACCAAGGACATAATTAAATGCCATAATTATGCTAGGAAGAAAGTGGTTAAAATAGAGCTTGCAGGCCTAGGTCATTTTTAAGTGTCTACATTTTGCCCCTCTTTGTCATAATGTTGCTTGTCATGTTGTGACAAAGAAAATAAGTCAAAAATATGCCCCAGTGCAAAATAGGATGAGGAAGAATGACGAGGGAGGTAGCGGTATGCCCCCTCGAGAGGACAGGCAGGTTCTAAGAACACGGGTGTGCTCTCGAAATTGGTGAGAAGACTAGAATATGAAGAGACAAAGAAATGTTAGTGCAAAAGATATGGATGATGAAGATGCAAACTAGATGAAAGAATCCTTCAAAACTTGCAATAGGACTTTAATATGTATTGCTCTTAATCATCATTGGGCGGTAAAATGACACAAATGGACAACAAACACCATGATATGACAAAGACCAAGGTGTACAAGGTCATCCACTTGAAAAACAGACAATCACAAACAAGGAATGTCCTAACTCATACTAAGAGTCATGTTGCCCCAGTCTTTTTGTCAAGACAATCCACAGAAAGTAGTCAAAGAAAATAAAATAGGCTAGGAGATGTCATCGCACCTCTAAATCCTTCATGGGACATCCTTGAGGTAGCTAGTAACATGACCAAAAAGACAAGATAGTAAAAATATAAGACAAAATAGCCAAGAGAGTCAAAAGATAAGATAAGATAGACTAGAAAGATTAACAACCATTTTATTTTGTTTTCCAAAGATTGATTTCTTGTTGATTTGACAGTCTTGACAATTTAAGAGTTTTGCCAATTTGACAGTGTTGACAGTTTCACGGGGCATATTGTCATGAAGGACACATCCTGAAAAAGGCAAAGGACATTTTGACGAGGTCCAAATCTGAGAAGGACACATCTTGAAGAGGACCAAAGAGTGATGAGATTGACATTGTTTTGACTAATATTTTTTGGCAAGTTGACTAATGTTGACTGTATGATTGATTGGACTGTGTTGTCTGATTTTGACCAATTTTGACATTGACGTTTTGAATGATTGTCTTGTATTTGAGTTTGACTATGTCTGACCTATTTGACTGATGTGACAATTGTGACAAATGCCATGATTTTATTTGGACCAACCTAAAAGGACTGACCTAATGTCTCAGGGACTCATCGACTGATGGCCTTGCCTACGTAGCAAATGTGTAGAGACAACATAGTTCGACAATGACATGGACTAACTAACATGACTGACTTTGACTCCATTTTTAGGATTTTGACATTGATTTGGATGTTTTTTTTTTTTGTTCAGGACATTTTATGATTTTTAGGTCTTTCTTAAGGACATTTTATGATGTTTTTGGTCTTTCTTCAGGACATTTTATGATGTTTTTGTCTTTTTGTCGTTTTATGATTTTTTTGGATTTTGACGTTTAAGAGGATCGTGAAAAATGCATATGACTGATGCCTACACATGAGAATACAAGGACAAACATGATTGTGCCCCTAGTCAAGCTGGATACCAATTGACAGGTGATGACAATGTTGTTTGATATGGGAAGGACACATCCCGAAACAACATGAGGACGATGACGATAATGTGACGAAAGTATGGAGGTCTACAGTCGGGCCAAGAATGCAGTCAAGTAAAATTTTGGATAATGTGCTTGTATGGATTAGACTCGTTGCATTTGGAATGACTTGGTTAGGACTAGATGGGATGATGATTATCCTTAGACCGTTTGACAAGGGAAAGCCAAGATAGGTGACATATATGAAAGGATAAGAGGTGGCCTTGGTAGAAGACAAGAGACATGAGACTAATGGAATTGTCATATGATTTTCAAGAACTATGCCGTACAAGGAAAATAAGACTATGACAGTGAATGACATGATGTTTCGTGAATCGTGTATGATCGAAGGATAGGCATGTCAAGAGTTTTCCCAAAGCATGATTTATGTGTGCCAGTTTTATGTCAAGACTGAGGTAAGTGGGAAAAATGTGTGGAAATGATAGGGATTAGATGGATGTCGATGTCATGAGGAAGGCATGGGAAAATGAGATGACTTGCCCTCAAGTATAAAATTCCACATAGATGATTTATTTACACATGAAACCTATTTTCCAGGTTTTCATCATGGTACTTATCCAGGGCGCCTATTTTCTAGGTTTTCACTATGGGACGAAATTTTTCTCTTTACTATTTTATTGAATTTTATTTATTTTTGGTGTCACCAAGACGCCTGTTTACCAAGTTTTCATCAGGGTGATGATTTTTTAATTTTTCAATTTTTTTATTTTTTTTGTATTTCTAATTTTGTGGATAGCTCGGATGCTTTAGATGACCCCTGCCTGTTCTAAATTCACTGACGATACCGATGTAAAGACTGGTGCCATGATATGCTAATAATGTCTTTTCTAAAGTAGTTGTCTTGTCAGGATCGTAGCGCTTGTATACAACTGATCGATGTCACTGTGGTCCTTTCTAATACTAGAGTTGGCCTTATCAGAATACACACATCGCGATAGAGTGCCATGAGAGTCCTTGAGGTAAAGAGTTGCTGCCAAGATGTGACAAATTTGTGATGTGGGATCATTGGACTTTAGACGAGATGTAGGGTTATGATGAATGATGGTAGACATGGAAAGATTGTTTGGAAATTTGGATGAATGACCTTTTATTTTCCAAACATCGGATGGTGGATGACGGATTTTGGAGGGATGGTGTTTGGAACTGTTGTGCAATTTTGCACACACGCCCCACTTGGAGTAGGGACCCTCTTTTTCTGATTTTGGATATCTCTTGGACCTTTGGTTTTTATTGGATTTGTCATTTCGAGGTCTTGGGATGTTGGTCTTGCTTACCTTTGTCTTGCCCTGAGGGTTGAATCAATCAGACTTGGTTTTTATGGAAGTTCGGGTTTTGGCCTAGGTTCAGGATTTTCGGGCTCACGCAGATTTTCCCAATCCTGGTTCATCGTCTGTCAATGTTCGATTTTCTGGAGTTTGGGTTTCTGGCTAAATCCAAGATTTTCTGACTCACGCGGAGTTTCCCGGACTTCATCGGAGTCCCGGAGGGGTGCGTCGTTCATAGAATTCATGATCACTAGGATAGTCCAGCTGGCTCAGATTCTTCCGGAATTCCATCTCAACCTCGGGTTTCCAGATTTCCACAATATGTCTTGTCGGTCATTAAAGCTTGAGGTACGTCTTCTCTGGCATGAGTGTGGGTGGATTTAAGGTCTTTTAGCGCTCTTCATGACTTCATTGCTCATTTTCTGTTTGTTGTAGTGCTTGAGTTTATTCTTTTGAGCTTTGGTTGTTGGATTTGGTCTGCTCGTGTGTGGATTCCTTGGGCATTTGTGTTGATATTATCGCTGCTAGGGCACCCGGATTCGCAGTGATCACCTTGGGCTCAAGATTCACTCAGATTTAATCCATGGTAAGTCGTTGTTGACCTCTCCTATTGTTTTGTACTTTTGATTGAATCTTTCGGGCTGTTGTTGATGATTATTTGGGTCGGCCCTTCTTGTTTTCATGGTTACATATTTATCGAATTAGGGTTTGGTTCACCTTTTTGCGAGTTTTCAATGCCTACACTGCACATCCCTTCATCTTGTCAATGGAATTTCGGGTGTGCCTAGCATTCTTTTGAGGTCGTGCCTTGTTTGTGCGTAATCTGGTTTAACTTGTGAAGGTAGGGTTTCATTATGTCCGCTCAGGGTTGTTAGGTTCAGTGGAGTGATTGTGATCTTCTTGCCCTGCATCTAGCTCGACCTTGCTCATGACACTTGAGACCCTAGTGTGCCCTAGTTTAATCGTTCTAAGGGAGAGTGCCTGAATTTCGAGCTTCCTTTAACTCTCATGATGGAGGTTTGGATATTAACTTTAGGGCATCATTATTTTGTCGCAGGGATCAACCATTTGAGAGTTTTGGGAATTTAAATTCAGGTACAATCAAAATTTGGCTTATTCGAGTTGAGTTCATGTTCGTTGGATTCTGATGGGGGGTTTGTTTGATCACTCGATTAACGGTCTGTGTGTCAAATGATCATCGGGTTTCCGAGGTGTCCGCAGAATTTCTATGCACCCAGATTTTCCCAGATTTTGCCTTTCCCCGGAGTATGATGAGTTCCCAAAATTTCAAGCTGTCCACAGAAATCTGAACTATCCGGATTTTTCCAGTTTTCTGCCTAGTTCCATTTGATTTTGATTTTCGAAATTGGGATAAGGAATTAAATGCTGGATGATGATTTCTTATTGTTTAGTGGGTGAATCTTATGATAATCATGCATGTCTTTTGTATATATTGATGATTTATTTGATGAATGATGTCTTGGCAGCATGAGTCCGTTTGGGTAAGATTTCTCTAAAATTATGCCCTAACTGGATTTTCCTGGATTGCCCCATTTTTTTGGATTACTCGATTTTCCCAAATTTTTGAGATTGATGATTAATGGTTTATCTTAATGATTTCATGTGGTTTCGAGACTAACCTTTTAATTGAAATATGGATGATAATTGGATTTTCATGAGGTTCTTTTATGAATGTAGGCTGAATCAAGCAAGGCAGCGATAGGAAAGTCGAAGGGAGATACAGAGGGATCCTCAATTACAGATGCTGAAAGAACAAGGCTGGATATGAAGAGTCAGTTACCGGATAGTAAGGTGGCTTTAGTTTGGTCAGAGGTCTCAGATACCAATGTAGGAGCTTGAAAATATGAAGAGTTCAAAGAAAGGTTAGCTCAGAAGGATTTATCGGTCCTGACCAAGGGAGTGGTGAAATCCGCACTGGCTCATGTGGTAGGATTTCCTCCTGCGGTTCAGTGCTATGAATTGATATTGGAGTGTGCCCGACATTATGACTTTGATACGTAGAGGATTGTCAACAATGACGGAAGAGTATTAGCAAATTTCAATCCAGTTTCCATTGCCCAGGCATTTGATATGCCAGACTTATCATGTGTGTGTGCCTTGGAAATGGACTTGGCAAGGACTTATTATGAGGATGAACCTACCAAAGCCTAGCAGATGATCAATTCCTGGCTGGAAAAGCCAAAATCTCATTTCTCCAAGCTGCCTAAATAGTTACACAAGGTCAAGTTCTGACAGGATATATATGATGCAATCACACTGTTCAGTAGGGTGGCGGGCTTGAAGAGTGTTGGGGCATTGGAGAGTTGGATGGTGCATGTCATTAACAGGATTGAGAAAGACATCAATTACCATTGGGCAAGGATTATCAGTGTAATGATTGACAGGTAGATGAGAGATGTGCTGGAGACCAAGAAATTTACCATGACATCTTATGTGGTATATGTACTTGCCAGATTTTATCCATATAGGGGATTGAGTCCAAAAGGAACATTTGGGCAAGATGTCATTTATGAGGTGTACCCTGAGCTACGCCTAGGGAATCTGAATTATAGAAGAGTGAATGATGCATTCACTATGCATATTACTAGGTTGCTTCAAAATGCAGAGCATGTGAGAATTTCTGATGGAGCTAAGGAGCTGATTAAAAAATATGGAGCCTAGTTTATACAATTCCCCACCTTTTCTTATTTCAGAATTGATGGATGTCCGACTGCTCCATACAGACTACCAAGATATCCCACTGACCATATCATACTCTTGGAGGTTACCCGACAGATATGTGATTTCGATGCTGTTGTTAAAAAGGAGAAGCACAAGGCAGGGTTTGGTGGGGACTTTCCTTTGAAAATTGGTATAAGTGAGGTTTTCCCTTCAATCCAATCAGCCCAAACATTAGGGGAAGAGTTGAGTACTTTTGGTTTCTCTTTCCATTCTAAGAGGGTAAATTTTGACATCACTGGTGAAGCACAGAAGAAGGCTACTAAAGAATATCACCACAAAGATGATCTAGAGGATTACTGGGCGAACAAGGATGACTTTGAGGTAAGGAAGAAAAGATACTCTAGGATTCCAATTGATGTAATCAGAATGTACAATGTCAAGTTTCTTGATCAGTTAGAGGATGTCAAGAATTTAGTTCAGGATCATGCATTTCAATCAGTCAAGGACAGATCCATTGGAGAGGTAAACTAGTCAGAAAATGAGATAACTGAGTTGGAGGAGCTGATGGCTCCTATTATAAAGTCTACCAAGTCATGGTTGAAACATAAAGTATGGGAATTGGAAAGTGAGAAGGTACCTTGCACCTTCAATCTGATGGGAAATCTGAATGCTCATTCCACCTCAGAGGAGTCTGGTGAGGATGGTTCTATAGGAAAAACTAAGGTAGGCTCACCTTTTAAGATTAAGATCAAAGGCCCTAAGGAGAGTGAACTTGAACAGAAAAGGAAACCCAAGGGAAAGAAGAGGAGTCAAACTTTGAAAATAGGTAAGTCTGCAAAAGAGGAGGAACTTGAGAAAGCGGAGAAAGAAGACACTCCTCCAGAGCCAAAAAGGGAAAGGACAACTAGGGCTTCTAAGAAGAAAGATTAGGAAACTTCTAAGGAGAAGGCGGACCCTCCTGTGGTTGATGTGGAGAGCTCAGGAGAGAAAACCCAGGTTTATTCAAGAAGGTCAAGAACTCCATCTCCCAAGGAGACTATGCAAAAGACAGATCCTCTTCCAATGGCATCCATTGTGGAACAGCAGAAATATACCTCTCCTTCACTGGGTGTACCTAAGCATACAACTCATGAAGAGCATGAGACCAGCGAGGAAGCAGAACCGTTTAAGGATGGTGAACTTTATGGAGTTGCTGCTGAGTTTGAGGTAGGACATGTGGTAATGCAACATTCTCCTTTGGTATAGTATGAGGATTCTCTTGCAAGTAATAAAGATAATAGATCCCCTGAGGATGTTCTTGTTAAGACTCCATCGCCCCTGCAAGAAGATGAGCCAGAGGTGGAAAACAAGGGTGATCAATCTCCGGAAAGGAAAAAGAATGAGACAGTGGATCGGCATGAAGAAGTTAAGGAGGATGAAACCCGAGTGGATCTTGCTATTCTGGACTAGCTAAACAAAGAAATCAGAAGGAAACAGGTCATTGTTAAGGACACTCCTCTCAACTAGGATGAAATGTTGGCTAAGATTGGAAAGGGTAAGAGGAAGAAGGTAGCCAAGGTGGTTTCCAAGATCGAAAGAGATGAAGCTAGTAACAGGGTTATTCATATTGCTACCCCTGCTGCTGATAAAAGTAAAGATGAGGTCACCAGGGAAGATTATGATATACAGACTATCAATCTTGGGCCTACTTCTATGGAGCAAGATATTGAAGAATATGAGGGGTCTAGTGCAGTGATCATTAGAAGATTGAGGAAGGAAACACAGTCTAAGCATGAACTAAAGAAAGAGAATGAAAGGCTTAGGAAATGTCTAGAAGATTTGATGAAGCCTTTGCAATCTTTTCACCCATCCTCTTTTGCTACTACTGGTTTCTTGCCAAAGGAGACTATTTCTTATTTAGAAAAGATGAAAGCTTCCACTCAGGCTATGATAAATTGGTTGAAGGAGGTACAAGCTAAGACAGATGATGCAATAAAGGAGATCCTTTCGACTTGAAAGGATGCAGTAAGGGCTAAGTATTCATTAGATTATTTTCTATCTCAGAATAAGGACACTGATCTTTTATTGCAGAAAATAAAGACAATCATGGAGTATGGTAAGGATCAGCTGGTGGTTGATGGAATTTTCTCCTCATCTAGGGTTAATGAGCCTTGGGAATGGTTTGAAGCCCTACAAATCTGACAGAAGGTCATCAGAAAGATCTATAAACAAAAGAAGAAAATTGATAGTAATTTGACTAATGCTTATGATGGATGCATAACCTTTTTTGAGGTAATGACTGGCAGGAGGAAGATCATTCCTAAGTACCTGAGTTTCGAACAATTGAAGAAATGGTGGCATGATTTCTATACCACAGACATTGAGGATTCTATGACAGGGCACCAACTGGATGATGCGGCGACTTATCTGGCTGTGATGGATAAGTAACTTGCATACAAGGGTGATTGGGATCAAACCGTTAAGGAGTCAAAGGAAGATATTGACTCAATTGAATGTCGGCTCAAAATCCTACCCTTGCCACCTGTTGTTGAGTTGGATAGGGTACTTTTGAAGGTTCATGAATTGCTGGATCAGAATAAGGATAAGGGAGGTGGAAGTTAATGCCATGCCACTTTGTGATTTGTGCTTCCTTATTATTATAGGGCATTTGTTAATCTGAGTTGCATTAGGGAATGTGTTGTGGCCAACCTTGATGATGTACTAGCATTTAATGTGTGCCTTATTTTGAATTCTTGAGGCCCACTTGTTTTGGCTATTTTTATTTTGTAAATGTTTGGCCGGGCCGACATGTTTTGGGGTCTTCTTTAAATTGGAATTCTTGCCTCATTTGTAAGCATCTGATAGATAGTAGAGAATTAGACAAGCCAGAATAAGGGAAGAGCTAGAACATTTTGTAGTAGAGGTAGTAGTTAGTTCTTTCGAGCAGGTGCTGTAACACAAAATAGTGGAATTGTTGCTATATTTTGGTGATCTAATACAATTGAAGGCATTGTGGTTTCTCTGGTGAATTCCTTTGTGTTAGTTTATCTTGCGTGGTTCTTGTTGTTCCATATTTGAAAGTGCTTGAAGAAATTGGATTAATGTTAGATTCAAAATTAGATTTAGTTTGGTGAATAATGTTCATGGTCTCATGCTTGGAATGTTTGTAGCAATCTCTGGTCTATACTCTTAGTAACTATCTAATTGTAGGAGACTGGTGAAGTCAACCTGGACCATACATCTATTTGTGCTTAGTTTGGTTGTAGATGAATGTCTATGATTTGAAAATTTGTAAGCCTTAGAAGATTGCACCCTTTTTGTGATATCGCATTGTGGGTTAAGCAGGAATTGGTTATTTGAGATTGGTCCATTCCAAATATCTATCATTTGCATTGTTCATCTTAGAAATAGTTTAGATTTCATTATACCTCTTGCATCCTCATTTTTTGTTGTTTCTTTATCATTTGGTTAGATTCAGGACTTAAGATCATCATATTGCAAGATTTTGATAGATTGGAAAGATACAGTTTGCTTGTAGTAAGGTCTGATTGTGATTACCAGCATTTTCACATATTATCTGAGTTGTTTATGCATTGTCATGACTTGACACCCGAGAGACCTTGGGGTGATTTTAGCACTTGTTGAGAATTCACCTTTCAAGAGAGATAGAATACTATTTTATGTCTGAGTTGTTGCTGTGCAGAAAACACCATCAACAGATTGGCGCTAGAAGGAGGCCTTGAATGAGCTCATTAGATCATTTCTTAAACGTCATCTCTCCTGAGAGATATAGGAGAAGTACCAGATCTACCCCAGGAGAAGAAGATTTACAGGAATTACAGTTCCCCACTAGGTCAAGGAGGACTCGAGAAAGGGGAGAATCATCGTCACCCATCCCTTCACCAGTATCGTCTACATCTTCACTTCCAGAAGTTGAGGCCATACCCGTCCCTGAGGCAGTTCCCATTCAGCAACCCCAGCCTATCATTAATCAACCACAACCACCACCCCCACCTTTGCCAATGGCTTTCCTTGCTAATAATCCATCTCCCTTTTTTTTCAACGCCTACAATGTTATGCCCAAGAACCCTGAGCATTTCTATTCAAAATTTCATATTAATGACCCAAACAGGACTACAAAAGAGCATATTAGGATCTTCCAAACCTATCTCAAAGATAGATGAATTGCTCATGAAGATGTTGCCTATAGGTTGTTTCCTTATTCATTAGGAGAGGAAGCTTTTTACTGGTACAATCACCTTCCATCCGGTTCAATTCTTAACTGGAGTGATCTTGAAACTGCCTTTTTACAGAAGTTCAGAATACCCATTAGTGCCAATGAATTATATATGCAATTCACTAGAGTCAAGAGAGAGGTTAATGAACCCATATCCAGTTTTAATAATAGGTTTTACCGTGCGTACACCATACTTCAAGACCCTTATGTCTTAGACAATGCTACAACCCTGGGAGTCTATTATGAAGCTTTGGACAGCCTTACAACAACCTTTCTGAAATAGAGACCTAACCCTCCAGCTAGCCTGATTGATGCCTATACAGAAGCTGTCAAGCTTAGCACAGATCTAAGGCAACATTTGACTAGACCATTACCTTCTTTAGGACCAGTTGCACATCCAAATCAGGTGCACGCAGTAAATCAGGCACTCGCCAATCACACCCCAATCATGAATCTAGTACCATAATTACCTTTAGTGCCACATCCTGGTCCCCCCACGAGCCAAGTCTTTCCTATGGTGAACTTCCCCTAGCAGCAGGTTAACCCGCCCCTGTATCAGCAGCAGCCAACTGGTTTCCCTACCTATTTGCAGAATTCTGAAGTGTTGCATCAGTCCATAGGGTCTACCACAATGTCTGTTCCTCCTCAGAGTAATCCAAGCGAGACCCCTTATGGAGATCTGAATAAGGATAGGATTGATGAAATGGCTGAGCAGATAAAGAAGTTAAACCTAGAGGTGACTTACCTAAGAAATCAAAACAACCAATTACAAGTTGCTCAGAAGAATATACAATCCAATCAGAATAGAGAATATCCACAGGGGCATAATTTTGATAGAGGACAGTGTAATGACAGAGGATTCAATAATGACAGGGGATATAATCAGGATAGGGGTTACAATAATGAGAGAGGATTCAATAATGACAAAGGGTTCAATAATGATAGAAGACAAAATTTTGATAGGGAACAAGGTAGTGGATCAGGATTTGATAGGAGGCAATCACATGGATAGAGCAGGACATGGAATACATGACCCAATAATGGAGGAGTCCCCACTCCCTTAGATGAACCAGTCAATCAACTTGTCAACCAATCTACAAATCAGCCAGTCAGTCAAGACAAGCCTCCTAGTGGTGTATATCTAGCTGAGGCTGCCCTATCAGGGTGGTGTAGGCTCCATAAGACAGGCCAGCATTCGGAGTTAGAATGTCCAGAGTTCCAAACTGTAGCCTCTATTTTCTAGTATGAGGTGGAGAATAATGCAAATGGTCAGGAGATTGTTCCCTCCACCCCCTATGACTCTCCTGTGTTGGTGTTAAATCATGCTCCTTTTCTAGCAGGTGAAGAAAATGTTCCAGAAGAAGAATCTGATTCCCAAGAGGAGAAGGTAGACCAAATCTGCAATGGAGATGAGGTTGCTCAGTTATTCAATGAAGAGGCAATAAATGATAATGGTCCCCTAGATAAGGAGGAAGCTTATGTCGAAGAGGTGCAGACGTTCTAGAGGCAGGGTTTAAGAGATATGCCCCATAGACACCCACAGGCTGGGGGTCCTTTCACCACCTCCATTCCTCCTAATAATTTCAATATCCCTCCAGATCCTAATGCTAGTAATAATCCATCCTTTCCACATGTTTCCAGGTAGTACCTTTCAAAGGAAGGACAAGCTCAAACTGACCCATAGAAGGAAAAAGCAGTTCAAGCAAGTAAAGATAAGGCGGAGGAATCTTCCAGGGAGGTCCCAACTAATCTGAGTGAGGAGCAAATGGCTTTGTATGTTGCTGAGGAGTTCAAGAAATTAAAGGTAAACCTTTCAACATTCAAGTTACTGAGGTTCCCTGCAATTAGGAATGCAGTTCTAGGTACCTATGGTGCACACCCAGTGTCTTTGGATAAATCCTCCAGTGAGAGTGTCAACAAGGCTTCTAATTCCCAGCCCGTGAAGACACAGAACCAGGCCTGTAGTCGGACTAACCTACCCCCTAGAGACAAAGGAAAAGAGAAGGACAAGACCCAAGTTGCTTAGCTTGATACTCAGCCAACTCTGTTTCAGGGGAAGGCAGAGACCCCACCATTCTTGATCTCTGTGCACATATTCGGTAAGAATCTACATAACTGTTTACTAGATTCTAGTGCTTCTACTAATGTAATGCCATTCAGAGTATGTAGAGCTTTAGGGATTACACCTACTAACTCCCAGAAGAAGGTAACTTAGTTGGATAAAACTGAAGTAAATGTGGTGGGAGAATTAAACATGACTCACATGCAGGTAGCTTCTGACTCAAGAATTCAACAGGTTATCAATATTCAAGTAGCTGATATCCCTGATGCATATGGCTTGATTCTAGGAAGATACTTTACTAAGGCCTTAAATAGATATGTATCTATTGATCACTCTCACATGTGGCTTACCTAGAAAGGGGTACCAAATCATATCAGAATTGAGAGAGAACCAAGAATGAAGTACATGATTACGGAATACCAAAATACTTCAAATAAAGTTCTGATATCGGAAGTAGGCATGGGAAATTATATGCTATCAACTCCTTATGAGGATTCAGATTCAGAGGAGGTATTGATGCTACATACGATGTCTATGGATACAGAGACAAAATCCAGCAACGCTACTATTCTGATAGAATCGA
This sequence comes from Sequoia sempervirens, assembly GCA_007258455.2. NCBI lineage: Eukaryota > Viridiplantae > Streptophyta > Pinopsida > Cupressales > Cupressaceae > Sequoia > Sequoia sempervirens. Next base: position 95,234,388 of record VDFB02281492.1, on the reverse strand, counting down.
TTAAGGAAGAGGAGGAATCTGACAACAATCAAATTAGCCTACTAGACAGCTTCCAGGAATTCATTAGACAGTGTATTGGAAACCAAGTTCACCTGGGTAGAAGGAGAAGCTTTGAAGAATTACTCTTACCTAATTGGTGTAGAGTTCACAATGCTTCCCATTCAAATCTGGAGTGTTATTTATGCCAGACAGCAGTAGAGCAAGTACAGAAATGCATAAGCCCAACCCCAGTGGTCAAGATAGATATGCAAAGCCCTCAGGAAGACTATAAAGGAAAGAAAGTGATGTTGTTCGAGGAACCATCTAGCAATAATAAGCTGAAGGATGTGATGAAGAGGACTGTAGCTACTGAATGCTGGACTCTCAAATTTGATGGATCTAAATCCAAGCATGGAGCTGGAGCAGGGTTCGAATTGATCAGCCCAAAAAGTAAAACCTTCTTTACAGCCCATAGACTTCAATTTCACTATACTAATAACGTAGCAGAATATGAGGCATTGATTCATGGACTTCTTATGGCACTTAAGAAAAAGGTTAAGGTTCTGCAAGTTTTTGGTGATTCTGAGTTGGTAGTTAAGCAAGTAAGGAAACAATATTCATGCCACGATAGGAGAATGACTAATTATAGGCATAGAGTATGGGACCTCATTGAGGGATTTGATACCTTCAATACTCAACTGATACCATGGCAGAAGAATCAAACTGTAGATTCTCTGGCTTAGGCAGCAAGCACCCTGCAACCCCTATCTTTGTCAGGTTTGAAAAAGTTTACTGTAGAATTGACTCATGTGCCATCAGTGCCAGAAAATGTTACTAACTTTCAGGTATTTGAAGATGACAAGCATATCCTAGACTTCATCACAAACAAAAATGTTTTCTCTTCCCAAATCATTGATGAAACAAAACTCCAGGAAGCAGAACTGGAATTGGAGGGAGAAATAAATTTGAAATCTAATACTATTCCAAGGGGAATGGTATAGTTGGAACAGATTTTTGATCTGGACAAGATCAGAGATCAGGAGCAAGAGTCTAAGAAGAAGTCTATCAGTGGACAGTGTGATAGTTACAATATGGGAACTGAAGATAATGCCAAGAACATTTTTATCAGCAAGGTATGCACTCCAGAGGAAAGATAAGGGATAATTAAAGCACTGCATAGCTTTCCAGATGTAATAGCCTGGAGTTATGAGGGCCTAAAAATTTATGATACATCAATCATAACTCATACTATACCTCTGAAGCCAGGTGCCAAGCCTTTCAGGCAGAGACAAAGACCAATTAACGCATTACTGGAACCGGTCATACAGAAAGAAGTTCAAAAATTACTGTCTACCAGAATTATATTTCCTATCAGGCATTCAACATGGGTGGCGAACCTGGTCCCAGTAAGAAAAAAGAATGGGGAAATTAGACTTTGCGTTGATTTCTGAAATCTAAACAGATCATCAGAAAAGGACAATTATCCAGTCCCGTCATTGGATGAAGTACTTCAAGTGGTTAAAGGTTCTCAGATGATGTCCTTTTTGGATGGCTATTTAGGGTACAACCAAGTAATGGTTCAGTATGAAGACAGACACAAGACTGCTTTCACAACTAAATGGGGTACTTTTGCTTACAAGATGATGCCTTTTGGTCTCATTAATGCAGGGGCTACATTTCAAAGGGCCATGGACATTGCCTTCAAAGATATCATAGGAAAGTGCATTATTATTTATATGGATGACCTAACTATCTTTTCCAAAAATAGAGGGGACCACATCTCTGACTTATGCAAAGTGTTTCAAAGGTGCAGGGAATTCGGCATATCCCTGAATCCTAAGAAGTGCATTTTTGGAGTGATAGAAGGGAAGTTGCTGGGACACGTTATATCTGAAAAGGGAATTGCTATTGATCCAAAAAGAGTGGAGGCCATACTGAAGGTTCAGCCACCTGCTAGCAAAAAAGAGATGAAGTCTTTCTTTGGCAAGATTAACTTCGTCAGGAAATTCATTACTAGATTTGCTAAAATTGTCAAACCGCTGAATGCAATGTTGAAGCAAGATGCTAAAGTTGAATGGACAGTAGAAGCAAAGGAAGCATTTGCAGAAATCAAAAGAGCCATTGTTGATGCTCTAGTATTGGTAAGTCCCGATTACAGTAAGCCCTTTTACATCTATTCATTTTCCTCGAACCATTCATGTGCAGGTATGTTGACTCAGAAGTCTAATGAGGGAAATGAGCATCCTATTGTTTTTATGAGTGCACTATTGAAAGATGCTGAGTTAAAATATCTGAGTGTAGAAAAGCAAGCATACGCCTTGGTTAGAGCAGTGAAGAAATTCATACATTATATCCTCAGGAATAAGGTTTATGCAATTGTCCTAGATCCTGTAGTTAAGTTACTGTTGATGCAGAATGAGTTGGGGGAGCATAGAGCTAAATGGGTAACAATGCTATAAGAATATGATATTGAGATCCAACCCATGAAGTTGGTAAGAGGGTAGGGACTTACTCAGACTATGGCTGAAATGGGGCATGAACTGTCTGTTTAGAATTACAATCTTGAGGAGGTTTCCCCAGGTGGCTGGTATGATGACATAGTTTATTACTTACTGAACCAGCGATCTCCAGGTCATCTTAATGTTGTTCAAAGGAGAGCTCTGCGACTGAAGAGTGATGGTTTCATGCTAAATGGAGCTATTTTGTACAAGAAAAATCATGAAGGCATCTATTTGAGGTGTCTCGGCAAACAGGAAGCTGAAAGGGTGATGAATGAATTTCATGAAAAGTATGGTACTGGCCATGCAACTATGATTGCCACAGCAAATCAGATCTTGAGGGCTGGGTATTATTGGTCCATGTTGTTCAAAGATGTTCACCATCATGTTAGGACCTGTCACACTTTCCAGACTGCAGCAACGAGGGAAAGATATGCATCACTTCCACTTCAACCGGTTACTGAGGTAAGGCCTTTTGCTCAGTGGGTTATGGACTTCATAGGCCCTATCAACCCACCATCTTCTGTGGGACACAAGTATATTCTAACCATTACTGATTATTTCACAAGATGGACTGAGGCTTTCACTTGTAGGAAATGTACATCTGAGGTAGTGATTGATTTTCTAGAATTTGCTATTATTAATCGATTTGGATGCCCTATTTCTATTGTCTGTGATAATGGTCCCGCTTTCGCATCTTTAAAATTTTCAAACTAGGCTTTTGATTATGGCATTATTATAAAGTTTGCATCCAATTACTATCCCCAGGGTAACGGCCTGGCAGAATCCTCCAATAAGAATTTATTGACTGTTATTCGTAAGTTGCTGGAGAGGAACCCAAAAGACTGGCACACCCAGCTTTAGTTTTCCCTCTGGGCAGATCGTACAAGGCTTAAGTCATCCATCAGAACATCTCCCTATCACTTAGTATATGGTCTAGAGCCAGTATTCCCTATTCAACTAAAGATCCCGACCTTGCAATTTATTAATGAGTTTTATGATGAGGGGGATCGAAGGGAAGCTAGGTTGATGGAGCTACTAAATCTTGAGGAAAAAAGAGACAATGCCGAGAACTTTGCCAAACATTAGGGGGTAGTTAAGAGGTGGTTTGATAAAAGGGCTAAAGTCAAAGCCTTTAGGATTTTTGACCTTGTGTTGTACTGGGATAAACCTCATAATCGAAAAGGGGACCATGGGAAGTTTGATAAATTGTGGCTTGATCCATATCAGATTGCTGAAATACTTGGAGATAATGCCTTCCGTTTGAGGACTCTCATGGGGGAAGATATTCCACTGCCTATCAATGGGCAGTATTTGAAACATTATTTCCAATCCTGAGCTATTTTCAGCTCTCTGCTTTTGTATATAGTTAGTTTAGGTTGCTTTATGTTGTTTTGCTTTGGTTAGAATAGGTTTCCTTTCAGTTTTTCTTATTTTTCTTTGGTTAGAGTAGGTTTGCTTTGGCTTATTTTTCTTTGGTTTGTGTTGCTCTTTCTCTTGGTTCCTTCTCTTTCTAGGATCTCCTGTTGCATTTGTATGACAGTGGTGGCAAAGTAGGCATGGTGTTCTTAGTATTTCCTTTACAAACTTTAATCATCTTTTCAGAATATAATGGTATGAATTCTCTACTCAATGTCACATATCCTTGTGTCTAAAGCAAAGAGTCTTCTAGTCAGATTGAACATGAATACATAAGGGTCTCACATTTTCAAATATTAAAGATACCTGAAGTTGCAGAAGGTCCTTATGAAGTTTGCACAGGTGAAAAATCTTTTTTCTACTCTAGTGCCACTATGGTTCTCATCCCTCAGTGTGAACTTCACTGTTCACATGTTGAAGTGAAAGTAGTGAAAAGACAAGCAATATCAGAAAAGAAAGAGGCAATATTGAAAATTAAAAAGACTGACTTCAACTCATCAGGGATCTGAATATCTCCACCAGGGCTATGAGCGTCTGACTGGCAGTAGAGCTATGTTCAGGAGAATCATAGCGATAACCTTGTCGGGGCTATGGACGCCTGACTGGCAGCGAGGCTCTATCCAGGTTGCTTTTAGAGTATGAATCTTTATGTAGCCTATTCAAATCAAGTTTGGTTTTTTTTGCAGCTAAGGGGGGTAATGAATGCATGTGCACACACTTTGACACTAGTGTAGGAAAATTTTTGGTGACTTTGTGGGTTCTATGCTTTAACCATAGGTAGTGACTGATGGATGAGTTGAAAGCATGAGTTCTAGGTTCTTGATTCCAGTTTGTCATCAAAATGCTCTGAAGCATTTCCCAGGGGAGTCGCCATTTGTTGTGCAATTTTGCACACACGCCCCACTTGGAGTAGCACCCTCTTTTTCTGATTTCGGATGTCTCTTGGACCTTTGGTTTTTATTGGATTTGTCATTTCGAAGTCTTGGGATGTTGGTCTTGCTTACCTTGGTCTTGCCCTAAGGGTTGAATCGATTAGACTTGGTTTTTATGGAAGTTCGGGTTTTGGCCTAGGTCCGGGATTTTTGGGCTCACGCGGATTTTTCAGAGTCTGGGTTTCTAGCTGAATCTGAGATTTTACGACTCACGCGGAGTTTCTCGGACTTCATCGGAGTCCCGGAGGGGTGCGTCATTTGCGGAATTCATGATCACAAGGATAGTCTGGCTGGCTCGGATTCTTCCAGAATTCTGTCTCAACCTCGGGTTTCTAGATTTCCTCAATGTCTTATCGGTCATTAATGCTTGAGGTACATCTTCTCTGGTGCGAGTGTGGGTGGATTTAAGGTCTTTTAGCACTCTTCATGACTTCATTGCTCATTTTCTGTTTGTTGTAGAACTTGAGTTTGTTCTTTTAAGCTTTGGTCATTGGATTTGGTATGCTTGTGTGTGGATTCCTTGGGCGGTTGTGTTGATATTATCACCGCTAGGGCACCCCGATTCACAGTGATCACCTTGGGCTTGAGATTCACTCAGATTTAATCCATGGTAAGTCGTTGTTGACCTCTCCTATTATTTTGTGCTTGTGATTGAATCTTTTGGGTTTTTGTTCATGATTATTTGGGTCGGCCTTTCTTGTTTTCATGGTTACATATTTATCAAATTAGGGTTTGGTTCACCTTTTTGTGAGTTTTCAACGCCTGCACTGTGCATCCCTTCATCTTGTCAATGGAATTTCAAGTGTGCCTGGGCATTCTTTTGAGGTCGTGCCTTGTTTGTGCGTAATTTGGTTTAATTTGTGAAGGTAGGGTTTCATTATGTCCGCTCAGGGTTGTTAGGTTCAGTGGAGTCATTGTGATCTTCATGCCCTACATCTAGCTCAACCTTGCTCATGATGCTTGAGACCCTAGTGTACCCTAGTTTAATCATTCTGAGGGAGAGTGCCTGAATTTCGAGCTTGCTCTAACTCTCATGGTAGAGGTTTGGCTGTTAACTTTAGGGCATCACTATTTCATCACAGGGATCAACCATTTGAGAGTTTTGGAAATTTAAATTCAGGTACAATCAAAATTTGTCTTATTGGAGTTGAGTTCATGTTCGTTGGATTCCGATGGGGGGTTTGTTTGATCACTCGATTACGGTTTGCACGTCAAACAATCATCGAGTTTCTGAGGTGTCCACGGAATTTCTGTGCACCCAGATTTTCCCAGATTTTTCCTTTCCCCAGAGTATGATGAGTTCCCAGAATTTCAAGCTATCCGTGGAAATCCGAACTATCTGGATTTTTTCAATTTTTTGCGTGGTTCCATTTGATTTTGATTTTCAAAATTGGGATAAGGAATTAAATGTTGGATGATGATTTCTTGTTGTTTAGTGGGTGAATCTTATGATAATCATGCATGTCTTTTGTCTATACTGATGATTTATTTGATGAATGATGTCTTCACAGCATGAGTCCGTCTGGGTCAGATTTCTCTAAAATTCTGCCCCAACTGGATTTTCTCGGATTGCCCCATTTTTCTAGATTACCCGATTTTTCCACATTTTCGAGATTGATGATTAATTGTTTATCTTAATGATTTCATGTGGTTTCGAGACTAACCTTTTGATTGAAATATGGATGATAATTGGATTTTCATGAGGCTCTTTTATGAATGCAGGCTAAATCAAGCAAGGCAGTGGTAGGAAAGTCAAAGGGAGATACAAAGGGATCCTCAGTTACAGATGCTGAAAGAACAAGGCTGGATATGAAGAGTCAGTTTTCGGATAGTAAGGTGGCTTCAGTTTGGTTAGAGGTCTCAGATACCAATGTAGGAGCTTGGAGATATGAAGAGTTCAAAGAAAGGTTAGCTCAGAAGGATTTATCAGTCCTGACCAAGGGAGTAGTGAAATTCGGACTGGCTCATGTGGCAGGATTTCCTCCTGCGGTTCAGTGCTATGAATTGATATTGGAGTGTGCCCGACATTATGACTTTGATACATAGAGGATTGTCAGCACTGATGGAAGAGTATTAGAAAATTTCAATCTAGTTTCCATTGCCCAGGCATTTGATATGCCAGACTTATCATGTGTGTGTGCCTTGGACATGGACTTGGCAAGGACTTATTATGAGGATGAACCTACCAAAGCCTAGCAGATGATCAATTCCTGGCTGGAAAAGCCAAAATCTCATTACTCCAAGCTGCCTAAACAGTTACACAGGGTTAAGTTCTGACAGGATATATATGATGCAATCACACTGTTAAGCAGGTTGGCGGGCTTGAAGAGTGTTGGGGCATTGGAGAGTTGGATGGTGCATGTCATTAACAGGATTGAGCAAGGCATCAATTACCATTGGGCAGGGATTATCAGTGCAATGATTGACAGGCAGATCAGAGATGTGTTGGAGACCAAGAAATTTACCATGGCATCTTATGTGGTATATGTACTTGCCAGATTTTATCCATACAAGGGATTGAGTCCAAAACGAACATTTGGGCAAGATGTCATTTATGAGGTGTACCCTGAGCTGCACCTAGGGAATCTGAATTATAGAAGAGTGAATGATGCATTCACTATGCATATTACTAGGTTGCTTCAGAATGCAGAGCATGTGAGAATTTCTGATGGAGCTAAGGAGCAAATTAAAAGACATGGAGCCTAGTTTATACAATTCCCCACCTTTTCTTATTTCAAAATCGATGGATGTCTGACTGCTCCATATAGACTGCCAAGATATCCCACTAACCATATCATACTCTTGGAGGTTACCCAACAGATATGTGATTTCGATGTTGTTGTTATAAAGGAGAAGCACAAGACAGGGTTTGGTGGGGACTTTCGTTTGAAAATTGGTATAAGTGAGGTTTTCCCTTCAATCCAATTAGCCCAAACATCAGGCGAAGAGTTGATTACTTTTGGTTTCTCTTTCCATTCTAAGAGGGTAAATTTTGACATCACTGGTGAAGCACAGAAGAAGGCTAATAAAGAATATCACCACAAAGATGATCTAGAGGATTACTGGGTGAACAACAACGATGACTTTGAGGTAAGAAAGAAAAGATACTCTAGGCTTCCAGTTGATGTAATCAGAATGTACAATGTAAAGTTGATTCCTGATCAGTTAGAGGATGACGGGAATTTAGTTCAGGATCATGCATTTGAATCAATCAAGGACACATCCATTGGAGAGGTAAATTGGTCAGAAAATGAGATAACTGAGTTGGAGGAGCTAATGGCTCCTATTATGAAGTCTACCAAGTCATGGTTGAATCATAAAGTATGGGAATTGGAAAGTGAGAAGGTACCTTGCACCTTACATCTGATGGGAAATCTGAATGCTCATTCCACCTCAGAGGAGTCCGGTGAGGATGGTTCTACAGAAAAAACTAAGGTAGGCTCACCTTTTAAGATTAAGATCAGAGGCCCTAAGGAGAGTGAACCTGAATAGAAAAGGAAACCCAAGGGAAAGAAGAGGAGTCAAACTTTGAAAATAGGTAAGTCTGCAGAAGAGGAGGAACTTGAGAAAGCGGAGAAAGAAGACACTCCTCTAGAGCCAAAAAGGGCAAGGATAACCAGGGCTTCTAAGAAGAAAGATCAGGAAACTTCTAAGGAGAAGGCGGACCCTCTTATGGTTGATGTGGAGAGCTCAGGAGAGAAAACACAGGTTTATTTAAGAAGGTCAAGAACTCCATCTCCCAAGGAGACTATGCAAAAGGCAGATCCTCTTCCAATGGCATCCACTGTGGAACATCAAAAAGGTACCTCTCCTTCACTGGGTGTACCTGAGTAGACAACTCATGAAGAGCATTAGACCAGCAAGGAAGCAGAACCATTTAAGGATGGGGAACTTTATTGCGCAACTGCTAAGTTTGAGGTAGGACATGTGGAAATGCAACATTCTCCTTTGGTACAGTATGAGGATTCTCCTGCAAGTAGTAAAGATAATAGATCCCCTGAGGATGTTCTTGTTAAGACTCCATCGCCCCTGCAAGAAGAGGAGCCAGAGTTGGAAAACAAGGGTGATCAATCTCGGGAAAGGGAAAAGAATGAGACCGTAGATCAGCATGAAGAGGTTAAGGAGGATGAAACCCGGGTGGATCCTGTTGTTCCGGACTGGGTAAACAAAGAAATCAGAAGGAAACAAGTCATTGTTAAGGACACTCCTCCCAACTGGGATGAAATTTTGGCTAAGATTGGAAAGGGTAAGAGGAAGAAGGTAGCCAAGGTGGTTTCCAAGATTGAAAGAGATGAAGCTAGTCACAGGGTTATTCATATTGCTACCCCTACTGCTGATAAAAGTAAAGATGAGTTCACCAGGAAAGATTATGATATATAGACTATCAATATTGGGCCTACTTCTATGGAGCAAGATATTGAAGAATATGAGGGGTCCAGTGCAGTGATCATTGGAAGATTGAGGAAGGAAACACAGTCTAAGCATGAACTAAAGAAAGAGAATGAAAGGCTTAGGAAATGTCTAGAAGATTTGATGAAGCCTTTGCAATCTTTTCACCCATCCTCTTCTACTACTACTGGTTTCTTGCCAAAGGAGACTATTTCTGAGTTAGAAAAGATGAAAACTTCCACTCAGGATACGGTAAATTGGTTGAAGGAGGTACAAGCTAAGGGAGATGATGCAATAAAGGAGATCCTTTCGACTGGAAAGGATGCAGTAAGGGCTAAGGATTCATTAGATTATGTTCTGTCTCAGAATAAGGAGGACACTGATCTCTTATTGCAGAAAACAAAGACAATCATGGAGTATGGTAAGGATCAGCTAGTGGTTGATGGAATTTTCTCCTCATCTAGGGCTAATGAGCCTTGGGAATGGTTTGAAGCCTTGGAAATCCAGCAGAAGGTCATCAGAAATATCTATAAACAAAAGAAGCAAATTGATAGTAATTTGACTAATGCTTATGATGGATGCATAACCTTTTTTGAGGTAATGACTGGCAAGAGGAAGATCGCTCCTAAGTACCTGAGTTTTGAACAATTGAAGAAATGGTGGCATGATGTCTATACCACAAACATTGAGGATTCTGTGACAGGGCACCAACTGGATGATGCGACGACTTATCTGGCTATGATGGATAAGTACCTTGCATACAAGGGTGATTGGGATCAAACCGTTAAGCAGTCAAAGGAAGATATTGACTCAATTGAATGTCGGCTCAAAATCCTACCCTTGCCACCTATTGCTGAGTTGGATAGGGTACTTTTGAAGGTTCATGAATTGCTGGATCAGAATAAGGATAAGGGAGGCAGAAGTTAATGCCATGCCACTTCATGATTTATGCTTCCCTATTATTATAGGGCATGTGTTGATCTGAGTTGCATTGGGGAATGTGTTGTGGCTGACCTTTATGATGTATCGGCATTTAATGTGTGCCTTATTTTGAATTCCTGAGGCCAACTTGTTTTGGCTATTTTTATTTTGTAAATGTTTGGCTGGGCCGACATGTTTTGGGGTCTTCTTTAAATTGGCATTCTTGCCTCATTTGTAAGGGTCTGACAGATAGTAGAAAATTATACAAGCTAGACTAAGGGAAGAGCTAGAGCATTTTGTAGTAGAGTTAGTAGTTAGTTCTTTCGAGCAGGTGCTGTAACACAGAATAGTGGAATTGTTGCTATATTTTGGTGATCTAATACAATTGAAGGAATTGTGGTTTCTCTGGTGAATTCCTTTATGTTAGTTTATCTTGCGTGGTTCTTGTTGTTCCATCTTTGAAAGTGCTTGAATAAATTGGATTAATGTTAGATTCAGAATTAGATTTAGTTTGGTGAATAATGTTCATGGTCTCATGCTTGGAATGTTTGTAGCAATCTCTGGTCTATACTCTTAGTAACTATCTGATTGTAGTAGACTGGTGAAGTCAACTTGGACCATACATCTATTTGTGCTTAGTTCGGTTGTAGATGAATGTCTATGATTTGAAAATCTTTAAGCCTTAGAAGATATCACCTTTCTTGTGATATCGCATTGTGGGTTAAGTAGGAATTGGTTATTTGAGATTGGTCCATTCCAAATATCTATCATTTGCATTGTTCATCTTAGAAATAGTTTAGATTTCATTATACCTCTTGCATCCTCATCTTTTGTTGTTTCTTTATCATTTGGTTAGATTCAGGACTTAAGATCATCATATTGCAAGATTTTGATAGATTGGAAAGATACAGTTTGCTTGTAGTAAGGTCCAATTGTTATTACCAGCATTTTCACATATTATCTGAGTTATTTATGCATTATCATGACCTGACACCTGAGAGACCTTGGGGTGATTTTAGCACTTGTTGAGAGTTCACCTTCCAAGAGAGATAGAATAGTATTTTCTGTCTGAGTTGTTGTGCAGAAAACACCATCAATAGGAACCAACAGTTTTAGATGCCTTATTTAATGACCATTTTGAAGGAGGTGGACATTTTTTGTATGTGGGAGTCCTCTTGTCTTGTGGCTCCACATTGTGATTGACTTTTTTATTTGACTTGGTGTCTTTGTTTGATCCATCTTTCTTTGGGATCCATTTTAATTTCATTTTTCCACTTGTCCTTTTGTTTGATTCAATGGCCTTTGACATTTAATTTTGATCTTTTGACTTGTAATACTTTTGTTTTTGATGGTTCCAAAGGGAATGTTTATTTATAATGGAATGACGGTTCATGATGTGGGTGGAGGGGGCATTGGCAGCAACCTTATGACAAGGATTTCTCATGGACTCCATTTTGACGTTTGTATCTGACAAAGTTTCCCCCAGTATCGAGGAGGTACCACTGACATCATTTGATTTACTAACTGTGGAATAGCCAAGACCTTGATTTCTTTAATTTCCCTAAAGCTGTATTGGTTCTAGAATACCTTGCTCGTGTATGCCTAGTCCTTTGCCTAGATATTGCATGCTTTGAAAGATTCTATTTGCGATGGGGTATTTTTTGTTTTGAAAGCAAGATGCTTACCCATCATTAGGCATGTGGATACTATCACTTGTAATATTTTTTTCTGTAAGAAAGCCTTCTCTGACAAAAATAGATGACCCTAGTTGATAAAGTGTCTTAGCTTCATTGTCACATTGGACATATTCCTGACTGATATCTTTGGTCTGATTGTGTGACATGTCAGGTTCAGATGATTCTGTTGGTGCTTCCAAGGCAATGTCGAAACCATCATTATGTTTAGTGTCATAGAGTCCAATGATTTTAGCTATAACTTGATCATATGCAAGCATGTCTGTAGTGGGAGATTCTTGTTCTAGAGGAATATCGTCTATGTGTCCCATGGAGGCAAGTGTCTCATCATGGTAAGTGTCAATAGTTGAGGCCCTTATAAGGTCGGCAAGTGTTTGATCATGAATGGCATAAAGGTCAAGGAGTGGATCACTTTGGACTTCTTGGTCAATGGTATGGTCTTGGTCAAAGATGGGGTTGTCATGGATTTGGACTTCTTGGTCAATGATGGGGTCTTGGTCAAAGAAGGGTTTGTCATGGATGATACAGTCGAAAATAGAGTCGTTTTCAAGGAGAGGTGTCTTTTGGATGTCATGATTGTCTTGAAGGACTTCATGGATGGACTGAAAGATAGGGTCATGGGATGGACTACCTTGTTCTTGACATGAAGGTGACATTATAAGGTCATGCTTTGGGCTTTCATCCTAACATGTATCCTCAAGTTTATTAAATTGGATTTGACTTTGAGTAATGACAGAATTTTCATGACTAGATGTGGCTTGTGAGGGGGTGATTTGAAAAGGATTAATGAATGAAGGACTAGGAGAAGACACGGGGACTTGGACAGGACTAGTATGTGAAGGGCTAGGATAGGACATGGGTACTTGCACTGGACTAGTATATGAAGGAGTAGGGTATGACATGGAGACTTGGAACGGATATGACACGGAGTCTCAAACTGGATTAGGATGTGACATGGGGACTTCGACCGGATATGCCATGGAGTCTTGGGATGGATTAGTGTAAGTTTGAATAAAATATGACGTAGAGACTTGACATGAGTTGGTGGATGGTTGATAGGGCATGTAGACGTTGATAGCATTGATAGTTGAAGGACTAGCATATGACGTGGAGACTTGAAATGGACTAGTGGACAATTGGTTTCCCTTGTCAAATTTAGGATAAGGGTGAGTAATAGATGTTTGTTGTGGACTAATGTCATGAATGGTGTTAAGTGAATTTTGGTAGTGAGAGTAGATGGACAAAGGACTAGGACTGATGGGTTGTTGGTACGAAGGACATTGATTTTTGACTTGGAGGAATTGTCTCCTACAGTCTGAGGCTTCTTGGTATTGACCTCTACAGAGTAATTCATATTCAACTTTACTAGAAAGCCTATCAATATGTTGGCAAAGGGAAGACAAGGCTGTGGATGTCATGATGTTGTTAAATGCAAAGTGATAATTACATTTGTCCAAGGGAAATGACTAATGCAAGGTGATAAAATTGGTCAAGAAAGGATGCCAAATGCCAAGGTGACAATGAAGATGTTGACTAAGGAAAATGACCAATGCCAAGTCTAGATGCCAAATGAGGACTATGATGGACAATGTAAAGTCTAAGTTCAAAATGACGACTGAGATTATTTTTTGATGTTTTGTTGAAAAATATGAGTTGTCTAAGGTCGATTGTTTGTGTCCAGATTTGTGAATGTTGTGTATATTGTTTGAAAATATAGAAAAAACTTGACAAGCACGATGTTTTGAATGTAAGCAAGCACAGATAAGACAAGTATAATCCTAGGTTAGGCCAGGACAATATTCGCTAGATTCCACGTGGTTTTCCCCAACCGCATATCAGTAGCGTGTGAATTCAGAAGCTTGGCTACACAGGCTCCCCCTTACAGTGCACTCTCTTCTTAGGCCAACCAAGCTTCCAACCCCCATGAAACTCCCATGGCAGATTGATCACCTCTACTATAGATTGCGAGAGTGTGGATGCCTTCACACCGACCGGTGTTGCGCTAGCAAATAGAAGGTTTTTGGCTACTAAACATTGGTTTTTAATTTAGGACCCCCGTTCGAGTGGTCATACATGGGGCAAGAGATTAATCACCAATTAGGTGGCACTCCAGCCTGAAGAGGTTAAGCTCAATAGGGTTTATGGGAGTACTACTCTGTCCGTATGACACATCCGCACTCATAATCTTAGGTTTTCCCTTAAGATTCATATTTATATACTGGTTGGGGGTAGCTTGGCTTTAGCTCCATTACAATTTTGAGTCATGTTGGGGTGATGAAATCCCCAGGCAGGCCCAATTTCTAGAGTTAGTAATTGTTTCTCTTACACCTAGGATTGCACGGATATGCAAAGGGAGAGGATACTTTGATTACTAAGTCGTGAGGGTAATAACATATAAAAATGGGTCTAGTTTTTTTATCACTGTGTTTTCACAAGGTGAGAGCATACTCACCTACCATTTTGCAAAAACAGTCATGCAAAGAAGACATTGTTCTTTTTAATTGCACTAAAAGTAAGTGTGTACTAATCTAAGAAAAAGATAAGCACAATGTTTTAGTGTTTATTCTTTGACATTCGAACCTACAAGACCACAAGTTAGAAGTTTGAATCTTTTCCTTTGACCCATGAAAAGTAACCGCCAAATGCTGTAAATGCAAATTAGTACCATAAAAACCTAACTAGGCAGAATGCAGAAGAACCAGAATACAAAGAACAAAGAAAACAACAAAAAACCCGAATGCGAATAAATATAAAACGTTACCAGTCAATTATGGCATGACTAGGCGATTGCGGCACAACCGGGAAATTGTAGCACAATAGGGTGATTGTGGCACAACCTGGCATTTGCGGCACGACCGAGCAATTGTGGCACGACTGGGCGATTGTGGCACGACTGGGCGATTGCGGCACGACAGAGCGATTGCGGCACAACTGAGTGATTACGGCATTTGATTCTGTAAATGTGTCGCGATGCATCAGATGTGTCACGATTTAAAAGAAACAACTGCGTCACTTCGTACTTGTACCTGCAAAAATGACAGAAAACACACAAAATCGTACGAAAAAAATAACAGAAAACAGAGTCGGGTTCACCAATATAACTAAGGGTTAAATTTAGGTTTAGATTAGAAGTTAGTAAATCAATGAAGACAATAAACCCAAAGAGATTACAAAATACAATGAAAGCTAAGATAAAGAATGATTATACCTGTTAATCACCGAGACCTCCATGATTCACTTTTGTAATACCTTCTAGCTTGCTGGCTGATGTGTTGCCCTCAGATTCGACGTGCGAGTAATCTGGAAATACAAGTGTAAGTCCTACACCAAGATTTGAAGGATTTGAACAAATATCTATGCCTAATGCCTATGACAATGTGAGTGAAATGCCTATGCCTAAATATGCCAGAATAATAATGTAATTCATGAATGTGTAATGTCTCTATGTCATCAAAAAATGAGAGGAAAATGGCATTTTATAGAAAATTCCATTTTGAATGGACGGATGAGATTGACTTCTAACGGAGACCTAAAATCAGAGGCTCAGATTAAATCTGACAATCCCTAATTAGGGTTAAGGAAAAGTCATTAATCAAGCGGTCGAGATGCATCTAACAAGATCGAATCGGCGGTGGAGAATAAATGAGGAAATTAATTCAAAAATAAAGATTTTCAAAAATGAAGAAGATAAAGACTGAACTGAAGATTAGATTTGGAAAAATCAAGAATCTGTCTGATTACTTGATTTTTGGAGGAAAGTTACCATTTTGAATTAAATTGATTCAAAATATGGATTTTGTGAAATAATAAATAATCAATTTTCAGATTATTTACTAAAATGAACTAACAGTTAAGACTGTGATGACATTTTAAATAATTTCATTTATTTAAAAAGAGAGGAATATCAATTTCGGTAATTAAATAATTAAAGACAATTATTTAATTTAGCAGATAAGATTAATTAATTAAATAAATTAATCAATTCATTTTAATTAAAACAATTAGTGACATATTAAATAAATAAATAAAAACTTATTTATTTAATAATCAAGAAGAATAAATGAATAAGGGTAATTAAATAAATTAACAAATTTATTTAATTAAAGGAAGACTTTAGACCATTAAAGACGTATTGAATAAATAAATAAAATTTATTTATTTAATAGTCATGAAGAATAAAATAGATGTGAATTAATTAAACAATTATGAATTATTTAATTAATAGTCGAATGTGGACCAAGGACATAATTAAATGTCATAATTATGCTAGGAAAAAAGTGGTTAAAATAGAGCTTGCAGGCCTAGGTCATTTTTAAGTGTCTACAATCAAATTTCATACCCGTTGGATTAAGTATGGACACCTTTTAAAAAGTCCCAATATTGTTGCTTGTGTTGAGCAGTTCGGATAACTGAGAGGGGATTGAATCAATTATTATAAAACAATTTTCTTGACTTTAATTAATCTGGAGCAAACTTAAATCAATCAAATAATAATCTAATAGATATGAACATGAAAGCACACAACAACATCAAGCACAATGAACACCAGAATTTACATGGAAACCCAAGAAGGGAAAAACCATAGAGAATGTTAATTCTAAATTATAAAACATGGGTTAAGGTGACACCGATTAAGGTAATTTTTACAAGGGCTCACTGCCAAATTGCTCACTGTAGGTAAGGCTCACTATCGGTGTGCTCACTACTTGGCTATTACAGCCAAAGATAAAAGGCTCATTGCTAAAAGAGAAAGGCTCATTGCCAACAAAAAATGGCTCACTGCTATAAGAATGATGAAAGGGAATCCACCACTAAAATAATTGTCACCAACGATGACACCAGATATAATTTCACTATTTTTTGCCTCTGGTGATATACTTTCACATACTTCACAATGTCTGAATTTTTAGATTCGCATTCACCACACTTGCTTTCATCGAACATAATCGAATTTTACTTATACCATTCCATGCTTTCATAGTCTCCTAAGTCAGCCAAACACAAATTGAATTAGGTAACCACAAAAAATTCTCGTGGTGGAAAGGAATGAAATGTGGACCAATCAGAACCTCCCCGCTCAATTCAACACACTATATATTAACCATGATATCTGAAACCAAACAATAGAATATATGTGTTACAATGCAAACAATGTTCTGAAGCACATTAACCAATTTCCAAATCATTCCAGACCCATAAGAGTGTATCTCATTATGTTTCAAAATAAATGGGACCAGGACAAGCATGAACAAAGATAGATTATCATAGCTCAACATCCAGAGCACACCAAACTGGATCACCAAAGCATCAAAAGTGAACCTTAATCAATAAACCAAGATATGTTGACATCAATGATAGCCATTAATGACAACAATCAACATCACATTACAAGAATCCACCCCTTTGTCATTGATGGCAACATCCATCAACAACAAACCAAACAACTCAATGTCAGCATCAACATCATCAACAGAATCAAGGACCTTCTTTTCTTCTCCCCTTTGACCTCAAGGAAAAAGGGAAAAAAACTCCCCCTGAAAAACTTACTCTACTCCCTCTATGAGGAAGCCACCAAGCATTGATCGAGATAAGAGTGAACATATAATACCCTAGACCAATGTACACCCTAGTGCAAATTATTGTAGACTGGGAGGGGTAAAAAAACCCTAACTTCTGTGGGAGATACTCAAAAGTATCTTTGCTCAACGGTTTTGTGAAAATATCTACAATCTGTTCTTTTATAGGTACATATTCAAGTCTTACCTCATTGTCCAAAACCTTCTCTCTAAGGAAGTGATATCTAATGGATATATGTTTCATTTTTGATTGTTGTACTGGATTCTTGGAAATGTTTATTGCACTAGTATTATCACACATAATTGAGATTGGTTCATCAAATAATATGTCAATTTCTTTTAGCGTTTGTTTCATCCATAGTACCTGAGTGCAACATGAGGATGTTGCATTGTATTCAACTTCAATAGTAGATAAAGATACAAAATCTTGTTCCTTACTTGATCAAGCAACCAATTGGGTACAAGGAAATAAGCTCCACCACTTGTGCTCTTCCTGTTACCAACACATCTAACCCAATCAACATCAGTATAAGTTGTCAAAGTGAAATATGAGTCCTTTGGACACCATAACCCCATGTCTTTTGTACTCTTCAAATATATAAAGATCCTTTTCACTACAACATGTGATTCCTTTGGTTCTTGCTGAAATCTAGTTGTTAAACAAACAACATACAAAATGTTTGGTCTAGTAGCAGTCAAATATAACAATCCTCCAATCATTGACCTATACATACTTGCATCAATTTTAGGTGAATCATATTCTTTTTTCAACTTGCATCCGATAATAATAGGTGTACAAACTGGTTTGGAATTCTCCAATCCAAACTTCTTTAATAATTTTTTGGTATACTTGGACTGAGAAATGAAAAATCCTTTGTTGTTCTGATTTACTTGTAGTCCAAGGAAGAAATTTAACTCACCTATCATAGACATTTCGAATTCCTTCTGCATTTCATTAGCAAATTTTCTACACATATCATCATTTCCTCAAAAAATTATGTCATCAACATAAACCACAACAATCAACATTTGATCTGAGTGAATTATGTATTATAAATTATTGTTAGTAGATCTGTTTTGAAATCCTTGTCCAATAAAGTACTTGTCTAATCTGAAATACCAGGCTCTAGATGCCTGCTTCAATCCATATAAGGCTTTCTTCAACTTGCAAACAACATCTAGACCACTTCCAGACTTAAATCCCTTTGGTTGCTCAATGTAGACTTCTTCCTTCAGTTCTCCATTCAAGAATGCATATTTTACATCCATTTAATAGACTTTGAAATCTTTAAAAGCTGCAAAAGCTAAGAATATTCAGATTGCTTCCATCCAAGCAACAGGGGCATATGTTTCTTCAAAATCAATACCTTTGATCTGAATTTAACCTTTGCAAACTAGTATTTCCTTGTTTCTCATTACCTTTCCATTTTCATCCAACTTGTTCTAGAATACCCACTTTGTTCCAATTACATTTTTGTCTGTCGGTCTGGGCACAAGTTCCCAAGTCTAATTTTTCTCTATATAATCAAGCTCTTCTTTCATTTCCTTCACCCAATTCTGATCATTGCATGCTTCTTCCATGGTCTTTAGCTCAGTTTATGAGAGTAGAAACAATAATACTTGCTCTTGAGTTGCTTTGCTTCTTGTGATGATTCCCTATTCTTATGTCCAATAATTTTGTTTTTTGAGTGGTTTCTTTGTACATACTTTTGGGTTTTAGTTGTAGTTGTCGGAGCCTCCTTTGTATCTTCTTCTTCTTTCTTCTCCTTTTCTCCTTTGTCATCTAAGTCATCTAATTCATATTCAATATGCCTGTCAGGGTTTCTTTGAATATATTCATCTACTTTCACATTCGCACTTTCAACTATCTTATTTAGTCTCTTGTTGTAACACTGGTACACTTTTCTTCTTATAGAGTAACCCAAAAATATGCCTTCATCAACTCTACTGTCAAACTCTCCAAGATTGTCCTCATCTCTCTGGATGTACAATTTGCTACCAAAAATTTTGAAGTACTTTACTGTGGGAGCTCTTCCATTCCATAACTCATATGATTTCTTTCTATATTTCCTCTGGAACAATACTCTGTTAAGAGTGTATACTGTTATGTGTATCATTTCTCTCCAGTAGACCTATGGTAAACTTGCTTCATTGATCATTGTTCTAGCTGCTTCTTGAACTGTTTGATTCATTCTTTCCACTACACCATTTTGTTGTGGTGTTATAGGGGTAGATAGTTATCTTTTAATGCCATTTTTTTTGCAAGATTCATTGAATTCATCAGAAGTAAAATCTCCTCTATCAGATCTTAAACACTTGATTCTTCTGTCAACTTCATTCTCAACTCTTGCCTTGAAAATATTGAATTTTTCTAAAGAATCTGATTTTTCTCTTAAAAATACAACTCAGGTTAATCTAGAAAAATCATCTATTAAAATCATGAGATATTTCTCATCTTGTAAGCTTCTTTTTCTAGTTGGACCACATAGATCAGTGTGTACAAGGTCCAACAAACCGGTAGATGATTCTTCTTTTCTTCAAAACATTTCTCTGGTTTCCTTTCCTTCTTGACATCCTTTACACATAGTGTTGTCTGGTTTGGTTAGTCTTGGAAAATCTCTAATTTCTCTTGTTGAACTTATCCTTACCAAGTTTTCATATTTGATGTGACACATCTTCCAATGCCAGATCCAACTATCATTGGACTGAGATAATAAGCATCTTTTTGTAGCTCCTCCTAGTTGATACATATTCCTACTTTTTCTTTTTTTGGTTATAATAATAGTTCTGGATCTCTTCTGGATATCACAACCATTGTCCTGAAACACCACATTATAGCCATTTTCAATCATCTATCCAACACTCAGAAGATTATGATATAATCCCTTCACATAGTAAACATTTTCAGTGTTATGTTTTCCATCAAAGGTAATAGAACCAATTCCAACAATCTGTGCTATTTTATCATCTCCAAATCTAACAGAACCTCCATCATAGTTCTCAAGCTTCACAAACTTACTTTTATCACCGCTTATATGATTTGAACATTCCCTATCAATCATCCATTCATCTCTATTTATTTTAACAAATAATGCAACTTTCGTGTTATCATAAGATTTTAGACAAATATTAGAGATATCAAATCTAGGTTCATTCTTTTTCACCAAAAACAAACAATCCTCATGATTTGATTCATCATTTGAAATGTCAGCATTCCCATTAACATAATAGGCCTTCTTATTGATCTTTTTAAACTTTTTCCTTCTTCCCTTTTCTAGAGACTTAGTTGCTAAATGACCAATCTTTCCACATCTAAAGAATTTAAGAGGAAACATACCTTTGTACTTGTAGGTATCTTTCTTCAGTTTCCTTGTGAAGTTTTCTTCCAACTCATCTGAACTTTCACTATTTGGATCTTCTTTTTTATTTGTGTCTTTGAAGGATATTTCATATTTCTCCTTTTCTTTTCCAAATTTCCTCATCTCAAACGTGGTCAAGGTGCCAAACAGTTTCTCTCTGGTGAATTTCTTCAGATCATAAACTTCCTCAATAGCTGAGATCTTGTCACTGTAGCTCTCTCGTAGGGTCATCAGAATCTTCTCCATTACATCTTCATTTGTTAGAGTGTCTCCATTTTTTTCATTTACTACACTATCAACTCTTTGAAAGTAGCTTACTATATCCCCACCTTCTTCCATCCTCAAGTTTTCATATTTGTGCTTAGCTGTCAACTTCTTTGATAATTTGGCTCTATCATTTCCTTCATAGATTTCTTTCAACTTTTCCAAAACTTAATAAGTGATGCCCAATGAGATAACTTTTGTTAACTCATTCTTAAAAAAATAACTAAAGATTGCATACCTTTCGTTTTCATTTTCTTCATAGGCTGAAATCTCATCCACAAAACTAGGACCACTTCTCGGTTCAACATATTTTGTCTCAACAACTTTCCAAGTCTTGTAGCATAGAGAGATCAAGTAACCTCTCATCTGCACTTTCTAGAAATTGTAGTTAGATCCATCAAACACATGAATTGTCAGTTTGTGTTCCATTAGATCTACCCCAAGCAGTTAGGCTCTTCTTCAAAGAACCAAAGCTTCAATACCAATTGTTGAACATTCTGGATAACTGAGAGGGGGGTGAATTAGCTATTATAAAACAATTTTCTTGAGTTAATTAATCCTAAGAAAACTTAAATCAATCAAATAATAATCTAACAAATATGAACATGAAAGCACACAACAACATAAAGCACAATGAACACCAAAATTTACATGGAAACCCAAGAAGGGAAAAACCATGGAGAATGTTAATTCTCAATTATTAAACACCGGTTAAGGTGATTTTTACAAGGGCTAACTACCAAATTTCTCACTGTAGGTAAGGCTCACTTTTGGTATAGCCAAAGACAAAAAGGATCACTGCCAAAAGAGAAAGGCTCACTACCAACAAAAAATGGCTCACTGCCAGAAGAATGATGAAGGGGAATCCACTATTGAAATAACTATCACCAATGATCACACCAGATAAAATCTCACTATTTTCTACCTCTGGTCATATACTTTTGCATACTTCACAATGTCTAGATTTTTAGATTCGCATTCACTACACTTGCTTTCATTGAACAGAATCAACTTTTAGTTATACCATTCCATGCTTTCATAGTCTCCTAAGTCAGTCAAACACAATTTGAATTAGGTCACCACAAAACATTCTCTTGGTGGAAGGAATGAAATGTGGACCAATTAGAAGCTCCTTGCTCAAATCAATATGCTACATATTAACCATGATATCGAGAACCAAAGAATAGAATATACACGTTACAATGCAAACAATGTTCTAGAGCACATTAACCAATTTCCATATTAGTCCAGACCCATATGAGTGTATCTCATTATGTTGCAAAATGAATGGGACTAGGACAAGCACGACCAAAGATAGATCATCATAGCTCAAAATTTGTAGCACGCCAAACTGGATCACCAAAGCATCAAAACCAAACTTTAATCAATCAACCAAGATATGTTGACATCAATGACAACCATTAATGACAACAATCAATAGTATCACATTCCAATAGCTTGTCCCTAAGGATTCTATCCTTAGAGGCTCCTAAATATTTATACATATATCTAAATCCACACTTTCCAAAGTTCACATAAGTAACTATGGCCTTAGCTTCTTGATTTTGACATAATGGAGTTTCTGGAATGAGGGTTGCTTAGACATGGAAATCTTTTAGTTTGAAAAGACTTTCTTGATGTGGTAATGAAATAATCTCAATATAAGGTAGGGGGTCCAACCACACTAATGCTTTAGGTCATAGAGAGCCAAGAGAAAAAGGCTACCCTATCTTACCTCAATCTAAGCGGGTGTTTTAGGTCAAGGATAGAGAATGAAGAGCATTCTCAACTACTTTTGTCACTTATTGGATCCAATTGTTATGATAGGGCTAGATGATCTGGTTTCTAGAATCCAAACCGCACCTCAGACAACTCTCTACCCAAGGATGACAACGCAGGTCAAGGACGACAACATGGTGTGTTGGCGTCTCTCTGGCACATTGGTGTATGTATGACCATAAAGTGAAAAGTGTAGCATAAAAAAATAGAAATCCTACTAACAGTCTAGCTAACTAATTTTAACGAAATGAATAGAATGATCAAATATGAGAAATAAATATATAAATGGTGAAGAAGGTAGATGAAATCTAGAAAATCCATGGAGTAGAAAATGTGATAGAGGAAATAGAAAGGAGAGTACTGAACACTACAAAAGATACAATGCTACTCTATCAAGCCACAACAAAAGAAGGATAGTGAAGCAATACCACCTCCACCCAAAGGTACTCAAGGCCAATGAAGGGAGAATGCAAGACAATGATCTTGGAAACTTCAACATGGCCACAACAATGATGAAGGGAGGTCTCACAAGACTCCAAACTCATAGATTCTATGGTAGCACAATACATAAAAAATGGATTTGATGGAGCAACAAGCTATTGTGTAATGCTCAATGGATGCATTAAGGATCAAGTGAATGCCTATGATTGTGAAGATCATAAAGAGAGGGAATGAATTTCAAATGGATGCATTTGAAGGAAGATTAGGAGGGAAAGTGTCATTTTCGGGTCAACTGGTTGACACAGAGGTGTTACACTTCATGCCCAATGGAGAGCGTAACATCCCTATGGACATCAGAGGTAGGAATCTATCAGGGATGACAGCATGCCACATAGAAATCTATGCGTCATGCTCATGTCCTCAAAAAAAATTCCCTCACCAACACAAAATATAGGTGCCAAGTGGATTCAATGTGGATAGGTGAAGTGGAATTTTGTAGTCGAGTTTAAATTTTCTAAAGTAGGGTGTGTAAAAGGGGAATTCGCAAGAGGGATAAAAATTCACTCCTATACAATTTTGCCCCACTTTAGCGAGCACGAGTGTCAATGAGTGTTCAATAAAGTAGATCAAAGAGTTTAGAAATGTATACCTGAACCGTTGAGGAAGCAAACCATGATCTGGAAAACTCAAAAGTGTAGGGCAGGAAAAAGGCTCCACAGGTACTCTCTCTTGAGGATGTTTGAAAAAGCGAATCCATAGCTCCTCAAAAATATGAAGTTGAACAAAGTACACTAAAGGCCCACAAACCAATGATGGAAAAATCTCGTAGGATGTAAGTGCTTCACAAGACCTCAAACCTGCAAAGAAGGTGCACCCCAAGTACTCTCTCCTGAAGGAAGCCTGATGTGAAGGGACTATGTAGAGTCATACTAAAGGAAACTTCACAGCCACAGCTACAAAGCAACATGTTCATCTATAGATGAAAACATGTTAGAAATAAAAAAATAGTCACGTAGACAAATAAGACAGTCATGCAGACAAACAAAAATTTAAGGAAGATCTTTCAAAGGGATCCCTTGGGAACCCTTCAAAAGAAGAGGGGTCTACTCAAGGGATACATTTTTTGAAAGTGCAAGAAATTTTTTGACAAATTGATTCAACATCAAGGGATCCTTTTGAAAGATGTTCACTTCATCAAGGAATTCAAAAGGAATAAAATTCCCCCACACAAGGGGAAGGTTGAGGCTTCTCCCACAAGAAAATTTTCTCCCTCCTTAGAGGAGATTTCTTCAAGTTCTTTCTTTACCATGACGAAGGAAACACATAATGTTAGGGGTCCTAGTTGAGAATCTGATTTTTGAAAAATCTTTTGAAAATATTTTTAAGAAAACATTTGTTGGCCATTGTATGCATTTTCTGAAAATCAAAGTTGACATGATAGCCCCACCTTAGGAGGGTGTGTACCAAACAAAATGCACATGGCATCCTAAGGAGAGAAAAGAAAGAATGAAAAAGTGATGTTATGGACCATAGGAAATAGAGAGATGTCATCGTGGTAATGTTGTCACACACACGAGGGACAACACATGAGCACCACAACATCATGAAGCAAGCACAAAAGATAAGGGAGAAATACTGTAAAAAGAGACAATAAGATCATGAACAAAGGGCACAAGGGTGATCTGATAGTTCAGGGTCAAATCTGCTCATAAATAGATATAGGTATAATAATAGTATATAGATGAACTGTCATTAGCCCCTACCATATCAGACCATGTCAAGAATGCATGAGAGAACAAAATAAAAAATAAAAAATTGGGTCAACATGGAAGGGAAACCTGAATTCCCCCTATGCTTTGCATTGTCTCCAATTGTTGGAAATCAATACACATAATAGAGGAAGAATGATGTGAAAAATAGAGGAAGTTTCATGACACACAAACACTCTTGTATCCAAGAACCCACAATGGTGACAAGGGTCATCTAGGAACACATAATGCAAGTACGATGGAACACAAACACACATGCAATCTACACTACAGATAAAGAAGAGGCACCCCCTAACACTCATCAACCAAGAGGTCATCGACCTCCCAATCTAGATCATTATATGGGGAAGGTGGATGATCCTGCAAGGGAGGAACCATCCAACCCCCTCGCAACAAGAGCCAAGGAAGGAGACTATTCAAGGTCTCCTCCACTTAATTCCTATGGGGAAAAGGTCATTGACTCACAAAGATCACTGAAAGGGATGAGACCTCATCCAAGGAATTAAACATGCACTTCACTAGAGTTCCATGTGTTAATTTAACAGGTGAGGGAGGTGGCACACGAGATTCACTGCTAGGCTCACCAACTAACTTAGGAGTAGTGACAAATTCTGGGGATACCAAAGCCTCCTCCATTAGAAGGATGACACATGCTAGTGTAGGACCACCTTCTGAAGAGGGTGGAATCCTCACTTTCCCCCTTTACTAGTGGGTCTATTCTCCATCTTTTTCTTCATCAGAGGATGCGAGACCCCCATAGATGATGCAGAAGGTGCAAAGGAGGAGGAGAAGATCGCGGTGGACACTGCCAAATTGTTCAGCATGTCCACGAGCTTTGAAAATTGTTGGATGTCTAGGAGGGACACCAAGAGAGGAAACTCGACCGAAGGAGCAATAAACACCTACACCTTTCTAGGGTTAGGGGTATTTATGCTCATAGTAGGAGCTGGATGCAGGACCAAGGTTGATGAAACTGAAGCAGAAGGGAAGGGAGAGGAGGACACCACAACATACCCTAAAATAGGGGAGATCGAATCCCCTTCCTTCCTCTGCAAAGTAGCCTACTCAATGGCTAGAGCCTTTTGTCGTTGCTTGCATTCATGTACAAGGCAGTTCCTGCAACTTTGAGAGCTAGAGGCCAAAAGTTGGGATGGAACAAAAGGCTCTTGCTTGGCCATTGGAGTGTCCATCATGACCATTTCTATCAGAGGTAGAGACTCCTAGATGGGAGCAATAGGGAGAGACTGAGAAGATGTTGGAGCAACAATGGGGGGAGTCAGCTTTAACACCTCAGTGGTGAGTTGCTTCCCATTTACTACCTTAGGGGCAGGAACGGTGGGAGGCCACAGAGGCCAGGACATAGAGGAATCCCCATGGGAACCTTTCTTCTTACCATACCAAATGGTCCTAGGCACAATAGGTAGAACGAGAAGTTCAAATGTTGGACACTTGGGCTTTCTCCAAGTAGGAATCATAAGATTCTCTAGTAAGTTCCTAGGAGCAGAATATGCTGACACCGCAGTAGGGCAAGAGGAAGCGATCGGCGAGACAATGAAAGAGGAGGAAGAAGTTTGAGCACGCTTCTCTTCCTCCCTTCTTTGAGCCAAGGTAGCATCACTGTTAGCCTTCAAGTAGCCCCTATGCAAGATAGCATAAGGGGAAGGAGGGTATCTCACCTTAGGTGTTAAGCACCCCTTCTCGTACTTCTCATAGGTTTGGTACAAGGGGTCCATCCTAGGAGGGAGTAGACAAACGAGTATAGGTCAAAAGTGGTCCAACGAATAGCTACCACATGCAATTGGTGGTTTATAGATGGTGTCATGGATTACATGCACTCTACCCTCATGGATAAATTTCAAACACTTATGTACGACTGAGGTAACTGCATTCATAGTGACCAACCAGGGGATACCCAGTTTCACCCTAAAGAGTTCAAACCTCAGGATTATGTCAAAGAGTAAATTCACTAATTTAGGTCCTACTAAAACGAACAAGGTGATGCAACCAAGGGGAGGTACAAAAAGTCTATTTTTTGTATGGATGGTACTCTTAGATGTGTCATACCCATCTTTGTGTAGGAAATTGATCAATATAATCTCCCCAATTATGACGTTCACCTGACACATTGTGTCAACAAGAAAACCTATTACAATGTCTCTATCGATTAGTGTGGGGATGTATATAGGAGATGGTTCTCTATTATAACCCATTGGTAGGTCCTATGAGGTGAAGGTTATGCCAAGAGAACTACTCATAAGTTGCGTGGATGGGATGGGAAAGTACAAAAAGGAGGCCATCGCGTATACTAGATGGAACTTTCACATATCCCTCAAAGGATTTGCAACTAGATAGTGACCCAATTAAGATTTGATTCTACAAATCTTATAGAACCTTCCAACTACACCATTAGGGGTTGTAGGTTGGGTTGTAAGGTGAAATGCCTCACAACACTCACACCCACAACACTCCTAGAATGCAAGGAAAGGGCCTTTCAACATTGCTAAATGGAACTAAAATGGTTCACGTTGGGCTCACCAAAATATTAGGGGAACCAACCACACAAAGGCTCTAGGTCATGGAGAGCCAAGATCAGAAGGTTTCCCTATCTTACCTCAAGACAAGCAAGTCTTTTAGGTCAAGGATAGAGAATGAAGAGCAGTCTCAAGTTATTTTTTCACTCTATGGATCCAATGTTATGATAGGGCTAGACGAGCCAATTTTTGGAATCTGAACTTCATCTCAGATAGATCTCTACCTAAGGATGATAGCATTGGTCTGGGATGATAGTACGACACATTGGCATATCTCTGTCACTCAAGCATCTGTACAACCAGAAAGTGAAAAGTGCAACATAAAACACCAGAAATCCTACTAATAGTCTAGCTAACTAAGTTTAACGAAATGAATAGAATAATAAAATATGAGAAATAAATATATAAATGGTGAAGAAGGTTGATGAAAGTAAGGGCGATGAAGATCAACTCACTGAAATTCTAGTTCACTAGCAAGCTCCACACACACGTTCACCTACACACAACCAAGAGAGAAAAAAGTTGGGGCTGTATAGGGGTTTGCTTCAATCAAACCATTGCTTTGGTGTTTCCACCACCATGGACAACCAGGAAAGCCATGGAGTAGAAAATATGATAAAGAAAATAGAAAGGAATACTAAACACTACAAAAGATACAATGCTACTCTATCAAGCCACAACAAAAGAAGGATAGTGAAGCAATACCACCTCCACCCAAAGGAACTCAAGGCCAATGAAGGGAGAATGCAAGACAATGAGCTTGGAAAAGTTGACATGGCCACAACGGTGATGAAGGGAGGTCTCACAAGACTCCAAACTCATAGCTTCTATGGTAGCACAACACGTACAAAATGGATTTGATCAAACAAAAAGTTGTTGTGTAATGCTCAATGGATACAAGAAGGATCAAGTGAATTTCTAGGATTGTGAAGAAGATCATAGAGAGAGGGAATGAATGCCAAATGGATGCATTTGAAGGAAGATTAGGAGGGAAAGAGCTCTTTTCAGGTCGGTTGGTCGACATAGAGGCATTAAGTTTCATGCTCAATGGAGAGAATAACATCCCTATGAACACTAGAGGTAGGAATCTGTCATGGATGGCAATGTGTCATGTAGACATTGAACACCCCACATTGTTGTATGTTCAAAAAATTGACTCCCCAAACACAAGCAAAATTGAGACAAGGAAAGTATTGCAAAATATTGAGTCCAATTTCTATTGCCAAAATCATTGATTTCTATTATCAAAATCATTGTGTCCTATTACAAAAATCATTGAGTCCCTAGGGTTTTATCACTTTAGAGGTATAGCATGTTTCTCACTACCTTGGTCTTGCAAAACAAAGGTTCACTTTAGGTTAACATTTTGGGTCAAACATCTCATCCACCTTCATCATATTTATATCCCATTTCACCAACAACTTTAGAAACTTTTGGACACACCAACATTGTTTGGACTTATACATTTATCAAACCAATCCCCTAACTTAGCTATATTGTGTGTGAAATGGATCTTTTTCCATACACTTAATTAAATTAGTAATCACATTTTGAACTAGTTTATCTTGAAGGTCACAAGTCTATCTTAAATATTTACAAGTTCATTAACACTTTTTTTTCCAAGGCATCAAAACATCAAAATATTTAAGTCTAAAAGTGTTGTCCAAAATTTTAGAAATTTCATCCCCCATATCACTCACCCTTTTTATCACCCACTCAGATCATTGGTCCAAAACACCTTAGAGGTTCACTTTTGCAACAAGTTCAAAACACAAGAAAAACATGGAATATAAACTCGATTCATACATCATGAGTGATCTAAATCAACCAAACTATCAAAGGCTTACAATACCAATTGATTATCAAAACTCACATTTATACAATTCACACATGGGATCATTGTATCCTACAAACCTCAATGATACAAAAAATGTGAATATGCCCAATCTAAATTTTGGAACACCTTTTCCTATGGATATTTAAATCAAATTCAAAACCTACAAATCTATCAACCAAATGATCAATACATGCCAAATGTGAATATACCAAATACAAACTTACCAAACATGAACATATCAAATCCATACTTGGTAAACTATAAGATAGATATGTTTTCAAATCACACCAATATTGTTCAAAATCCAAACAATATGTTGACAACTCAATGTATTGAATACAAATCAAGGTAACACAATGCAAAATCAAGGTTACCTAAATCATATCAATGTGTTTCCCAACCACAACAATGTTCAATACCAACCTATAATGCAAAATCTAAACATTATCCCAAATCAGAATATTGTACAAAATTAATTTGTGCATGATCCCATACAAATACCACAAGTGTATATTCCAAATATGCTTGACCAAAAACCAAATCAACTATATCAATGGTGTCAAAAGAAAAACCACGATCAAATTTATCATCAAATTGCTTCACATACCAAAATAGTTGATTCATTGTGCCAAGAGACATCTCCACCCAAAAATCGATACACTCCCCTGTTGGTTAAACCATGTCATCATAACATTGAGTTGTGTCCACAACCACATCAAGAACAACATCTTTAATATCAAGAAGTTGGATATCAAAATCAACAACCTCAACAACAAGACCAATCACCACATCTCCAAGATCAATCACAACTAGATCAATCTCCACAAGCACAAATCTCACAAGATGAAAAAAGTGAATACACTCCTTCAGGAGAGCCAATTGAATCAGCATTAAACAAGCTACTTAATGAAAAACTCATCACTCTTCCAAAAATAAGTGTTTACCACTCTATGATAAACCTCTCTTGGAATAAGAGTAGAGCTTATTGTGAGTATCATAGAGAAAATATTCATCAAACATAAACTTGTATTCAACTCAAAGATGTCACCCAAGAACTTCTTGATCAAGGAAAAATAATTGTTGAGGAAAATGATCAAGATTCAATCACTAATTATAGTAGTGACAATCTCTCCACCACAATTGTTGAAAAAAATGATCAAGATCTATCCATTAATGAGCACCTTGAAGATGTTTCTACCACATCCAATGATCAAATCAACATACATCAAGACTCCCTTTTTAATCATGATCAAAACCCATCAACAATATCCAACACTGATCCATTTCAAGAAGCATTAACATCATTTGATCCTCTGATTGAAAAAATTGACAATATGCCCACCACCATTTTTTAGGAAAAAATTCAAGATCCATTCACCAATTATCATGTAAAAAATATCTCTACATCACAGAATGGGTTAGAAGACATATCTCAAGACTTTATTCTAAAGAATGATCAACATCTTTCACCAAAGTCTAGAAATGGTCCTTTCCAAGGCATATTGACACCCTTTGACCTCATGTTTGTGTATATTGAAGTACTCCTCAACTCAACACTTGATCCAAATCCACTCAAAGATCAAGATGAAATTGAGCCACTTCCAATGCCCAATGAAGATATCCAAAAACCCTTTGTAAAAAATTCATCCTTTGAAATTGACCTATGTCAAGAGCTTGATCCAAAGCATGTCAAAATAAATTCCAAAATTAATCAAGATCAAGAATTCGTATCTCCAAGATACTACCATGATCTAATCGGTATTCTCCAATCCATAAAAGATGTCACAAATAATGATCATATCCATATATCACATACTCCTCCATCTACCCATGAGATGCTTACTCCTAATGGACATGTAGATGATCTTCATCCAAAAAAAGAGTCTCATACTCTTGATATCATTACCAAGGAACAAGAGTCTCCTACTCTTAATATCTTTACACATGATCAAGGCATAGAAAAATCCATACACATAAAAAATTGATCATGAAGAAGACCTCTACAGGGATGGTGAATCAGAAACATCCTTTGAAGAGAAAGTAGAAATGGATCATAGGGAAGACCCCTATATGAATTATAGAGCATCAAAACCTTTTGAAGAAGCATCAAAATTAGACACATCCTCTATACAGATTGAAGAAAGTGAGTATGAGGATTTCAAGAATTATTGAAAATCAACAAAGCTAAACAATCTTGAACAATGAGGAAATGGTTTGTCAACAATAGAATCAAAGCATGCTAGTAATACTCCCATAATACTAGGAGAAACTTTATCTAGTGCAAACACCAACATGGGGAGCATGAAGAGTCCTTATGATGAAATAGCTACCAACACTCCAACCATTCATATCATGAATCGTCATCCATGCATCTTTCCACCCACTAATTGGGACCAACCACAAGAAAGAGGTCTATATCAAAGAAAAGAGAAAATTATTGAAGAAAAAGAATCAAAAAATAAAAATGGACAAGAAAAATTCAAATGGATACCAAAGAAAAATTTAAAAAATCATCCCTATCACACTCCATTAGTCAGAGAAACTATGGGGAACAATAAAAAATGGAAGTTCATCCATCAAAACTATCAATTGATACAAAAGAAAGCTTCAAGAATGACCTAAAAGGTATATCAAGAAGTTGGTCCCAATTGAATCTCCACATCCACCCATCATCTCTCATCATCCCAAGTTTGGAGAATCAAAGATTAAAAACTATTGACCAATCCATTTACATCTTGTATCCCTCAACACATTCAACCATCCACTTCGACATCCATGGTATCTAACTCTCACATTAACCATATGTTAGCAACAAGTCTTTATCATAAGGACTCTTAAGGGAAATCTATCACAGTCTGTGCATCTAGATGAGGTTAACTCTGATGTCTAAGGGTTACATTCAAGTGCCCATATCTTAGAAAAATAACTCCTCCAAGCAGGATATCATTGGCACATCATGCTCGCAACAACATCTATATCAACACTAGCAACAACTACATCAATAGCACTAGGTGGTTGAACATGAGCATAAATTTTTAGAAAATCAAAAAATAAATCAAGAAAATAGTAAGGAGAAAAATCATCCTCTACCGAAAACCACTTTAGTGGCATTTTGGACAAGTACCATGATGAAAACCTAGAAAATAGGTGCCATGAGTAGAATTGAGCATCTATGTGCACCATTTCAAGTGGACGCATCTTAATTCCCATCCCTAATAAATCCTACATTCCATCCATCTTATCCATAATAAATCCAAGAACCCTTCTATTGTGCCTATAGCACACATGCCCTATTCAAAACAGAGACCCTCTCTCTTTTCGCTTCATCGGGTCACTTTTGTCACTTCCTCATTTTTTGTGCCCCCTATTTTTGTGTCCTAAGTGGTCAAGGAATCTTAGAAGAGTCACTTTGAGTTTACCATGTTTTTCCACCTTCAAATTTTTAAGGCCTTAGGCATTTACGAAACTCCCTTAGCTATTTTCCTTCATTCTTTAAGGCTGACGTCCTTTGAGCAACGCGGGTCCACCCCTGCGGGCCGCTCTATGCGGGTTTCCTTGGCCCCCTGGCCATTCCTAACGACCTTCACATAACGATCTTCTACTCCATGGAACTCGCATCATCGATGGCCATTTTCATCGTCGACCACCTGAATGGCTAACTCCTGATTGTCATCCACTCAGCGGACTCTGCCACTCCCACTATCATTTTCAAAATGCTTGCTCACCAACTATGAACACCATCATAAGACCATTAATAAGGGTAATTTAGTGCACCAAATTCTATAAATAGACCATATTGAGTTGCATTTTTACCTGTCAGAAGTCTAGAAACGAGTCAGAGCCTCCCGCCAACGGTGTCGTTGAGCCCGCCGAATTCACTCACAGATTCAAAGCCTTTGCCAGTCATTTTCGCATTCATCTTCATAAAGGCCTCCCATGTTGGTTTTCCACCACAAGCTGTGCTTTAATTTTTCTTTATTTTTTGGAGAAATTTGTTAAATTTTGTAAAGAGAACTCATAAATCAACTAGAACAAACTTTGGCGATCAAAACCCATAAGATGAAATTTGGATAAACTTAGAAAATCTCTTGTGGGTGGCTTGCGAAACTAGAGTGCCCTGTGGCCCTTCTTGAGCCAAGGCATCCATGCCCTACGGGTCTATAGCCTAACTGCTGCCATCACCATCCCTTATAACATTTAAAAACTTTAAACGGAGAGAACCTTTGTCGAGCCTGCCCTCGCAGGAGGACCCCTCATTGTAGCCTAGTCGTCTTAAACTTTGTACAAATTTGCAAAGCCCAAAAAGAAGGATATTTTGATCTATTCAGGTTTACAAGCACGGGTTTCTACCTCCAAGATGTTGTTGGTGTGTTTCTGTTTCAAACGGTTGTCAAATGCCTTCCTTCTGATCGCGGGTCCCACCCCAGTCATCATCATTAGAATTTACCTTCACCTTAACACCTAAGTCTCGGTCCATTCCAGAGGTCTCCCTATGAACCACCATTTATGGATTTCCACCCTAGCTTCACCATTTGAAATGGCTTTCATAACCCGTCCCTCTTCCTATTGGTTCCTGACCCCACCTCAGTCGTTTGTTCTCCTCCACACCCTAAATGACTAATTTTGAGCTTTCCTGTAGGCCTCACCCTATAGACTTCCATTCATGGACCGCCATAGCCAGTTTT
The DNA here is from genome assembly GCA_007258455.2 of Sequoia sempervirens. Taxonomy (NCBI): domain Eukaryota; kingdom Viridiplantae; phylum Streptophyta; class Pinopsida; order Cupressales; family Cupressaceae; genus Sequoia; species Sequoia sempervirens. Next base: position 95,200,315 of record VDFB02281492.1, on the reverse strand, counting down.
CCATTCCAAATAGCCCAATCATGATGCCCTCCCACCTAGTGGAACCTGCACTCGCCATCTCTATCTAATCCCAAATGAAAATTGTAAGGAAAGCTAAGGTGCGGAAACAACTCTCCTAATGTGAAAACCTTAGGGAAGAATGCAGAGGTACTTTTAAATTTTCAATTACAATCCAATTAAGATACACTTGAAAGCAATAACAGAAACAGAGAAATAAACATACACAGATGAACACCATATTTACGTGGGAAAACCCTTACGGGAGAAAAACCCACCACACCAAGAAAAACCCCTTTTTATTACAGTAATGAAATTACATATAGAGTACGAGCTCCACTCTCTCTGATGTCAGTTTACAACAACATTCACAATGATCAACCTTATACAGAATATTCAAGTTACAATACTCTCAAAATTAAATTCACACTGATACACATTGAACAATTCATCTACAGTTCACCATCCGAACCAAACATCAACTTTGATCTCAGAGTATATCCATGTCATCCCTATCTATTGAACTTCCTCACAGAACTACCACAATAGACTAACTTCCAACAATTCCCATTTGGCTTCTCTGATTGGCCGAAGACTCACCACGTAGGATAGTCATCACTCGGTCAAAGGCATTCAAATGTATTCGCATGTCGGTGAGACACTAACCGTGTCTCCCCGATGCCACAAAGCCTAATCATAGTTATCGCCAAGAGTCCTTACTATCAGCGAGAGGTTACACCGAGTTCACAAGCTGTCGCTCGGACTTCCCCTTGTTGCCAAGACATCATACCGATATCCATCACATGTATCGCTATTTACCAAGACCATCATTTTTGGTGAGACATCATACCAAAGTTCCAAAGTCACTTAGACGTTAGCATTTCCATTGGCGAGACTATCACTCTTCACTAGGAGATCATACCAAGCCCTTCAAGTTACTCTGAAATGTTCCACCGTCGGTGAGACTTCATTCATCACTAAGACTTCATACCGAAGCCTCCATGTTACCCCGAGACCACCTTTTCGCCAGGAGTCATACCAAAGACATTCGTTAATAAACACATGTTGCATTGTCGGCAAGACTTAACTTCATTGCTAAGAGTTCTTCTCGAGTGTTCAAGTCACCCCGATGACTCCAAGTGACTAACCATTCGACAAGACATCTCTTGTCAGTAAGACTTAATACCGAAGCATAAACCTTTCGGCCAAGTCTCCCCGATACCTGATAAACACCAACCATGGGTGAGAGATAGAAATTGTCACAGCAATAGGAATGTCATAGCGATAGGTTCAGTCTGCATGACAGTAACAAGGTCTCAGCGACCTGAACATTTCACAAGGTTGCACAACTGCTAGTCGGCTAGACAATAAGGATGTCATACCGACTTGGCTCCTTTAGAGGTTTTAGCCTGTGAGATTGAGGCACATAATTCCAAAAATCTCCCACTTGATGAAGATCACACAGGCACTTCCAAAGCACAACAAAACTATTGAAATTCATGGGCACGAACGCCCATAAAACTGGCACACCACCTAAACTTGTATGTGCTCACTAGCTTCGTCAAAGCATCTACAACATTCTCCAGAGTATCCACTTTTTCTAACAAGACCTTTCCATCCTCAACCATATCTCGTACAAAATGATACTGTACATCTATATGTTTCTTCCTGGCATGGAATGTACGATTCTTTTCCAAACAGATAGCACTCTGACTGTCACAGTAAATTGATATTTGCCCTGCATCAAAACCAATGTTAGAACACAAACATTTTAACCAAATTGCTTCTTTATAGGCATGTGTTGCTACCATGTATTCTGCCTCTGTAGTGGACAAAGTGACTATAGCCTACCGCTTACTCATCCAACTCACTGCACCACCATTTATCATGAAAATATATCCACTGGTGGATCTTCTACTATTAATGTCCCCTGCCCAATTAGAATCCACATAGCCTCGAATGCTGAGAGTCCTCTGTGATTCAACCAAGTTCCCATGGTAACACAAAGCATATTCTGAAGTCCCCTTCAAATATTTGAATACTCTTTAGCATCCCAATGTGTCCTTCAAAGATTAGCCATAAACCAATTAAGTACTCCCACTGCTTGGGCAATGTCTGGCCTTGTATAGACCATTGCATACATTAGACTTCCAACTGCACTAGCATAAGGCACACTGGTCATGTCCTCCATCTTAGTAGGACATTTTGGATAGTCTTCAATAGATAGCTTCGTTCCTTGCAAAAATGGAACAACTAGCTGCTTGCAATTAGTCATACAAAATCTCTCTAGAACAGTCTTAATATACTTACTCTGATTGAGCCAAAGTTTTCTACTCTCCCTGTCCCTAGTTATTTCCATTCCTAGAATATACCTTGCTGCACCAAGATCTTTCATTTCAAACTTTGCAGACAACTGAGACTTTAGATCAAAAATCATTAACTTACTATTGCCTATGAACAACATATCATCAACATAGAGAGAAATAATAAGAACTTGGTCACTTTCAGTTTTGTAATAAACACAATGATCATATTTTGATCTTACAAATCCCAATGACAAAACAAAAGTATCAAACTTCTGGTACCACATTCTAGGAGACTGCTTTACTCCATACAAAGACTTTTTCAACTTGCAAACCAATTTTTCTTTACCTTTCTCCACAAAATGCTCAGGCTGGGACATATAAATCTCTTCATCAAGATCACCATGAAGAAATTTCGTCTTCACATCCATTTGTTCAACCTCTAATTCATACGCTGCTGCAAGTGACAAAAGAAATCTAATGGATGTCAGCTTAGCTAGAGGGAAAAAAATTTCTCCATAATCAATTTCCTCTACCTAGGAATAACCCTTCGCAACCAACCTCGCCTTATATTTTTCCACACTCCCATCCAGACCTATTTTCTTTTTAAATTCCCATTTACAACCAAAAAATTTTTTGCCTTCAGGCAAGGGCACCAAACTCCAAGTATCATTCTTTTCTGATGATGCCATTTCTTCATTCATGGCTTCCAACCAAGAGTTTGAATCAGACATTCTAAATGCCTCTTTCACAGTCCTAGGCTCATCAGTGCTAGAAATTAAAGCATAGGCACAAGTAGAATCTATCAAAGAGAACCAATACCTATCAAGTTGCTTTCTTTTATGAGTTGACCTCCTCACTTAGTGAGGTTGAGGTTGTTCCTCTTCTTCAGAACTCTCAGAACTACTTGAACTCTCCTCAGTTTCAGGTACATGTTCAATTTCCAATTCCTCTTTCTCTGGTATCAGAGGAATTTCAACTACATCCTTTTTGTTTTTTGATTTTGTCTCTAACTGTAGATCCAAGGTAGAAGGCTTCAGCTCACGAAATATAACACTTCTGCTATATAGAACCTTCTTCGTATCAGGATTCCAAAGCTTGTATCCTTTTATGCCAACACTATAGCCAATAAAAATACATTTAACAACCTTGTTCTCCAATTTAGATCTTTTCTCATTTGGCACATATGCATATGCCTCACAGCCAAAAACATGAATATGTCTTAAAGAGGGCTTCTTACCAGACCATGCTTCCAAAGGTGTTTTCTAAACAAGAGCAGAATTAGGAGAACGATTTATCAAGTAACATGTTGTAGCAACTGCTTCAGCCCAGAACTTCTCCTCCAAGTGAGCACTGCTTAGCATACTTCATGCTCTTTCCATCACTATTATGTTGAATCTTTCTGCAACTCCATTTTTCAACGGAGTGTAAGGTGTAGTTTTATGTCTTTTAATTCCATGATCTTTATAATACCTGTCGAAATCATCAGAACAAAATTCACCACCATTATTAGTCCTTAAACATTTTATTTTTCTTCTAGTCTGATTTTCTACAAGGTTATTAAATTCTTTAAACTGACTGAACACTTCTGATTTACTTTTTAAAAACTAGAAAAATGCTCTTCTTGAATAATCATCAATAAACAATACATAGTATCTTGATTTAGACAGAGAAGGAACATTCACTAGACGAAAAACATCATAATGAATATAATCAAGCAAACCAGAAGATTTGTGAGGACTGGAATAAAATGAAACACGGTGTTGTTTTCCATATATACAATGCTCAAAAAATTCAAATTCGAGGTTACAATCATCAAGCCCCTCAACCAGGTTTTTATTCTTCAAGGTTTTTAAACCTTTCTCTCGAATGTGGCCTAGCCTATGATGCCAGAGCATAGTCTTTTCTGCTAGAAGTTTAACTTCCATAGAGTTTACACTATCAGGAACTTTTTCCTCTTTTCCCCCATGAGTAACTTTCTGTGACTTGGCAGAGACACTATTGCATTGCACAACATGTGCATCAAGCTTATACAAGGTACCAATATGAGCACCCCTTGCTAGCACCATAGAGCCTTTCGTCATCTTGCAGCCATTTCCAGAGAACATGACTTGCACTCCAATATCATTCAGCTTACTAATAGAAAGTAAATTTTGAGCCAGACCTGGTTTATGCATTACATCATTGATTCCCTTCACTCTTCCATCAGGGAATTGAATTCTAACTCTTCCATAGCCAACTATTTCCAAAGATGAATCACTTGCCAAATACACCTTTCCACCATTATATTTTTCATACTTCGTGAACCAGTCTCTATGAAATGTCATGCAGAAAGATGCTCTAGAAACAATCAGCCAAACATCATCTGATGCCTGCGTAGCCAAGGATGCAATGAAGGCATCTGCATCACTCTGAGAAGAATCATTGTCGGAAGAATTCTTCTTCTTCTTCTTTTTCTCCTCTTTACAATCCTTTCGAACATGACCAAGTTGCCCACAATTCCAGCACTTCACCTTGGACTTCTTGCCAGGAGACTTTGATCTCCCCTCTGATTTTTATTTGGACTTCTTGTCCTTCTTCTCGCCTTTCTCTTTCAACCCGCCTCTAACAGCAAGAGCCTCCTTCGCCATCTCAGAATATTTCCTTCTCATCTCTTCTGATAAGAAACAAGCAACAACATCTTCCATCTTAAAAGATGATGTCGTACTCCCAATAGCCATCACCAGGTGATCCCAAGAATTTGGCAAAGAACATAATAAGAGCATACAACGATCTTCTTCATCAATCTTCACACCAACAGATGTTAACTATGCAATCAACATGTTGAAAGCGTTTAAATGATCAGCAACAGATCCTCCTTCTTACATTCTCAAAGTGTACAACTTCTTCCTCAAGAATAGTTTATTCACCAAGGACTTGCCTTGATAAATTGCTGCCAGTCTTTTCCAAAAGGAAGATGTAGTCTTTTCTTCATGAACATTCAGAAGAACAGAGTCTGCCAAATAGAGCCTTATCAACCCCTTAGATTTTATATCTGCAAGGTCCCAATCCTCTTGCGTCATGCCTGTAGGCTTCGTTCCAGACACAACAAGCCACAAATCACGATCAACCAACAAATCTTCCATTTTGAATTTCCACAACTCAAAATTGCTACCATTGAATTTCTCAATTTCAATTTTTTCTGACATTCTTGCCATCTTAATATGTAATTCAAATTACCAAACTTCTACAAGACTCTCACTAAATAGAATTCACACAAAAAACCCAACGTACCCACAAGGATAACACAACTGGCCATGCTCTGATACCACTTGTAAGGAAAGCTACGGTGTGGAAACAACTTTCCTAACGTCAAAACCTTAGGGAAGAATGTAGAGGTGCTTTTAAATTTTCAATTATAGTCCAATTAAGATACACTTGAAAGCAATAACAGAAATAGAGAAATAAACATACACAGATGAACACTAGATTTACGTAGGAAATCCCTTACAGGAGAAAAACTCACCACACCAAGAAAAACCCCTTTGTATTACAGTAATGAAATTACATATAGAGTACGGGCTTCACTCTCTCTGATGTCAATTTACAACAACATTCACAATGATCAACCTTGTACAGAATATTCAAGTTACAATACTCTCAAAATTAAATTCACACTGATACACATTGAACAATTCATCTACAGTTCACCATCTGAACTGAACATCAACTTCAATCTCAGAGTATATCCATGTTGTCCCTGTCTATTGAACTTCCTCATAGAACTACCACAATAGACTAACTTCCAACGGTTCCCATTTGGCTTCTCTGATTGGCCAAAGACTCACCACGTAGGATAGTCATCACTTGGTCAAAGGCGTTAAAATGTATTCACATGTCGGTGAGACACTAACCGTGTCTCCCCGATGCCACAAAGCCTGATCATAGTTATCACTAAGAGTCCTTACTATCGGCAAGAGGTTACACCGAGTTCACAAGTTGTCACTCAGACTTCCCCTTGTTGCCAAGACATTATATCGATATCCATCACATGTATCGCTATTCGGAAAGACCATCATTTTCGGTGAGACATCATATCGAAGTTCCAAAGTCACTTAGACGTTAGCATTTCCATCAGCGAGACTATCACTCTTCGCTAGGAGATCATACCAAGCCCTTCAAGTTACTATGAAATGTTCCATCATCGGTGAGACTTGATTCATTGCTAAGACTTCATACAGAAGCCTCCATGTTACCCTGAGACCACCTTTTCGCCAGGACTCATACTGAAGACATCCATTAATAAACACATGTTGCATTGTCGGCAAGACTTACCTTCATCACTAAGAGTTCTTCCCGAGTGTTCAAGTCACCCCGATGACTCCAAGTGAATAACCATTCAGTGAGACATCTCTTGTCGGTAAGACTTCATACCGAAGCATAAACCTTTCGGCCAAGTCTCCCCAATATCCGATAAACACCAACCATCAATAAGAGATCTCCCCGAGTGGGGAGAGATAGAAACTATCACAGTGATAGGAATGTCACAGCGATAGGTTCAGTCAGCATGACAGTAACAAGGTCTCGGTGACCTGAACATTTCACAAGGTTGCACAATTGCTAGTCGGCTAGACAATAAGGATGTCACACCACCTTCTTGACAGACACTTGTCGATGGCCGTCCTATATCTATTGTGTCAAATGCCCCAAGATCTTCGTCGACCTATTATGTGGGGCCCAACCCCTCTTTTTTCTTCTAACTCTCTACCAAGGGACATACACTCGATGACTTAACTATCCATAGACCTGATAGTGCAGGCTTCTCTAGCCGAACTTCCATCTCATCGGTGCCGTTTCGAATGGCCAACACCCAGCATCGTCCCGTACTCTTCCGAGCACCCTAAAATTCAACAAAAAAGTGCCACCATCTGTTGAGACCGTAGATCCTGTGTTATGGAATGCCTCATGTGAGATGTCGCCTTGCTAGTGTTGTTTCAACAACGGACCTTCAAAATAGACGAGCTACCCTCTATTTCTGCATGCTTGAAATATGAATTTAACACCCCCAAATCTTCAAAGTGATTTTGACCCATGTGCCTAAATTGACCAACCTCTTTAGTGGACCCCACATCATAATCAAATCTTGGCATAGGTGGAGCCATGCAAGCCACCATGCCCTGATTTCTGCCTATCCATAATTGCCTCCAAAATGGCTGCCAACCCAGGGAAGTCTGCACCCCTGGGTCCACATTGTTATAACTCCCTCCAGTGAAAGGCCAATGCTGATCTAAAAGAGATGTTAGGATCTTTAAATGAGAAGTTATCTTATTTAACATCATTTTGATGGATTTTGGCTAATGTTCCTCATGTTTCTATGCTTGAATTTTCTTACAGCTCTCTTGCTTGTAGGTTATATGGAACCAGCTACAGAAACCTTTGAGGCAGCCGTGGAAAAATAAAAGGGAAAGAAGATAGCTAAAGCACCCCAAGGGAAAGAAGGTAAGGACTAGATGAATTACAAGTTCCAAGGGGAACCCCTCAATTCCAGGGTCACCACATATTGGAAGGAGGTCTGAGATAATAATCTAGGACACATTGATATCGATGAATTTAAGCAAAGGGTCTAAATCAACCCCATGAAAAAAAATGCTAGAAAGATTAGAAGCAATGGGTTGGCCAAGGCTGTCAGTTTCCCACCTACTCACATTTCTCTTGAGCTTGTGATGGCCTGTAGGGAGGCATATCAAGAGGATTATAGAAGAATTGTAGACAAAGATGGAACTGTATTGGCTTATTTGTCTTCCAAGTCAATAGGGAAAAATTTCCATATCCCTATCTTCAATGAAATGGAGGAAACATCTAAAGAATATGCTAAGCAGCTATGGGTTATTGATCACCTCAAGTGCAAGAAGCTCATCAATCAGTACTGGCTAAAGGAGAAGAGAAGCAGTGCAAATAAAGTACCTCAAGAACTATTCTAAAGTGACTTCTATGAGGATTAACATGACTTGGTAGCCCTATTGAGCAGGGTTATGGGCCTCCCAACCGCAACCTTCTTTCAGGAGTGGATGCTTTACTTCATGGAGGAAATCCTTTGAGGGGAAGCCAAATTTTACTGGGTAGAAATGATTAGTAATTACCTACATGAGCAATTTGTAGCAGTGAAGAGGACCTCATAGTTCTACATGACATCATACTTGGTCTATTTGCTTGCTAACCAAATGCAATAGAGAGGCTTGTTTGTGGCTCCAAGTCAAACTCTAGGAAGGGAACTAAAGGTATATGATAAGTATCCACAACTTTAGTACAAAAACATTAAAAGGAACTATTGCAGGGTCAATGATGCCTTCATTGGCCATATCATCAGATTGCTTGGAGGTAATTTTGAAAGAAGACTCACCCATAGCACCAATGCCTTCATCCGCCGCTGTGGATTGTTGTTCATTCAATTTCCAAAATTTACATACATTCGAGCTGAGAGTTTCTCAGAGAAACCATATAAACTACCTCGGTACCCAAATGACCGGATGGTACTCCTTAAGCTCTCAAGATAATTGCAGTGTGCTCACGCCCTCCTAAGTGACAAACACCAGTCTGGGATTCCTTATCCCCTTTTATTTGGTCAAGGGATGTATGCAATTCCCGCACCCCAGAGTGCAGAATATTCTGACAAGGAGTTGGCTAAATATAACTTGGAACTCCACATTGCCAAGCCCCAAATAGATCTGTATGACAAGTTAAAGAAGATGGTAGGGCTAGAGTACACCCATTTGCATAATGTGGAAGACTTTTGGGCTAATTGTAGAGATGATAATGAGGTGCGTATGCGGCATTAAATGTGCATGATGGCATACTTCATCAAAATCATGAACTTATTCCTAGTACCAGGTCAAGTTGTTGAAGAATAAAACACGGTGGTTGATCCTCGATATGATGCGGTTTCCAATCTACTGCTACCCCTGATTGATTAGAATGAGGAAGAGGTCAATGACCTCGACATTGTAATGAAGCCCATTGAGGCAAGTACAAAATAATGGATCGACGAGCAGGTTTCCCAATTGAACCTACAAGGAGCTACCCTAACATACGGTGAGCTTGATGATGAGCCAGGAAGCGAGACCAACAGTGGGAAAGTTGTTGCCCCATCTGGGGAAACTTGAAAATCTCATCCATCTACTAGGTCAAGAAAGAGAAAAGAAACAACTGAACATCAGCCCAAGCCCAAGGTGTATTCAAGGAAAGCCTTGGAAGGTGAGCCTTCCAAGAAACTAGAGAAATTGGGCAGTTTTACGGAGATGCCCACCATCTAGGAGGACCTGCTCCATGAAGGAAAGGAACAAGAGGCTGAGCAGCCAAAGTCCCCGCCTGCTGCCTCCACTCTCACAGTCACCGTCATTGTTGTTTCCACTACTATTGTTCCTCCATCTGCTTCTTAGGCGATGGTTTCCACCTCTCCGCTTGCAGTGGATATCTAAGTCCACGTTGCCTCCACCCCACCTACTGCACAAGTAATGGTCATAGATTACTCATTTTCCACTACTCCTCTCTCATCCTCCTTCATGTCTCCATCATCATCTCTTCCACTCACTACTACAACAATTCCAATACCTACTCTCTCACTCCTAGAGGCTTTTTCCTAACACAAGCAAATAATACCCATGGAGTTGTCTTGGGTATTCATGAACTTGACAGTACAAGCAGCCTTGGCACACGTTATTGCTAACCTTCCCATCCCTCCTCCTCCAACTAAACCACCCATGATGGAGGTGACAATGCAAATATCAGAAGAGTTTCAAAGGAAAGAAAGGGAAGTTTTCAAAGAAATAGAAGAAGAGGCAGATGACTACCATGAGAAACCTGAGTACCAGCACCTAGTGATTGATAAAGTGGTGCTTGAAGAATAGGAAGAAGAAACATAATTGTCGAAAGAATACATTGAGCAGTCGAGCACAAAATATATTATGGAAACTTTTGACCAAGAGCTTGAGGAAGAGCTAGCTCAAAAACTTGGGGACATCAAAGAAGTTGAGAAACAGCCCTCCGATGAAGAGAAGGATATATAGGAGAAAATGGGG
>VDFB02281492.1:95155842-95189861 GCA_007258455.2 Sequoia sempervirens | reverse complement strand
TAACCGTAGAAAAATGAGGAATACCTGGTCATAGAATTTCACTAAGTAGGATGAGGAGTCTTCTTAGCTTTGACTTCTTCAAATCTCTCGCCCTGGTGAAACCATGTACATTAGCTCCCTTTTAATTTTTATTCTTCTTCATGTTAGCAAGGACTGATTGGTTATTCTTATCTGCTACAAGCTTCTCAGAATCTTCAGTGCAGAATTTCCAATACTTTGTTTTAGATTTCTCTTCTACTTTGAAATTTTCATATAGATTACCAGATGCACTCTTGGTTGGAATTTTACCTTTTTCAAAACCAAGACCAAAATTTTCTTTAGGTTTTGATGGGCTTTGTGAGTTAATTAACTCATCAAGTACTTCTGAGCCACCTTTCAACTTCAAACCTCTAAGAATCTATTCATTATCTTTTTCTAAATCTTTCCTCAGAGCCACTATTTCTACTTCCAACTTCAAGCATTCATCTAATTTAGACTTTAGTTGAAATTTGACTACATCTATCCTTGTAGCTTCTTTAACTTGTTTCTTCAAGATCACCACCATTTGGTTAGATTCTCCAGGAATTTTGGTTAGCTTCTCAATCTCCTTTTGTGCAAGATTTTTCTATTTTTTCATTCCCCTTCCTCAAGCTATCAATCTCTTCTAAGGCACAAATGAGTTCACCTTAAAGGTCAACTTCTCTTTCTTCTTCTTCATTAGAAGCTTCAAATTCTCCATTTTCTTGATCAACCATGAATAGAAACTCATTTTTTTCAACCACAAAGGCACAATAATTATCATCATTTGAGCTATCACTAACATCGGATGAATCACTTTATTCTTGAGTATACAAACTCTTCTTTTTCTTAAATAAGTTCTTCTTGGGAAAGTAGGGTTTCTTCTTTTTACTATTATCTTCCTTCTTAGAGTTATCCTTTTCTTCATAAGGTAATTTAGTAGAAAAATGTCCTATCTTATTATAATAAAAGCATTTAAAGGATATAGATGTAGATGCTTCAACCTTTTCCTTTTTAGTTTCTGTGAATGCAACTTCTCTTTTGGATGTATCTACATCTCTTGGTCTCATCACATAGGCAATAAAGATGCCATGCAACTCATCAATAGTAAGCTTGTTTAGGTCTCTTGCTTCATCTATTGCAAAATTTTGGGAATCATACCTAGATGGTAGAGATATTGAAACATTTTTTTCAGTGAATGAATCCTTCATTTCTTCTCCAAGACCTTTGATACCATTCAATATTTCATCTACTCTAAGAATCGATAATTTGCAATCTTTTCTTCCTCACTCATCTTGAGGATTTCAAACTTTCCTTTGAAAATTTGTAGCTTAACCTTCTTCACCTTATCATCTCCTTCATAGATGTTCTTCAACTTATCCCAAACATCATGTGTAGTTTGATAGTGTATAACCTTGAAAAACTCAAAATTTGACAACCCACAAAGAATAGCATTCTTTGCCTTAGTGTTGTTCTCATATACTTTCTTTCTAACTTGGTTAGTAGGAGTAGTAGTAGGAATTGTATATCCCTTCAAAATTGACATCCATTGTATCAAACCCTAATGAGGATAGATATGCTTTCATCTTGATGCTCCAGAATGCATAGTTTGATCCATCAAAGAGAGGTTCTTTGTTTGAAGAGGAGCCTTCTTGACCAACCATCTTGTGTTCACTATCGAAGATCTACCTGACTTGATTAAGCTTCTCCAAAGGAACTAGGGCACTGATACCAATTTTTGGAACACAACTATCTACTAAGAGGGGGGTGAATTAGTAGATCATTAAAATTTAACTTTTAACAACTCTTAAATCAAATCAAATAATCATGTAGAGATTCACACACACTCACAAATACACATAACACCAGATATACATGGAAAACCCAATATGGGAAAAAACATGGTGAGAATAGCTGCTAGGATCTTCTATCCTAATCCAACCTCACAATAGAACCTCATTGGTTACAATTTTTAAGGGTGTCAACACTAAGGAGACACCAATCCCTTGATTTAGGAGCACCAACTCCAAGGAAGCACCCACTCCCTAACTGAGCACAAACTCAAATTTACAATGAAAATAAATGGAGCTACAACTCCAGATTATAAATGATTCAAGATTGAATCTAGTTCAATATTACAGAGTTGTTATGTAACTACTCATATTCTACTACTTATTTGCAAGCAATCTCTCTTGTTGCTATCTTAGCGTCTCATTTCTCTGCATTGCACTTCTCCCCTTTCTCTCCTCTACACTTTGAATGCAAACCCTAGATAATTCTCTCTATTTTTTCTAGGTCACTCTCACACCTGCATTACTCACATTCACAACACTTACAAAATTCTCTACTTGTCTTCTTTTCTCATACCTTCACTTAAAAACACTCATACCTCAAGCCATGCACTACTGACCTCATTTACTGCATTTGCTACTTTTAGCAACATATAAACCTTAGATTAGATACGTAATAAATGAAATTCCCTGTGTGATTGATTTGTGTATTATATTATAACCACCTTCTCCTTTGTATAATCATCTACACATCTTTTCACCAATCAAATTTAGTAGTTGGAGAATTTGAGCCAATTAAATTTGTGCTCTATGTTAGTTTATGGCTGCTTCCACCATTTTTCCGCAAACCACACCACCTAGCCATTGCATAAAAAAATATTTGAATACATGTCATCGATCTCCAACCTTCGCACCACAATCCAGCGTATCTCCTTTAACCTTAGCAAAAACTTTATTCTTTTGAATTGGTTGTTTTTTTTGTTTTAATATTTTCTAGTTAGAGTTATTTCTATATTAATGAGTTGGGAAAGGATTTTGGGACATCCTAATATTTGATTTTTGATGGGTTACCAACTCTTGTTAGTTGTGGTTTGGGTTTTCTAGTAAAAGGAGCATGCCCACAAACAATATGTTTATTCCCCTAGGAGACTAGTATGAAGGTTTCTAATAGATTTCATATCAATTATTATACTCCCTCTCACTTGGGCTACCTCTTTTCATGTAATTTTTTCTTAAGGGAAACTCAATGGTGTTGATATTTTGGCTCACCAAACTAGTAAACTATTAATTCTAGCAAATTATTATTTTTATAATTTCTCTTTTTTTTACTCTTTTATGTTGGGATATCTATGACCTTTCTAATATTAGAATTATGATTTTTTTTTTTTAAATTAAGTTTTGAGAGGTTATTGTTTCCATTATCTTGCATTACCAATCTTCCACTACATTAAAAATTTTCATTCTTATATGGTAGGTTGGCCTATCCTTAGAGTTATTTTGGGAGACTCTTCATAAAATTTATAAGAAAGCATCTTGACTTTCTCTCATGTGTCCCTATTAAGGGAATGCAAAAAAATCACATAAGTCCTCATGGTCCATATTTGGCATACTAGTAAAAGAGTAGAGGAATTGCATCCACAACATATTGAAGTGTGAAACAAATTAGTTTGGATCTTATTTCATGATTAATAATTTATGAATTCTTATCTTTTCCATGTCAAAGGATATGAAAAACTTACAAATGAGCTATTAAAAATAGTAAATTAATGCAACTAGAATTCTATAGTGCTAATCTAAGGCAATGCCTTCCATTTTTTTTAAATATTCTTATGAGCACCCTATCTTAGGGGAGAATTTATTACACAATTGCATTATAATATTTAATATGGTAACTGGGAATCTCTTATCCCCTTAAATTTAGGAAGCTCAAGGAGAGATTATGGCAGTATAATGCTGTGAATTATATGGTCTAGAAGTTTTTTGACATATTTAGGGTATGTTCAAAACAAGGGTTCATACATGGAAGTAGTGGGTGCTCAAAAAATATCACCATGGGTGGAATGAGTTGCATTATTTATTCTTGGAAAACATGCCTAGTTGTTGATACCTAGATAATACTAAATAATTATGTAATCTATTGTATATGTTTTGATAACCATGTGGGATTATTTGGTTAAAATTTTAGTTTGTAGATATTTGAACTAATTGGTTTGAACTCACAATATTAAATGATTAGGGAAAGGAAGGCATTGAATCCTCATTGCAAGAATTAAGAAAATAGAAATTTATGTAGGAGGGAAGTTGAGACATACTTAAGCTTGTTTATTTATAACAATTGCAAATAGATTTTTGGGAGGATGGTTTTTTATATTTCCTATATTTTTTTCTAATTTGGGCATGAATTTGTGTTGGTTTCTCAACATCTCTAGCATAAAGAGTCTTGATCTATTAGACTACAATTGTTATAATGGCCTCAAGAGTGACTTCTACATTAAATTATTTTCCAACCATGAAGTGGGTTTTATCTAAGATGCAAGGTTTGCTCAACCCCATTTGTTTTTCACTTTGTTTTTTTAATTAACCTTACTCTTTGGATAGAGGATTTAACACTTTTATACATGGTATGAAAGTTTAGCCTACACACACAAGAATTTGTAGGATATTTTTTGAGGTGATCAGCCTAATTGTCTATGTGTGTGGCTACCTCTATAAAGTTGTGTTCTTATCTACAAACTTCAAACCATACTAGAATTTTATGGGTTTTTGTTAGTCCTAAGCTTAGCTCAATGATGTGACCTTAATTTTCCCCATATCTTGGGTTATCAAAGGTCATAAATTGGTGACACATGCACACATTAGTTTTCTTCTCTAGATTTTAACCATTAAATTTGGTTTCCTCATAGTCATACCTATTAAAAATAAGTACCATTGAATTAGTAGGATGTATCATCCAATGATGTAGGGAACTAATCTCATCGAAGGGAATATATCCCTATGGTATTATAAATCCCAATATATTTGAGGATACATGTATTACAAAATAAATGGGATGATGATGAAAATGGAAATAAAGCACAAGAAGCAAGAGAAAGAGAATTCAAAAATCTCCTCCAAAAGGATTTTCCTTTCATGTTGGGTTCATAAATATGTGTTTCTCTAGAATCAACCCAAGAATAATGTGAATGAATCAAACTTAGGAAATAATTTTTTCTCCACTCTTACTAATTCATCCACCAAATCACTACTCTTTTATGAAAAGTTAGCTAAGTGAAGGAGAATTTTGTTGATTACTCTCTTATTGTAGAAGAGTTTCATAAATGGAAGTGTTTCGATCATTTCTAGTGATTGTCACATAAATGAGTCCACTCACTTCTCTAGGGAGGAGGAACTAAGAGAAAAATATTGGGTTTATGTATTGATGTAGGGGATGGTGATGAGTGAGTCACTGAACTAGGGTGGTTGGTTTTGATCCTTATAAGAGAAGGAGGGTTTTTTTCTATAGAAAGTTATCATTTTTGGTTACAAAGAGGTATAATGTATTTAACCTTCACTCTTATAATTAAATTGATTCTTTGAAGAGTGTGAGCTCCCTAGCACAAAAATATTCTCTCTAGCATCTTCATTCATTCTCTTCAAGAATTAGCCTCAAGATCTTAACTTGTTCTTGGGCTATCTCTTCAATCGAAACCTCCTAAATTAGAAAATTCTCCCAAATTTCATGAAACAATACTTCAATTTAATCTGAACTATTATTCCTTGACACATCAAGAATGAAGATCAATTGAGGAAGGTGTAATATTGAGAGAGATGTAATGACCATTTCTTGATTTGGTTGAAATTTTGAGCTCGTTTGATGTTTAAACATTGAGTTTTCTATTAATCTTGACATGCCTCATCATGTAGTCAAGGGATTTATTTTCCTTATTGTTTTAATGATTTTTGATGTTGTCTCTAAATATAATTAATTTGGGTGTATGCATGGAAATGGGGGACCAAAAGGGGGTCAAAAGTGGTAAATTTTTTTAAAATGATAAAATCTTATCTTGGTTGGGAAATTGAAGATAGCCATGCTCAAAATGTGAAGATGTGATGTTCAACAAGATTCTCAGTGCTCAATATCTAGTTTCTAAATTACTGTTTTCTAAAATGTGGAGATTAATAAGTTAAAACTGAGGGGGGGAACACAAAGTTCTTTTATTTTTTTCAAAAACATATAACATAGTGTCTAGTGGGCCCCCCCTAAAATGTTTACTTTTTTGAAGTATTTAAAAAATCACTTCAATGGAAAATTAGTAACATCATATAGTTTATGCTTGATTTTTTTGCTCAATTTTCTAAGCGGACACATGTTGAAGAATAAAAATTTGAGTGTAATATCTCGTCTATCTTTTGAAAACTAATAAAAATTCAATTATTTTTCAAATGTGTATAAAATAGAGTCTAGAATGTTACAAAAATATAATTTGTTCCAATTTTAGAATCTAGTAAAAAAATCACACACACACGTGCACACATGTTTTCAAATAAAGATGGACACACTAGTAACATAAATTGAAGATCGCTCAAATGAACAAACATAAGGTCTCCATTCAAACTGAGTTTTTTGAGCTGTCGGTTGCCATTGTCGAGAACGACGATGAGTAAAGAAGTGAGTTTCTTCTCCTTTAGAAAAAATATCTCTGCAAAGAAAATGCCATGGGAAGCCCAAGGAAGAGAAAGAAGTCGTGTAAGTATGACTCTCTACGAAAAAACTTGAAGCTATGGGGTCTTTTTGAAAGAGCTGGGTTTACCCCGTACTAATTTTCTGCCATGGATCTAGTTATAATGAACAACAGAGTTATAAGTTTTCCAATGCTTGGAAGGATGGTGAAGTGAAGATGGGTGGTCTACATTTCAAAGTGGATTTGAAGCTTATAACTAAGGAAACATGACTATCCTATGAAGGAAAAAAGGTAGCTAAGGTAAGTAACGGTAAATACTAAGATTATATTAAGAATTATTTTTAGGATAAAGAGAAGGCTGAGAGATTCCAGAATGGTTATTCTATGGTTTTACTTTCTCCCCCGTACCACAATGTATGCTATTTTGTGATGAAATATTTCATGCTTGAAGGTCGCGTCTAGTCGGTTCATGGCTACCACTTCCCAATCCTAAACCATATCTGACACCTTGAGAAGATTAACTTGCCTTTCTTTCTCTGCTCATCCCTGAGTTAGAGCTTAACCAATGGTGCTAATCCACCATTACACTATGGCCTAATTCATGATATTTGTAAGTATGTGCTGGCCACATCCCCGGGTAGTAATATTTCCCTCAATCTGATTGAAAATGCTACCCCTAAGAGGTTTGTGAAAATTGAGCTTATTGAGAGTCGCCCTCACACCCCATCTAAAAAATTGGCTAAGACTTCTCCTAACCCTGAGGACCCTTTGTGGTTGGAACTTCTTAAAGCCGCTCCTAAAAAATGCAGTGCAGTTCCTATTGGCCCTACTATGAACAAAAAAAAGGAAAACATGCTTATCTACGAATTGGGGGTCGACCCAAACACTATCACTATTTCGGATGACAATGACAACCAAGAATGTTCTACTCTAGTTTGTATGAAGGTCTACCAGGCTTTCTTTGGCGGCATCAAAAGGGTTGGATAGTAGTAAAAAGTTGAAAAGTTTAAAAGAGAAATGTGTCTCTAGATCTTAGGATAGTACGGGGAAGAAGGCAGTAAAGTAAGATATTGTATCCTCTTCGGAGGAAATATCAGACAATCTTGGTGGTGAGTTTGTTGAGGAGAAGGATTCTAGAAACGAGGAAATTGAAGGTGAATCATAGCAAGAAGAGAGTCAGGAGGCTGAAGAAGATAATGATAGGGTTGTGGATAATGAAAATGAAATTGGAGGTGATGGAAATCAAAAATTCTAGTGAAGAGAATTTAGCAGGTTTTGACATTGATAGATTTAGAAGGGTGGAGGAGAGGTTGGAACTAATGGAAAAGATGATGCAAGTGACTGATAAGGAAAGAAAATTCTAGGCCCTTGAAAAGGATGTGAAGAGTTTGTGCACCATTGTGGATGTTGTTATGAAAAAGGATGTTATGGCTATGGTTTTGGGTCAAGGAAAAATCAAGAAGCAATAGAGGAGAAAGGCGACAGAGGGTGAAGAGGACTTATCTAGAAAGATGGAGCCTAAAGAGAAGGTCAAAGACACTATTGAAGACCTGCTGAAAGCTTGGAGTTTGATCAAGGATGCCTAATCCTTGGTCTATGTTCTGCTTTTTTGTCTCTTGTTGTTATGGTTTTTTGTGATTCTCCTGGTGGTTTTAATACTGTTGCTAGCCAGTGGTGCCTAGACTATCATATGTTAAGATGTATTTATGTTAATAGTTTTAGTTTTTGCATGGACAGTACGTTAAGGTTACTCAGTTATAACCTGCTCTACTAGTGGGATTTTAAGAAAAACTGGTTGAATATTTTTGCTATGTCTGATAGGGCTATAATGCTTGATCCAGAAGGTAATGGATAATTTTTGATTGTTGGGTAGGGGAAGAGTCTTTCAGGACTACTTCCTCATGTTGTTGCTTTGTCTGGTTTTTTTTCTTTACTCGTTGTATTAATTTGTACAGGTCAGGGCCCTTTCCCTACTTAATCAAAAACATAAATTGAAGATCAAAATTTTAATGTATTTGAAATGTAAAAGAAATACATGGTTAGAAAGGTAAGCGAGAGCTTGACATTATTGTGGTATTTAAATAAAAAATGTCTTAAAAAGTGAAAAACTAATGGAGAGCATGCTCGACATTTACTTAATTTTTCATGTTTTATTCAAAACACATCTTTGGACACCTTACATGCAAGTTCAGGACTTTGGCTCAAATATCCAAGCTAAAGCCAAACCTGAGGGTGGGTTATACAAAAATTTGAATTGAAACACACGCATGTTATTATGCACACACATTATAATGTCTATGCATTATATTAAAAAAGCTAAGTGATTTTGTATGTTCAAGGTAAATATAACGTAAGTGTGTTATAATGCACACATGTTATAATATTCTTGCATTATAACTCAAGAGTTTTTAAGCCATCCCAAGTTATAATGTAAGTATTTTTTTATTAAATTTTGATTCAAAGTGTGATTTGCCACTTTTTGTCTCCCATATTGATACACATGCTCATCTATATGTGTGCAAAAGTGAACTACTTATATTATTTTTATTTGTTTTAAAATTTCAAATTTTATCTAATTAATTACTAATAGAAAATAAATTTTCACAAAATCAAGAAGATTCTAAATGGATTTTCCTAATGTAATTAATTGTTTCATTTTGTATTTCATTTTCTTGGTGAGATTTCTTTTATGAAAATAAATACAATGTAGCTAGTTTAAATTTAAATCTCTTGAAAACAAAAAAAAATCTAAACCTAACCAAGAAAATAAAAGCAATTATTACTTTTCTTGGGCAAAGAGAAATTTTTTAATCACTAACTCAATGAAAATATTTTTCAAAATAAATCAAATTGGATAATGGAACATGTTTAAATAAAAGCTTTCAAGAAGGATTTTTTTATGATGTATGTGTCCTTAGGGGTCCATGTTCTTTCTTTTGCAAAAATGCCATCTTCCTTGAATGATATGGGGAATGAAAAGGCATGTGGAGTCCTATATGATCATAAGAATGTTGGTGGGGGTTGCAAGTGCAAACATAGCTTGGCCCCTAAAGGGTGACTACCTTATCAAAGAGGAAGAGAATGAGTGCCTTATATTAGGGAAAATATATAGTGTAGTAGTGGAACACCTCCTTCAAACTCATGGGAAATGAGGTACTTATAACAAAGAAATTTTATAGATTGGGGGAGTTGATTACAATCTCATTGGAGAGTCAATTGGGAGTAGAGGATTGGTTAGGGGGAGAGGTGGCTTAGTCAAACTAGAACCAACTCTTCATCATAAGAAAAATTAATTAAAAAAGGATATGATTATAGAAATCATGCATCTCCAAAAGATGATACTACCACTTTTGAGATCTAGGTTTCGTCTTTTGCTAGGGCAAGCCACCTTGGTGACCCTATATCTTAAGTAAGATCACCTAGTGACCCTACCCTGTACTAAAGGTAAATGAAAGGTCTTTATATGCATGCAAACATTTGGAACCTAGTATGGGGGTTAGGCAAGCTAATCAAGAATCCTAAGAAGTAAGAGAAAATTGTCATCAAATTAGATAAAGTTGAGAGGAAGTGTAATTCATGCCAAGTGGGTGGTTTGGACTCACTAGATGATCATTAGAATACCATTTTGACCCATAAAAATTTGGGCACTTACATACCCACCATAGAGTATAAAAAAATATTCTAATTCTATCACACACATAATTATCTATGACATCTCTAGACTTTAAGACACATGAATCTCATTGTTTTGATCATTTAACACATATTCTTTGATTACAAAGTGAAACAATCTCTCTCTTCATTTATTACTAATTATGATGTAGTTATACTTACTATCTTATATTACTTAATCTAATCTAAAAAGAACTATTTCTTTCCTTTTCCACATCTTAACTTGAGAGGATCAAATTTAAAAAACCCAAAGTGCAGAATTTTATAATCTACCCATCTTTTTCGGAGAAAAGCTTTCCAGACACACCGTACCAACTCGAGCTTCCTTAATTATTGGTCTCCAAATTTTATACTCAAAAACAAATATTTTACTTATATTAAGTCATTCTTTAAATGAACTCCAGGCTGAAATCTTTATTAAAATGTTAAAAGTAATGAATTTTTATTATAGATTCAATTAGAATTGAGCTCAAATCCATACACAAGCAATAGAAAAGATAAAAGATAATAATAAACTTCGAGGAGGGAACCACCATGGCAAAACAAATGCAACCACGTAGGCACTGCAATCCTTCCATGGGCAAACTAAGACCACTATGTTAATGGCATTATATATAGAAGCGCACAGGAACAGTGACTGCAATGGATATTCTTCGGTTTGGAGCGCACCAAACTATGAGAGAGGATCCCCATTAAATATTGTTTGATTTCCTTGGATATCACCATGTTTAGTGCATTGAAATATTGCCTGCTTCCATCGGCGTGAAGCATTTTTTAAAGCCCACAATGACACAGCACCAAAAGTGCACAAAAATAATAATGATAAACTGTGCACAGAAAGAAAGAAAGGAATAATCCACGTATGTTAGCAATGAGTACTCCATACTAGCTTCCAGATAGTGCCATCTGTCTCCATGGCCAAATTCTCTTATATATCTCCAAACCCATGATGAGAAGGATACACGTAAGTTGGTGAGAATCATATAACCAATAAACTAAAAGTTTCAGCTCAGTGGGCTTCCATAAGTTGGAGACCAAGATCATTAAAAACACAAATTTTACACCCCACTTACACCCACTTGAAATGTTTTCTACCAGTTTTGTTTGCCCCCTCCAGAAATATCACTGAATAGTATCTTAAGTATTCAACTTCCATTACTTCATTATCATAAACCAGGCCTTATGGTACCAAGTTTCCATTTATGGTACCAAGTTTTCCCTTTTTTTATATTTGGGTCTGTGTGTGCTTGAGAGTCTGCAATACTTAGACAAATTTAACTGCACATAATTTCCATTTCCACTATCTCTTGTCTGTTTGCATGATTATTTTTCTTGGGTCACCTTAATACATGTGCTTATGAGAAAGTTGGCATGCATGAGGACAAGGAATTCGGGCATGGGAGTAATAAATGTAGTTTGAATGGCTTAGTCTGTTAGGAGACAGACTGTTTGATAGTTACAAATATTCAGTATTATATTCGGTGTGGGTGGTGATGTTTGATAGATCCAAAATAAAGATATAGAAAAGTGGCTCATTAACCTATTTTGTTCTCATGGACACTAAATGTTGTGCACATTCTTTCTGCAACTCTCAACATTGTCTTCAATGCAGCCATGAATATTCACCTTACTTACCAGTAATCGATGTAAGAAAATATAAAATTATAGATTATCATGATTTTGTTTGAGCAGCCCTACTGAAGTTGACAGGAAAACTATATTTTTTCTCTTACTGTGAATATTCCATGTTTAATATTCTTTGCTAAAGGTCAAGGAAACATCAAAATCGATAAACACCCAGTTGGTACCTTCAGGGAGAAGGCACTTATCTGCCACCATTATTTTATATATTTAATCCCATCTTCCCCATTCAGACATGAATTGTGGAAATGTGAAAGAGGGAAAGAAGTGTGTTGAATCATTTCTGATTATTATGATTATGACAATATTGCCTTTCAATCTCCCTCATCTCGTCTTTACGTGTTTCTCTTGAAGTGTATTTCCATCGTAGGGTATTATTTCTATGGGTTTTCAATATAATATTATAATAAATCCATCTTCTTTACTTGCCACCTCTAAATTGAGAGTAAGCTACAAATTTGAAATATAAATAATGGTACTGGATCAGGGACCGTTTTTTATTAAATATTATAACTATTTTGGATATTATGTCTTCTTTCATATATGGTTTAAGAAATTTTGTCAATCTTGCATTTTTGTAATTTTTCAAATATAAAATTATAGGTGTTGATGTAATAGTCTTGATGATTGATGGTGTATGGATAATGATATTATGAGGTGATTTAAATGACTTAGGACTTTGTTTTTTATACAAGACTTTAAGCTTCAAATTTGAATATTGTATACTTGAGTTGATGGATAACAACTAGTCAAAGGCAAGTAGGCTGGGGTCTAAGATTAATTAAATTTTATAAAATGGGGTAAATGATACTCTTGTGCTCATTAACCAAGTTCAATTCCTCATTTACAATCATGAATTGTGTTTGAGAATATGCATATTAAGGATATGATTCAAATTCACTAGGGAACAAGATTCATGTTTATATAATATGTTCTAATTCCTACACAAAAAAAAATGTCATTTGAGCACTATACTATTCCTATAGGTACAAAGGGTCAAAATGAGTCTAAAATGAGTAGGAAAACTTGTGTCAATTGTATGTGAACTACCATGAATGGTGAATTCCAAAGTAAACAAGTAGTCAACATGAAATTATATAAAAATCACATACAAAAATGATATGGATAAAATGATGATCTATTCATGCTCCATGTAATCGTATCTCCACTTTTAGACCTTCTTGCATATATTTTCACCAATAAGACATATATTATAAAATCTCAAACAAGCATGAACAACAACTATTTAGTAATGTGAACAACCAAAAGTGTAAGTAGAAAGAGGTGAATGGTTTCTAAGTGGACCATTGTAATATAAATGATATATAGTAAGAAAGATAGGTGTAAGATCCTTGAATGGACCACTATTGAATTTCATATGGGAGGAGGTGTAAGGTTCATAAATGTACCATTCTAAATATGCCCCTAAATAGAAAAATAATGGTGTAGGATTGTAGAATGAACACTATAAATGATAAATGAGACCTCTTGCTGGAGTAATTAAGACAACACTTGATAATTAATTAATCATTAATTAATTATTAAGTCCCTTATTAGTTTATTCACTTAAGCTAAACTTAGGAGTGTTTTTTTATTAGTTAGATTGGACTAAATATAGGTTAAGTTATCCCATTGTATAAGATTAAGACACTTGTCACAATCTAATGCAATCACCATCTAGGGTTTTCTTTTTTATGCTTTTATAAGCATGCACATTCATTGTAATCATTATGGATTCCATTCAATTCAATTACAATTGAAGGTTAATTTCAATATCAAATGCTTGTGTGATACTTGTGTTGATTCAATATTTTCTCTCTTGGTTGCATAGCAAATCAATTGCTTTGATCTCTCATTTTTTATAGGCATTTTAGTTGTAGGGATTTATGGGAACTATGGAGTTAATTATCAAGTAATGTCCTAATTACTCCAACAGCCCCCTTAAGATCAACTTAGGGAGAAGCTATAAAACCCAGATAAAGAATGGAATGATGGATGCATGAATGGGTCCTAGATACAAGTCCTAATGAGGTACTCATGTACAAATAAATGAATCTCTCATAATTAGAGAAAAGGATAAAACTGTGTGGGAACTATGGGGAGGAGTTGCATGTGGTTTTCTCCCTTTCTCTAGTTATGAGATTTATTTATTTGTACATGGGTACACCTCATCAAGACTTGTATATGAGACCCATCCATGCATCCATCATTGCATTCTTCATCAGTATTTTTTTTCTTTTCCCTAAGTTGGTCTTAAGGGGGGTGTTGGAGTAATTATGACATCACTAGATAACTAATTAATTATTTGTATAAGAGTGAATTTGCACCCCATGTGCAAATCCCCTTTTTTCCTTTATCCACCTTAGAAAACAAAGTTCAGAGGCTTAATTCCACCTAAGCCTACTACTTGCATCCCACTTGGTGCTTGTTTTGAGCGTCGGTGGAGGCATTTCTGTCGGGAATGCCCGTGTGGTGCGCAAACATTTATGCGATGCACTTACGTCCCTAGTAGATTCATGCGGCTGAACCTACAGAGGCGTTACACTTCTCATTGGGAGTCAAGTTGTAATGCCCCCTTCGGCCGATCGACCCAAATATGGTCGTTTCTCTTCATCTTTTCTTCAAATTCACTCCTTGAACAAGCATTTCATCTTCTACACATCTCTTCATATCTTTTAGACTTAATTCACAAGCTCACTTCACTCACTCTCAAGCATTAGAGCAGTATTTCAAGAATTTCGTAGTGGCCAAAGCCACACTCTATCACATCAGTAGAGCAAGTTTGGGACCAAACCTTTACAGCAGAGGCTCGAGTACTCTCATTTTCTCCCCCAAGCAGCCTTGAGTGCTCTTGGTGGAGGTGGTAAGCTTCCCTCTCCTCTCCTCTATCACTTGGTCGAGTAACATAACACTATTTTGTAGTGCTTATTTTCTCTTTACTACATTATTTCCTTTATCTCATCCCATTAGTTGTCCATAGAGGTGGGAACACCTAAACAGGGGTCTGATTGAGGCAAACCCCTATACAACAACCCAACATTCTCCTCTCTTTTTGTGTGTAGGAGTACATGCTTTTCGAGGGATCAGTTGGCGAACAAATTCCTTGGTGAGATCCTCTTTACTCTCTTCACTCTTGTTTACTTCCTTTATAATATTAGAGAGTATTTTATTTACTTTATCACATCATTCTGACCCTTTAGTTAATTAGCTAGGTAGTTAGCTAGTTTTTATTGGTTTGACCTCGTCCTCACTATTGTTTGATCGTACTAGAATGCTAGCACACTTTGGAGATGCTAGCTCACCATGCTAATGTCCAGAGATCATGCTTTCATCCTCAGACAAAGAGTTTCCTAAGGTGTAGTGTTAGACCTAAAAACCTTCTCACCTAACCCCTTCTTATGTTTTGGGTCTACAGAGTGACCGAGAGGCCTCATAGTCCTTGTTACTCTCGCCTCACATTTCCTAACATTATACTTAGCTAAAGTGAGTTAGGGAAGCCTCTTACGTCTTGACCCTCTGTGACCTAGGGTCTTGTATGTGGTGGTCCCCCTCTCTAACATTTTTGGTGAACCTGACATGACCCATTTTGGTTCCATTCTTGCGATCCCGACAGTTCCTTTCCTCGTACTCTAGGAGTGTTGTAGGTGTGAGTGTTGTGAAGCTATCGCCTTACAACCTAGCCTACGACCCCTAGTTGGTGTAGTCAGAAGGTTCCAAAGGTATTGCACAACAAAACCTTAATTGGGTCATCGTCTTATCCATCAACCTTTAGGGACTGGATGAAAGCATTGTCTAGTGTGCGTAATGGCCTCCTTCCTAAATCAAACTATCCCCTCTATGTAGCCTGTGGATAGTGGTAATAGTATAAATTTCACTTCACAAGACTTTTTGTTGGATTTTAACAAGGAACCATCTCCTCTTTACATTTCTACACGGATCAATGGAAAAATTGTAGTGGGTGTTCTTGTTGATCTGACATCACAATTGAACATAATAACAAAGGAGATTTGTTGGAAAAACAAGGATAAACAACTAAGAGGGGGGGTGAATCAGTTGTCATAGAAACTTAAAATTTTCTTAACTTAACTTAATCTCAGATTTGATGAATAATCAATTAACCATAAATAATTTAACACATCAAAGAGATAGAGAACACCAATATTTTTGTGTGGAAACCCTGTTAGGGGAAAAACCATGGTGGATGTTAGTCCACAATATTATACCCTATTAAAATTATAATGAGAAATAATAAGGGGAATGCACATGCATTCAAGCACACTGCCTAGAGCTCACTTCCTAACAATATAGAATAGGATCAAAATCCAAAGGGAATGAACTGAGAAAATAGCTTCTGCACAAGCCTGATTACAGTTCCAATTAAGCTCAGAAAGCCTTCTTCACACTCTACTCTGCAATCAAAAGATATTCACACATAGGAGCACAATGAACACTTTCTCACACCACCACATTGATGAAACAATCGCACATATATATCTGCTATATGAGATTTTATCACAACTTAGTCAGCGAGGAAAATAAAACATTTTTGCAATGTTGACCCAATTTTACAAATAAATTTTTAATGCGAATCCACCAAGGTAAGACACAACATAGTGAAGACCCAAATTAATATCTCCAATCACAAAAATACTTTGATTAATTTCACCATGAAGATCCACAACATGCTACCACCAATATGTCGGCCAAGAACATGAAAAATAAAACATGCACAAGAAAATATCCTCAATTACGAGCTCTCCAAATAATGTGGACATACCACAAAGATAGAGAATGATCTAGAGACATTAGAGAACACCAAGAAACAACAGAGAAGCATCCGCAATAACTGAGATTAAAAAAAATCACACAATCTTCATTCAAGAACACTAACAGCTTGACCACATAAACACTATCAGACCATAACACAATCAAAACTTCACAAAGACCTCTAAAAATTATGGTAGATGATCTAGAAACATTCAACAATAAACCCTTTAATCCACACCAGCTAATCTTCAGCGTACAGAAAAATATGCCTTCATGACCTGCACAGTTCCACTAGGAACCTAGAATACTTTCTTTTACAATTTTCTCAATATCCTCAACATATACAACAACTGACACACCAAATGTTAATAGTGTTGACATCAATGACAACCACATATCAGAAACACAACCACAATATCCAACAATCTCCCCCTTTGGCATTGATGGCAACACATGATGTGAAAAATACCATCAACCCAACATATTGACTTCTTCTCAAATGCACTTCTCCCGACAAGATTCTTCTCCTTAGAAAATTTTTCACAATGCACTTCTCTCCCTTTGACATCAATGGAAAAGGTAACCATGACCTTTCCATATACATGCTCTGAACCACATATTTGCACATCTAACTACTCCCCCTGAGTAATAGCCACAAAATCATCAATCCAGACTAGAATGTAGCAATATAGCTCACAAATTGATGCAAGTAAATGCATCTTTTAGTTCTTATCAAGAGGGGTAATTACCCCAGTATCCTTCGACAATGGCTTAGTAAATATATTTGCAATCTATTCTTTGGTAGGCACATATTCCAATTTGACTTCTTTCTCATTCACTTTCTCCCTCTAGAAATGAAACTTGATTGATATATGTTTAGTCTTAGAATGCAACACCAGATTCTTAGAAATATTTATTACACTTGAATTGTTACAGTATATGGCAATAGGTTCTTCATATACCACCCTGATATCTTTCAGCGTCTATTTCATCCATATCACTTGAGTATAGTTATTTGTAGCAGCAATGTATTTTGCTTCAACACTGGATAGAGAAATGGAATTCTAATTTTTGCTCAACCAGGACACCAATTTCTTCCCTAGGAAGAAAGCACCACCACTAGTACTTTTCTTGTCATCTACATCAGGGAAAAATTTAGTGGAAAATCTTCGCCAATTGGCTAATAATTGAAATCGGGACTTCCAAAAATGGCTAATAGTACAAGCTAAAAAGGATGTTGAATCGCCAAGTTTTTACAAAAAAATAATTTTGTCTCAATTAATTCACCTTTGTAAATGATGTGTCATTGGAACCAATTTGCCAGTAGTTTATACTATAATTATAAATATTAATTAAATTCACCAGTAATATTATATTACTACCATTAATTTTGGGGAAATATCGCCACAATAATAAATTAGCATTTAAATTTAGGGATACTTTAGCCTTGAATAGGGCTTTTATTTATTGTCATCGAATCATCAATTGTCTTTTTAATTAGATGGCTACAGGTTGATTATGTTCCCTAATACACACGTTCCTTTTAAAAGGCTTGTTGAGGCCCAAAATTTGTTTTGGTCCACATGATTAAACCTAATTGTGTGGACCAAAAAAAATTATGGGCCTCAACAAGCCTTTTAAAAGGCACGTGTGTATTAGGTTGCAAAATCAACCCACAACCATTCAATTAAAAGCTAGTCAATGGTCTTCATTGTCATCCTATCACCCAAAACTTGAACCTTGTAACCTATGTCGTGGGATTCTAGAAGTTTGAAACCAGGTGACAGTGTGTTGGTTGAGGGATCGCTAACTTCTCTAACTTTGGAACCTTGTCGCGGTGTTCAGAAGTTTCTTAACTTCCTGACTGATCGATCTTCTTTATTGTCGCGGCGTATTGGAGTTTCCATACTCTGACTGGAGGTTGTGAAGTTTGTGGTTTCTTTGTCTGGGTGACAAGCTGATGGATGGTGGGACTGGTCTGCGTGGATGGTGATGACCGTGTACGACAGTGACTTGGATGTTGATGGATGTGGGGACCACTTGGAGGTTGGGAGTTAAATATTTAAGTCTTTTTCAAGATACTTGTTGGAAATAATGTAGATTCCCATCTTGATTCTCCAAAATTGCACAAGTCGTGTATGTGTGTCTTGGTGGAGACCACAAGGAACAACTAACAGTTTGGTGTGATAGTCAAAGGTGACGGACAAGTGATGTGTCAACACGTGGCACAATTTCAATTGTTGATTTTACATCGCTATTGTAAATCAATAATCATTAGAAAAATTTTAAAGGAGAGATTCGTCATTGTAATTAATCTTTTTAGTGATTATTCGCTAGGATTTGCCACTATGATTATTATTTTTACCAATTATTCATTAAGACTTGCCAAGATTTTACAATTTTTTTAATAATGTGCATAGATTCGCCAAGAAAATTAATATTTTTTTCAAATAAAAGGAAAGATTCACCAGGATTTTACACCTTTGTCGCGGGCAAGGTTTCTTAAAGTTATCCTTGATATACATCTCCAACCCAATCCGCATTAGTATATGAAATCAAAGTGAGATCATCATCCTTTGGATACCAAAGTTCAAAGTCAACTGTTCCTTTCAGGTATCTAAAAATTCTCTTCATAGCAGTTACATGTGATTCTTTTGGATCAGCCTGAATATAGAAACCATACATACAACATTCACAATGTTTGGTCTAGTTTGAGTTAAATAGAGAAATCCATTGATCATTGACCTATATCTAGTATGATTTGCCTTAGGAGAATCATCATTATGTTTCAACTTACATCCAGTCACCATGGGAGTACCAACAGGTTTTGAGTCATCCATTCCAAAGTTCTTCAACAGTTCTCTCACATATTTGGACTCAGTTATGAAAATCCCCATGTCTGACTGAGTAACTTGAAATCCTAGAAAGAACTTCATCTCATCAGTAAAATTCATACATAGATTGTCATCTCCTCCAAAAATGATGTCATCAACAAAAACTTCTATAATTAACTCCTTATCATGATCTAGTTTTAAATATAAGTTGCTATCAACAATACCTTTAGTGAATCCAAGCTTCAATAGATATTTTTCCAATCTAGCATACCAGGCTCTGGGGGCTTGCTTAAGTCCATATAGAGATTTCTTTAATTGATAGACCATACCTTCATTATCAGTTAGCTAGAATCCATCTGGTTGTTTAATGTATACTTCTTCTCCATTCAGAAATGTTGACTTTACATCCATCTGATAGACTTTGTAGTCCTTGTATGCAGCATAAGCAAGAAATAACCTTACAACTTCAATTCTAGCAACAGGGGAAAAGGTTTATTCAAAATCAATACCTTCCACTTGAGAATACCCTTTACATATTAGTCTTGCTTTATTCTAGACCACTTCACCTTGTTCATTCAGCTTGTTCCTAAACACCCATTTAGTACCAATCACATTTTTATCTTTAGGCCTAGGAACCAGTATCCATGTGTCATTCTTTTCAATCTGTGCCAACTCTTCCTTCATAGCTTCCAACCAGTATTCATCTTGATAGGATTTAATGAAATTTTTAGTTTCAATCTTAGAAATCAGACAATATTCTTCTGCAATATTTCTTCTCGTTCGCACTCCTTTATTCTTGTCTCCTATGATTTGACTTTCAGAATGATTTAACTTTACATACCTTAGAGTTTTGGGACATTCTTGAACTTCTGATTCTTCTAATATTTCTTCTACACTTGCACTTGTCTGTGTTTCTTGACTGACTTAATTTACTGGAACAAATTGAGGTTGCTTTACCAGAACATATGGAATAATCTGAAGTAGATTATGTGTCTGAGAATTCTTCCCTTTGCTAGTATTGTCTTCATCAGAATCATAACCACAATATCTAGATGATTTGACAAAGTCCTCATCAACTTTGACATTTTCACATTCAACCATCTTTCTTAGTCTTTTGTTATAGCACTGGTAGGCCTTGCTCTTAGTGGAGTAACCTATGAAAATCCCTTCATCACTTCTTGCATCAAATTTACCAGAATTACCATTAAAATTTACTCAATTCAAGGTATACACAACAGTGCTTACCGCTTCACTCCAGTACATTTGGGACACATTTCCTTCCATCATCACTGTTCTAGTAGCATCTATAATTGTTCTATTCTTTCTCTCTACAACTCCATTCTGTTGAGGGGTTCGAGGAGCAGATAATTGTCTTTGAATTCCATGCTCTTCACAAAAAGAGTTGAACTCCCTGAAGGTGAACTCACCACCTTTGTTAGATCTCAGGCACTTGATTTTTTCAGACCTTTCTCATTTTCTCCCATAGCCTTAAAACTTTTGAACTTTTCAAATGCTTCACATTTTTCTCTCAAGAAAGAAACCCATATATCATTCTAGAGTAATCATCAATAATCAACATAAAGTACCTTTCTCCATGAATACTTCTGACTCTAGAGGGACCACAAAGGTCAGCATGTAGCAACTCTAGCAAATTATTTGAATGAAACTATTTGCTCCAAAAAGAAACTCTAGTTTGAATACCCATCTGACATTCCTTGTAGATTGTGTTAGCAGGCTTCACTAACTTAGGTAGATCTCTTACTGCTTGAGTGGAACTTATCTTGATAATGTTGTCAAAATTTACATGACACAACCTCCTATGCCACAACTAGCTTTCATCTACTTGAACAATTAAACAACTCCCACTAGCAGTAGTTATGTGAAAGATATTACCTTTTCTTTGTTTACCAGTAGCAATCATATTCCCTGAACTTCCACATATCTTGCATCTTCCATTTTTGAACTGAAGGTCATAGCCCTTGTCCACCATTTGTCCAACACTTAGCAAGTTGTGCTTCAATCCTTCAACATAAAGGACATCATCAGTGTTATCCTTACCACCAAGGAAAATAGATCCTCTACCATGAATCACACCAGCATTGCTATCTCCAAATATTACAACCCCACCATCATACTTCTCTAGAATTACAAATTTTCTTTTATCACCAGTCATATGACGTGAGCATCCACTATCAATGAACCACTCATCTTTTTCTTCAACTCGGGCTACAAAATCCTTTTCATCTTTAGTAGATTCTGTAGCCACATGATTATCTTCAATGGTAGCAATGAAAACCCATTCATCTTCATTTCCATTATCTTTATCAGACTCATCATCAGTCATTTCTTCTTCAACAAAGTAACATCTCTTTTGGAATCTGGAATTTTTAGGCTTAGATCTAGGAACTCTTTCAGGACACCTTGATGCAAAATGACCTATTTTATTGCAAGAGAATCATTTAATAAGCAATACGTCTTCATACTTACCTTTTCCTCTTCCTTCTTGTTTTGCAATCAGTGCTTCCAATTCTTCTACTTCTCTTTCCTTATCTTCAAGTTGTTTCAGTTCTTCATCATACTTGGATATCTTTCTGGATCTCTCTCCCATACTATATCTTTGCATGTTACTTCTAGATATAGTAGCCTTGAATGTAGATTTAGTCTTCGATACAGATTCACCGAACTCACTCATTTCAAAAGCAACAAGATTGCCAACCAACTTGTCTCTTGTTATCTTTGTTACTAATTTGACCTCTTCAATAGCATGATCTTTCACTTTGTATGAGGGAGGCAAGGATCTGAGTATCTTAGCCACAATTTCATCCTCTTCCATAGTACCACTAACACATCTTATACCCATCACTATCTCATCTACTCTCTACATAAAAGAAGTGATATTTTTATCTTCACCCATCTTCAAATTCTCATACTTTCCTTTCAAGCTTGTAGCTTAGCCATCTTCACTTGAGCATCTCCTTCATACAAGGTTTCTAGCTTCGTCCAAATATCATGAGTTTTCTGCAATCCTATCACATTAGCCATCTTTGAATATGTCAAGGCACTCACTAGAGCTTCAATAGCCCTAATATTATTTTCAACATCTTTGATCTCATCAGCAGTGGAGGGACCATTCTAAGGAATAACATATGGATCTTTTGTAATCTTCTAGAAGGCTTCACCAATACATCTTATATGACATTGCATCCTAAATTTCCATAGTGAGTAGTTGGTTCCATCAAATATCAGACTGTCCTTCTTGAATTTTGCGATCTCGGATCACCTCAAGCTTTTATATTGCTTCATAGGAACCTGCTCTGATACCAATTATTTGAAAAACACGGAGAAAAAACTAAGAGGGGGGGTCAATCAGTTGTCACAAAACTTAAACTTTTCTAACTTAACTTAATCTCTGATCTGATGAATAAGAAATTAACCATAAATAATTTAACACATCAGAGAGACAGAGAACACTAAGATTTTTATGTGGAAACCCTGTTAGGGGAAAAACCACAGTGGATGTTAGTGCACAAGATTATACCCTATTAAAATTATAATGAAAAATAATAAGTGGAATGCACATGTATTCAGGCACACTGCCTAGAGCTCACTACTCAAATAAAAAAGGGGCTCACTACCTGACAATACATAATAGGATAAAAATCCAGAGGGTACAAATTGGTAAAATAGCTTATGCACAAGCCTGATTATAGTTCCAATTAAGCTCAAAAAACCTTCTTCACACTCTTCTCTACAATCGAAATATATTCACACATAGGAGCACACCGAGCACTTTCTCACACCACCACATTGATGAAAAAATCACACATATATATCTGCTACATGAGATTTTATCACAACTTAGTCAGCCAAGAAAATAAAACATTTTTGCAATGTCGACCCAATTTTACAAAGAAATTTTTAATGTGAATCCACCAAGGTCAGCCACAACATAGTGGAGACCCAAATTAATATCTCCAATCACAAAAATACTTTGATTAATTTCACCATGAAGATCCACAACAAGCTACCACCAATATGTCGACCAAGAACATGAAAAATTGAACATGAGCAAGAAAACATCCTCAATTACGAGCTCTCTGAATAATGTGGACATACCACAAAGATAGAGAATGATCTAGAGACATCAGAGATGTAGACACACCAAATTGACATTATGCATCACATTCGCTCATCAAATAAATAAATCAAGTTTATTTGTCAATTTCCTAAAGTCACCAGCTTAAATCAAATAAATCAAACTTGATCCTATCATCATCTCTTTGATTAAATAAATCAATTATTTATTTAATTAAATCTCAGAGCATCATTCATCTCCCTTTGATTTGATTTAAATCCCTAAATCAAGTCAAAGTGGTCAAATCAGCCTAATCATCATCCTAGCTAATTAATCCTGATTAAAGGCTAATCCCATCCCACTTGCATTCTCTAGATTTAGCCACTTGCACATATAAATCAATTTTTTGATTTATTAAATCCAAGATTTTCCATCAACATGGAATTTATGGGGAATATTCCCTCAATTTTGAATTCAAAGGCAAGTTGATTTGTCCCTCCAACAATGCATTTATTGCTCATTTTCTTGTCCCCCACTTAGCATTTACTCTCAAATTTGGATTCAAATTTTCCCTCTCATGGGCACTCTTCCCAAATCTTGCACATACATCAACCAATCACCACTTGACAAGTGTCATTCTTTCATTGGTCCAATCTTAGTCCCACATTGGTCCCTCTTCAACACTTAACTTTTTGAAAATCTATAAAATAGAGGCTTCATCTCTTATCAAACCCTTCACAATCTCTCCACAATTTGATGCAAGGTTACTCTCTTCATTTGAGATTTGATCTTGTCCACTTCACTTCATCATATCCATCATCTCCACAATTTGATGCAAGGTTACTCTCTTCATTTGAGATTTGATCTTTTCCATTTCACTCCATCATCTCCATCATTTACACAACTTGAGCTTTGATCAAGGGTTGGGAAAGGGTCACTAGCACATGTGACACCAATCCACTATAAGATGCTAGTTTGATAATTAGAATGATGCCCTTCTATATTTTGCTTGTTTCTTTGGCCTCATTCTTGTGATTAAATGAATCTTATAGGGGATCTTTTGTTTGCTTTGGTTTACTAACAATACTAAGGGTTTTTGTTTTTGATCCAATGCAGATTTAGGGTCCTACATATGGCGCTAGAAGGAGGGCTCTATGGACTTTTTTGATATCACTTTGTTATTTATGCTAACATTTGATTACCTTTAGAAATTTGTAATTCATTGCTCATTTACTGGCATCATTTTTATTCATTAATGCCTTTAATCTCCAATGAATCTGGTTCATTAAGAGATTTGACTATTTTGTTACAGCCATGCAATAAATTTCTTTTTAAGAATCTCTCAAGCTAATAGGATTTGGCAGTGATTAGATACTCTTTGGTAGCCATCGGAAATCTTCCAAATCTCATTCGATACTAGTGATTTCTATCCTTCAAAATTTTCCACCCTTATTCCAGTCTATCTTGTCACTAATGTTGATTGTCTGTTTAAGAAAAAAAAGAAAAAGCATGGAAAGACAAATTAACTATCCAGGAAATTCAAGCAGCCACGAGTCTTGGCCACTTTTTGTTCATTCACGTATCAAACTCCTTGGATCACTGATGGACGACCAAAGGATGACTATCCCTCAATGCTTCCCATTTGGATGCTAGCTTTACCTGCTAACTATCATTTTCCTAAAGAGTTTCTATACTCCATCTGTGTGAACTAGGAAATCATTGCATTCCATAGGGTAGCATCTGATTTAAGGTGTCTTGTCAAACGAAAGCCATGATGGAAGAGATCTACGTGGAAACTCAACCCATTGCAGCAAGATAAATAGTCGATTCTATTTGTACATTGATGGGGACACAACAAAAAAAAAGTAACTGATACCTTTTGTTTATGAATCTAGACTTTTTATCACATAGAAACGTATGAACTCAGAATTGTTATCCAACTTTGCCATCTCCTGTGTGTCTACTACCACCATACGAGCTTCATGAACTACATGCTTACCTTTCTATGCCCGGTATCCATAGTGCCCTATGCCAAAAGAAGAGAAGGATTCTGGAGTTGCGCCAGGTTTGAGAAGATCATTCTAGACAGCCCAAAGTTTGCCTCATACTTTGATCTAAAATCACGACTTTTACCCCTGAATGATTGCAGGTTGCAGGGCCTCGCCACTGGTCTCACTTTATCCAATCGTTTGATTGAGAAGGAAACTATACCAACAGACGATTACATTGGTGGCATTCCATGAACCCACATTTCTTCAAGTTTTCCTGTAACAGAACACGAGCTTGTTTATGCTTCCACTTTTTCAAGTTCACATTTGAGAACGTGTCGGCTAGGACAGTTGCAATTACAACATCTAACAAATCTGTTCTGTGCAAAATGTTGTCTATATCCATTTTGTGCGTAGCAAAGAGGATGTTGGCTGAGGTTGTGAAAACTACATGAGATTTACGCCTGCCAAGTGCATTTGCTTGAAAGTTTTTATAGCCTTTGGTCAAATCTAACCTGCGCATATCCTGCAATCAATATCTCCCGTGAATGCAATAGTTTTTGAGGCTCGAGGCTTGTCAGATCATATACTGCAAGTTTCCAATGCCAAATACCTAACTACATTTATTTCTTCAACTGTAACATTAATGGATTGTCAATATCGTACTAAGTGATCTCTATTTGTTTCTTGAGATGCGGTTATGACAGGAGGAGAGCAATGAAACATCAAGAGCTTAAAGTTTCAAGCTGCTTCACCGCGAGATGCATATTGTGATGCAAACCCTTTCATATTGAGGTGATGGCTGTCAATCGTCCATTCCTTTTCACCACTGGTGTCAGAGAAGTTTTGCAGTAGAAGTAAATGTTGCTTTCTAAAACCCCTTCAATGCGTGCTTTTTGTCAGATAATTTGGTCACTGCATTTGATTTAGCTTTTTTACCACTATTTTATCGATCAAATTTAGTTGATAATATGCACTGTTGATATGATTGAGATGTCCAGATAAGAAATATGTGCACATTTAGTTGTTAGCCACCTAGAATCAGACGGTAGGGAGAAATGTCTTGCAATCCTTGTTGTCTATGAGATAATATCCATTTGAAGCATCCTATCAAGTAGTAAAGAAGCAGCAAAGAAACAAAATGTGGATGGAGGAAATTGCGCTGCTCTGACACTTTTCTACCTGCTCAATCTTGTCTGAGGAATTAAATGATCAATGGGTGTCATATACAAGATAGATATGCAATCAAGGATATCAATCTAGGTGTTAGGCGCAGTAATTACTAGTAAAAATATATTTTCATGTCTGGGTTGAATATTGGGAAGTCAAGCATAACTTGTGGATGGAAGGTAATAATACTCAAAACTTTAGAATGGTGGGTAATGATGTTCGATATATATATATACTGATATAAATTGCCTTTCTGTCATAAAGAGTGCTACTGTCATTAATATTGATCCCTTTTCTCATTGATATTTTTGTTAGTATTATTCATTTTGCTATCTTTTTGCAATTAAATATTGGCTACACAAAGTGAGGAAGTCTTTCTATTATTCATATTGCTGTTTCTAACTCATTAATGGTTTCTTTCTGTTTGTAGGCTCAATCAATGAGAATCAAGATGCCATCGTAACAAAGGAATCAATTTTTATTTTTTATTTTTACATTTAATCGCTACATATAGATTGGTTGCATTGATCTTTGACCAAACTTTCTACCTAAGAACCTTCATATTGTGAAAAGAGTGTGGAAAGCAAGATACTTATGGAGGAGTCATTTATTTGATAAAATCATTGGTCTTTTTGTAATTAAAATCAATTTATTTTTTGAGGATAATGATATAACTTAATCCTCACATGATTGTTTTTATTTTATAGGAAAACAAACGAGGTACAAGGAAAGCGAAAAGTCAACAAGAAGGAGGCTAGCAAACAAAAATGAAAGGAAGAGAATTTTTTTGAAAACTCAAAGTGTTTTTTAATGCTTTAAGTGTTTGATCAACACTACTTCACGAAGTTGTTTATCTTTTCGTTTTAGAACACTAATTTTCATTTGGGTCTAAAACGAACAATTTGATTTTCATTGCAAAGGGCTTAAAATGAATCTTAGGACAAACTCACTAGATTTTGTTTGAGGTTAAGAATTGAACAATCAAAACTCACACTTCATTTTGGTGCTTAAAACGAACTCACAATTGCTTTGAAGGCTATAAAACTAACAAGTGCTTGAATAGGTGATTTTGCATTTGAATGCGATCCTCATGCCGTAAGCATCTAGGTGCAAGAGAAACACTCAAAATACATTTTATTGATTTGAAACACTTTGATTTGGGCTTTCTAAAAATCAACGCCTTGCGGCGAGTGTGAGTAGGGGCATTTCGCTGTGACATTCTCTTTCTTTGTCAAAGATCGACGAGCTACTTGATTGTGTTTCTTTTGCTTTTGCTTTTGTTTATCCTAGAGGACCTGCCTTTGGGAAAAAGTACTCACCCAAGGGAACGACTCAACCGGTAACACTCTAAAGCCAAGAGTATTTCCAGCCGAGATATAAATGTGGGTTTTGGTTAAACGCCATTATCACGCTTAGTTGGTTCGGCTAAGATATCCAAAAGGACTCTCATTTAATGGGTCAATCTCCATCAACGTAAAGTCCTTTACTAGAACTCCATATGTGCTAGAATTTTCCAAAATCCTTAATCTATTTGTTGGTGCAAGAACGGTCGTTCTGAAGCCACCCCACACTCTTACGGTCTTCTAGTAGAGATGGAAAGCATGCCATGGGAGTTTCATGGGTGTTGATGCTTGGCTGCCCTGATTGACAATAATGAGCCGTGGAGGGGAGCCAGTGGGGTCAAGCATCTAACCATCCACTAGAGATAAGCGTAGCTGGACTTGTCCAAGTGGGAATCCAACAAATATTGTCTTACACATCCATAGGGCTTGTACTTGTTCTTTGTTTGAAAACATAGTGTTGTATTCAAAAATATTTTGCAAACAAACATTCAACATGATTATCAAAATTTCAAACCCTCTTGAAGACAAATATCATTGACTCAATCCATATGTTACTGATTTCCCTAGGGATTCACGTCCGTAGAGGTTCCTAAGCATTGGATTATACCTCAATTTGTCTTCTTGAGTAAACAATAGGAAAACCCTTGCCTTAAGTTCATTGAATTTCCACATAAAATATCTTGTGGGGTTTAAAGAAATTAAGACATTGGACATCTTAGTTTGAAACCTAATCAAGAAGTGTGTTTGTTGTAAAAAGAACTCATTAAGAAAAAGATAACAAATTGGACCCCACACATGTGCTTGATATCTTTTGGTCATATTGATCTTTTGATTGCTCTTAGAGAAAAGTGTGTTCTTCAATACCTTGGCCTAGTAAAAAAAGTCTCTCTAAGTCTCTTAGGATCAAATCAAACACTTCATCCATCCAAACACTTATCAAAATCCATCCCACCAAACAACTTTAGAACTTTGGAAACATCATTCTAGACTTGGGTAAATCATCCTTAAATCATCATCATCAAAATCACCTTGTTTAGTTAGATGTATGGGAATGCATCCTTTCTCATACATTTAATTAAATTAGCAATCCTTTGAACAAAGTTCATCCTAAGATCACATCCAACATCTTAGGGTTTACAAGTTCATCATCCAAATCAACCAATCAAAATCAAACCCTAAGTCTAGCATTGATCCAAAGTCCTTAAACGTTCAACACTCATATCATTTACACATTTCATCCTCCATATCGTCATTCGTCCTAAGAACCTTAGAGGTCACTTTTGCAACAAGGTCAAAACACAAGAAGAACATGGAATATAAACTTGATCCATACATCTTGGGTAATCCAAATTAGTTGAATCTTCAAAGCCTTGCAATGCCTATCAATTATCAAAGTCCATGTATAGGATCATTGCCTTCGACAAATTTCAATGGTACAACAAGTGTGAGTATGCCCAAGTCAAAGTTTGGAACACATTTCCCAATGATAGATATAAGTCCAAACCTACAAATCCACCAATCGAATAATCAATGCATGAGGCTTGAAATGAACAACGTCATTCCACCAAATCCCTACAAACCAAATGTGGATGTACCAAGTGCAAGTTTTTGAAACATGAATCCTAACTCGGAAAACTTTGGAAAAATGATTCCCAATACCAACAATGTTCATCCTATCATGCCAAATTTGAACATCATCCCAAATCAGAACATTATCCAAAGTCAATTTTCCCATAATCCCATTCAAAAACCGCAAGTAGGCATCCCAAATCCGCTTAAACAAAATCCAAATCAACTATCTCAAGTGAGTCAAGATCAAAATAAAGAACAAATTTGGCGAGATCAAATTGCAGAACTTTCCAAAATAGTTGAAGCATTACGCCAAGGGAAATCTCCACCACCATTACCTACATCATTCCTTGGTTTAGGGCTTCCCCCTTTACCTAACACTAATGACGCCATCCAAATCAATCCACCTAACGTCAATCAAACCATCACGTCAAATCATTCGAATATACCATCAACATCACACCAATGGATGGTATCTAATCAAACAACAACATTGATCCCAAATCAAAATACAGTCTCCCAAGGACCTATCACCTCGGTCATTCCAACCATCACTATCCCTTCAATCATTCCAAACACCACTATCACACCCATCACATCTCAACCCCTCACTACCATGATAGAAACAAGAAGTGTATCTCAAAACTTGTCACTACATCCAACATGATTCTAAATCCACCACCACCCCCACCACCACTAACTTCCACCACATCAAACCCGATACAACAGCGACATTACAAAGGCTGCTTTTCAAAGGGATTCCAACAATATCTAGCCATGTGAAACGCACAAGCTCAACAAGTGCAACAATCACTCTCAAGTTGCCCAAACTCTCAAGCTACAACCAACACGAGCACAAGCACACAAAGATGACAACTATTTGAAAACATGATCAAGATCAATCCATCACTAAGCACCGCGTTTACTTCAACCAATGATCAAATGGAGCATATGTCAAAGTCACTTTTGAATCCACGGTACCAAAAAAACTTACGACAATGAGCTAATTCAAAATATCAACATCACTGACTCTATGGTCGAAGACATTCACAATCTCTCACACGCGGTGTAGAAAACAATGATCAAAACCTCTCCATCGAGGAGCATTGAGGATGTATCTACACAATCAATGATCAACTCACCATACATCAAGAGCCCCTCTTTAGTGATCTATTTCAAGGAGTGTTAGGACTATTTGATCCAATTGACATAATGCATGATCTGTTGACCAATGATCATATTGAAAATGTCTCTACATCACCTTATGAGTTAGAGGACATATCTCAAGAAGTTATTCCAAAGCAAGATCAAAATCTTTCACTAAGGTCTAGCAATGGTCATTTTCAAGACATATTGATCCCCTTTGACCTCATGGTTACAGATGCTGAAGGAACCTTGAACTTGACCATGGCCTAATGTCGACATCCAAAAGTCCTTTGTAAGAAATCCATCCTTTGGAACTGATCCATGTCAAGAACTTGATCCAAAGCATGTCGAAAGCAACTCCGAAATTAATCAAGATCAAGAAATTGTATCTTCAAGATACTACAATAATCTAATGAACACTCTCTTATCCATGCAAGATGATCATATCCATGTAGCACATACTCCTCCATCTACCCATGAGATGCTTTCTACAGATGGGCATGTAAATGATCTTCATCTAGAACAAGATTTTGTTACACAAAAAGAGCAGATTCTTAACTCCTACAATCAAACGGAGTTATCAACATTAGGATCAAATATGTCCCAAACTCAGATTGAGGACATCATGAATAAAGATATCCATCATTATTCGCTCAAAAAAAAAAGTCAGATAGAACATCCAGAGTTAGTGGAGCAGCAAATTGAAAGAACGTCACCTACGGTGGTCATCTATCAGAGAACACTTATTGAACAAGAGCTCTTGGAACAAGAGAGAAATCCAAAGCATGAAGGTACTACTTCCACACCATCTTGGGGGCAACTTGGAGTCTCAAACAGAAACATCAACATAGGGAGCCTGAAGAATCCTTATGATGAAACTAGTCATTAAATGCTACAACCCGATACATGAATCCCATCAACCCATCACCTCGGCATCCTGAGTGGGACCAACGTCAAAATAAATATTTGAATCAAGTCACGAAGAATGTTATCAAAGCAAAAGAAGTTGAGAAGCATAATGGACAAATCAAATACATATGGATACCAAAGAATACAAAGAAAGATCATCCCTATCAAACTCCATCAGTCAAAGAAACTATGGAAAAAAATCAAAAAGGGAAATGTATCCATCAAAGATGTCCCCAAAAGAAAAAGAAAGCTTTTCAAGCAACATACAAAGTGTATCAAGCAGTTGGTCATAATTCCACGCACACTTTTGTATCCACCCATCATTGCTCATCTTCCCAAGTTTGGAGAGTCAAAGGTTCCAAACTGTCAACCAATCCATCTCTTATACCTAAGCACACTCCATCCACGCCTCCACGCATAATATCCAATTCTTACATTGACCATGTATTGGCAACGACCCTTCATCATAAGGATTCAGAAGGCACTTTATCATGATGTATACATAGAGATAGAGTTAACCCTGGTATCGACGAAGCAGATTGAGAATCCCATAAGTGGCATTCAAGTGCACATATCTTAGCAAAGAAGCTCCTTCAAGCAGGATATCGATGGAACATTATGACAGGGGCATCTATGTCACCACCACCAGGTGGTTCAGCATGAATCTTTCAGAAAAACCAAAAAAAATAAAAAAAATGAAAATCCAAAAAAATTAGAAAAAGGATTGAAAATAGTAAAGATAAAAAATCGTCCTCTAGTGAAAACTGCATGGGCAACACTTTGGGCAAGACCATGATGAAAACCTGGCAAATAGGCATCATGTGTAGAATTGAGCATCTACGTACGCCACTTCGGGAGAAAGCATCTCATCCAATCCGTAATAAATTGAGCATTCCATCCATCTTAGCCATAATAAAGCCATCCATCCATGAACCGTTTATCCAATCCATTCGCATATATCTGCATCCATCATCTTAGTTATCTTGATCTTGATAAAATTTTGGGGCACACTTTACGCTTCCTTATGGTAAAACATCTTGACATGGGTCATTTTCATCGATCCTATCCTATGCAGCATTACCTGAGCTATGAAAAACTATCCAAATGAACATTCGTTATTCGAGCACTTTATCTTATTGCAAGATAAATCCTTGGCATACTTTGCGTGCTTACTATATCCATCCATCCATACACTTATCCAAGCATCCATCCCATCACATTCCATACATTGCTAGACAATGGGGGCAGATATTTGCATCTTGCTTTGAGAATAAATCTTGATCTGTATCCTTCACCTTATATGGGGCGACCTGAACATTGGCAAACATGAAACCAAATTGGTCAAACCACTTGTGAGCAAAAATCCAAATCACTAGCCCATGGCACATTTTGACGAGAAGACATTCCTTATCAGTCTTCATCTTTCATCAAACATCAATTGATATCAGTCGCATCTAAGCTGCATGTCAAACATCACATCAAATCATCCAAACATCTTTTGTTCAAAACCAAGCTTCATCAAACATGATCAATCAAATCCAATCAAAAAATCATCTTGGGATATCCTTGTGTTGCTTAACACTATCCTTGCATTGTCGTGTATCCTCGACAATGTTATCATTATCAATCCCGATCAATCCAGTCCTTGCATTGTTGTGTATCCTCAACAATGTTATCATCATCAATCCCATCAAATCCTTGTGTTGCATAACACTATCATTGCATTGTTGTGTATCCTCAACAATGTTATCATCATCATCAATCCATTGATCTGATCAATCCACCTTGGCGAACAACAAAATCCATAAGCGAAGCAGCGATATCATCACACACATCCATATAGAAATGGAGTCAAAAATCATGCGAAAATCCAAAACATCCAAAACATCAAAATCAAAAAACACTCAAAAAGTAAAAAAAAACATCAAAAACATTGAATTCTGAACTACGTCGTCTCTGAGCTTAAACGTAGGCAAGGCTAATCTCTGATCAGCTCCCGAGACATCAAAATCAAAAAATATTCGAAAAACATCAAAATCCAAAAACATCGCAAAATTCAAAAAATCAAAACATTTGTAAAAAATCTCAAAAACTACCAAAAACAGCCTCAAAATATTGCAAAACATCAAAAACATCCAAATATTTGAAAAAATCCATCCGTCTCATCTCTCTTGCATCCGCAATAATCAATCATCCATAATAAATTGATCATCACATTCATCCATTGGCAACACAAACTGAAACAATCATAGCAGTCAGCAAAAGCAAACTTCAATCGTAAAATCAAAAGCAAACAACAAATCTTTAAAAAAAAATCAAACTCTTGATCATTTTCAAACATGTCAGTCAACCTTATATCAATAGCCTATCAATCAATTTATCAAACCATCCTCATCCTATACAATGCATGTCCTAGGATATATCGTTCCGACAATGGGCATCATTTTGGATATCACT
>VDFB02281492.1:95141871-95155742 GCA_007258455.2 Sequoia sempervirens | reverse complement strand
ATGAGATTTTATCACAACTTAGTCAGCCAAGAAAATAAAACATTTTTGCAATGTCGACCCAATTTTACAAAGAAATTTTTAATGTGAATCCACCAAGGTCAGCCACAACATAGTGGAGACCCAAATTAATATCTCCAATCACAAAAATACTTTGATTAATTTCACCATGAAGATCCACAACAAGCTACCACCAATATGTCGACCAAGAACATGAAAAATTGAACATGAGCAAGAAAACATCCTCAATTACGAGCTCTCTGAATAATGTGGACATACCACAAAGATAGAGAATGATCTAGAGACATCAGAGAACACCAAGAAACAACAGAGAAGCATCCATAATAACTGAGATTAAAAAAATCACACAATCTTCATTCAAGAACACTGAAAGAGACCACATAAACACTGTCAG
Organism: Sequoia sempervirens; assembly: GCA_007258455.2. Classification (NCBI taxonomy): domain Eukaryota; kingdom Viridiplantae; phylum Streptophyta; class Pinopsida; order Cupressales; family Cupressaceae; genus Sequoia; species Sequoia sempervirens. Next base: position 95,155,330 of record VDFB02281492.1, on the reverse strand, counting down.
ACCATAACACAATAAAAAATTCATGGGAACCTCTAAAAATTTTGGTAGATGATCTAGAAACATTTAACAACAAACCCTTTAATCCACACTAGCTGATCTTCAACGTACAAAACAAGACACCTTCATGACCTACATAGTTCCATTGGGAACCTAGAATACTTTCTTTTACAATTTTCTCAATATCCTCTACATATACATCAACTGACACACCAAATGCTAATAGTGTTGACATCAATGAAAACCACATATCAACAACACAACCACAATATCCAACAAGATTATGCTAATAAACTTCTTACATAAGGATGGATACGATGCTCCTGTGAGTTTCATCTACACACATGATGGGCTTTCTGTACCCCCTTTGGGTAGTATTGCCCTATTGGTCTTAGTTGGACCTAATTATGTGAAACTCCTATTTGATATCATCCCTAGGTCTGAACTCTTTAGGGTGAAGTTGGGTATCCCTTGGTTAGTGGCAATGAACGCAGTACCCTCCATTGTGCATAAATGTCTAAAATTTATCCACAAGGGGTCCATACATATAATTCATGACACCGACTATAGATCACCGGTTGCTCATGGTAGCTACTCCTTGGACCACTCTTGGCCTGTGGTTGTTGGTCCTCTTCTTCCTAAGACGAACCTTCTACATTGAACATATCAAAATTATAAGAAAGGGTGCCTGAGGTTGAAAGTTAGATACCCTCCCTCGCCTTATGCCATCTCACATAAGGCTTGCTTAAAAGCTGACAACGATGCTGCTAAGGCACGAAAGATGGAAGAAGAGAAGTTGTCCCGTGATTCTCCTTCTTCCTCTTTTGCTAGTCAACCTAGTGTTTCTTCTTGCCCTACCAAGGTACCAGGTATGTGCAGGATCATGATGGGCCAAAAAGTGGCAATGTGAAAAAAGTTGTGTTTTCCATCAACCTAAAAACACGAAAAATCCCAATTTGACTTTTTTTTGGCTTGGGTGTCAGTACATTGCTCCAAAGCAATGCCCAAGGCAAGAAGTCCATATTAGATATTTGATTCAAATCGGATATCCAATCCAAATCGGATATCCGATTTGAATTGAGCTATAAATACAAAACAATGACCTTTTAAAATCATTTTAGTCATTTTAAAGAGTAAGACACACAGTGAGAGCGACGATTGGATATCAGATATCCGATTTGAAAGGAAATTTTTTGGTATTTTTTTGTTTTAATCAATTTTTGTATTAGATTTGTATAATTTTAAGTAGTTTTTTATGGATTTTTATTAAAAACTAGAGTTTACAATGGATTTTTATTAAAAATTAATGTTTTTTATGGATTTTGATTAAAAAACTAGTGTTGTTTATGTATTTTTATTAAAAACTAGAGTTTGTTATGGATTTTTGTTAAAAAGTAAGGTTTTTTTTGGATTTTTATTAAAAACTAGGGTTTTTTTACAATAATTTCATTTATATTGTGTAATTTTAATTAGATTAATTAGTTTTTAACTTTAATCAGGTATTATGGATGAGAATGAAAATGCACAAATTCCAAATGCTCCACCACCTCCACAACCATCAATTGAAGACTTAATTGGTGAAAAATTGGAGCAATTGAGGGGCAGTTGTGATGTTTATAAGACAATCCCTCGATTATCCGAGATGACAAACACATTGAACGAAATAATTAAAAATATGGAAACCCTCTCCACCCAACATAATGCCTTTCATTCATGGTGAGAAGACATGAGGGAATATTAAGCATGTGGATTGTCTTATGATAATGTGAAAGATCTCCAAATAGCAAAAGCCCAAATAGCATCTTTATTCGTTAACCCCCACACTAGTTTGCCAGTTAATGTTAATAAACCAAAAAATCTATAAAATGGTGCATGAATAAGGATATTGTAGATAACTTTTGGGATCATTGGTGTATGGTTTTTGATAAACCACCAAACAACAATTGTGATATACCATTTTACTTTATTAAAAAATTATACGTTGAGTTTGTGTTAGGGCATCATGTCAATTACTTTGACATTAAACCCTTCTAGGGTGTCGGTGGAGGTATGCCCTAGGGTAGACTAGGGGCAGTTAGAGTAGTCCCACATCCATATGTCCCCCCTCCTCCCCTTCCTCTGCCACCTCCAGTATATCATCCAGATATTATCCAAGATGCAGCCACACAAACTATCTAGGCTATTCACTCTTTAAGTGGTATTTTGGTTTCACATGCTTCTATAGTAGCTCAGTCACATTCTAGTGAATTTGGTGATGGATCAAGTGTTGCTGCATCCTCCTCCTCAGGTCCACATATTTGTGTGCCACATACTTGCACTATGTGCCACCAGATATTCTTGGGTCCTCTTGTACAACCCACTGAGCATCCCTTGGACACTTCTAATTATGACCTCCATGATGTGGAGATTATAGATCAAATGTAGGGGAGTGGAACACACCCTACAAAATCCTCTCCTACTAGAGAGGGGGATGTTGGAATAGTGACACATGTAAGATTTAAGTTATAAATTCATAACTTGCATTTTTTTTTAAATGAATATTAATAAGAGATAGTATAAAGTACTAATATTTATTTACATGGTTTATTTAATAGTTTATGTCTGAGGAGGAGCTCACATAGGTGATTGATAGCACCCTTAGGGCCATTTCATTTGGCCTCAACATGCACACAGTATATATTTTTGCACTCACTCATTTACATTTTTTTATTATATACTTGCTTGTCATTTTAATTGGCATTAATGAAATTATATAATAACTTATATGTTTATCTTATTTTCCTCTTATAGGAAATACCTAGTGTGAGTGAGGTGTAGCCTTGTACAGACTATGGAGGCACAATATTAGATAAGGGGAAGGTAATTGAACTCAAATTCGATTGAATTAATATTTTTAAGATCTTATATTGATTATACATACGTCGACATAGATTGGTAGTTTCATATGTACTTGTCATTTTTATGTACAGGTGGTTATGAGCTATACATTGTTGTTGACAAGTGTCACAACGCCTGAAGGAGTAGGTATTGGAACACCTCAAGGAGTAGGTGTTGAAACACCTCAACGAGGAGGTGTCAAAATAGCTGAAGGAGATAAAGAAAAAGATCAGCCTAAAGAGGTATGTGTTTATTTTATTTTGTGTTTGGTAAATATGTTCCTATTACTAACAATCGTATGCTAACTTGGATCAATTTTATGTTTTTGTTTGCACATATAGATTGAAATTTCAAAAGTTGGTTTGGTTGGTTCTTTGAGAGGGGCATATTCTAGGACTCCTGACCCTTTGAAGAGAGGTATATTTCAGGTAATCAAGATTTCAATTTTATAGTTTAATTAAAATTCAGTGTATATTGATTTTGATGTTAATTATTCGATTTTAAATTATGTAGTATAACTAATCTCAATTGTGGTTTAAATTTTTCTTGTGCAACTACCTTTAGAGCCAAAGAGTGCTTCAAAGAGGCTCCATTTTGATGATCCACTAGTAGTTTAGGATGAGATAGACATTTTGGCATGTAAATTTTGAATAGATATCAAAATGGCATATGCCACATTTTGTAAAAAATTGTTTGAGTTGGTGTCGATGCCATTTTTGTATATGGACATACACTTGATTATTGGATAATTTTATATATAGAAGTTGACAATCAAAATTTAATTTGTTCCTCATGTGCATGATTAAACTCTTTGGAAATTTAATCTTGAGCAATGGTTAATTATCAATGTACAATAGCATAAAAAAGAATGGTTATATTATGTAGTTTATATTCATATCACTGATTACATTGCATTGCACATATTTCAAACTCAAATAATTACTTCACATTGCATAACTAACAACTAGATGCTAATAGATGAAAAAAATTTAATTACTATATAGTTTTTACAAATTCAACCTAAGCAATTATGCAATTACTTCACATTGTATAACTAATAACTAGGAGCAACTATCAATTGCATTTTCTTGTCATGGAATTCTATGAGACCACATTTCTTTGAGGCTTCTTTTCAAATAGTCCACTTCCTTGTCTATGGTACCAAATTTTTCATACATGTCTACCAAATATTTTTATCAAATAGTTCACTGGCTTGTTTCTGTGGCTAAAAGCCCAAAATAAGTTCTTTCAAACAAGCTATGGATGCTTGGAAAAATTCTATCAAAGCATAATAGCAAGCAATAGCATAGACAAGGGAATGAACTATTTGAAAAAATGCCTTAAAGAAATGAGGTCTCATGGTGATGGAATGCCATGACAATCAACAAGGCAGTGAATAGTTATGGTGATAGAATTCCATGACAATCAACAAGACAATCAATAGTCATGGTGATGGAATTCCATGACAATCAAAATTGCTTTTGATTGTCATGGCATTCCATCACCATGAGACTTCATTTCATTGAGGCATTTTTTCAAATAGTTCACTACCTTGTCTATGCTACCACATTTTTCATACATGTCTATCAAAGCATTTGATGTAGAATAGGGCATTAAACAACTTGCCTTCACCATTCAATGAGCTTCAATTCATTCTTTTCTCACAATACCATTCTTTGCTAGTTTCTCCAACTCTTCACTAGATCTTTCTTATAGGTCAAGAAGACCACTTTTGCCTAGACTTAACTCATATCCTTTCAAAACAACCTTCTCTTCTATTCACCAATATAGACACCGATTAAGGTCCTCTTTCACATACTCAAAACTCAGTGTTCACTCCTTTGGAACAACTTGACCAAGTCTAGCTCCTAGCATTGAAATAGGCCTCAATCAGGCCTATTTTTCAAAGCAACCTACCTTTAACCTCATAAAAAACTCAAAAGACCTCCAAAAATTCTTCAAACTACTTTTAAAACACAATATTCTGCAACTTTTAGGTTTCCATTTGCTCTCAAAGACCCTCATGTGCCAAACCCTCACTTTTCTTCCTCTTAACTAGGGATTATTGGAACTTGTATGCTCCGACCTCACTTAATCCTAAAACCACTTCATTCCCTCTTAATTTTTTCTACTTAAAATTAAAAGATCATTGTATTATGCTACCTCACAATTTTGCTTACACTTTCTTTGTAAAATCACCAATTTTCCCTTGTTTTTGCCCCTTCCTACTAGGGTTTCAAAATTTTACTCTTCTTGGGTTACTCTTAATCACTCGTACCTCTTAAATACCATTAAATACACTTGTTCCAATAGTTTCCAACAAGTTCCAACCTATTTTCATTCAACTTCTCAAAAACCCACTCTCTAGCCTTACCCAAAAGGCACAAAAATTTGTGTTTCTTAATAGGGCAACATTCTCAGACCACTCTAATCCCTTTATCACACCTAAAAAATTGTTCCTACAAATACCACTATCTAATTCAAGCCCATTCCTCTAAGGTATAGCTTATACACAAGGAGGAATGGCCTTGTCAATTCATTAAAGCTTACATGTTTTAGGTGCTCTTGCACCATACTCCCTGGGTACAAAAGATTTATGCCCCATAAATCACTCCATAGGTCTGCTCCTATCTTCTTCACAATCCCTTCAAACCCACTCCAATTCACTTGCATGGAAATCTTCCTCCAAGGGATTTTGTACCCTTCATGCTTTGCTTTGTCTTGGTCTTGCCATGCTTGATCCTTCTCAAATGGATCTTCTTGTTGCTTTTTGTCTTCATTGATACCTAAAAATGGTGTTTCCCAAGCTTTGACAACTACACACAAAAATTCAGTACACAAAGCTAAACATCCATACATTAGTATCTCTGTTTCATGCTCTTCCATGAGCTTTTGCCAACTACACATGTATCTTTTTCCCTTCAACTCTTCTCTTCACAATCTTTCTCAAGTTCTTTATGCTTAAAACCATCCCCATAGTAGCATACATATGCAACACAACCAAATATGACAACCAAAGAAAATCCCCTGTCCTAACACCATATTCCTTAAATTCTTCTTCTCTAACCTTCACTAAGCCACTCACCATTAACTCTTCCTCTCTAGTTTCCCACCTAATCTACTATTTGCAAGATTACACATTTGAAGGTTGATAGGTTGAGAGGTTAGGTGTGATCTATTTATGCTAAATAAGTTCAATCAAGACCAGTTAAGGTGTATTAAGTTGAATTTTTGAGTCTAGGGGTCCAATATGCCAAAAAATTATTCTTGCTTCAAAATTGTCAAAATTGCCATGTAGTCTTTTGAAGGAAAATTATTAAAATTGTAAAGGGAAGTGCAAGATAGGAGTCTAGAAGTTGTAGTAGGGTTGAAATAAAGGTGTTTGACTAGTTTTACTAGTCATAGGTTTCTTGGAAAACAAAGTTGCATAAAAGTGCATTATTAACAAAAAGTTGTTAATTTTAGCAATTTTTAAGAAAAATAAAGGGTCTTGGTAGTTGAAAAGGTGGTTGTGGATGTTGGGGAGTCTATTTGAATTCAAAAAATGTATATAAATCTCTTCAAGGTTCGAAAATAGGTTGGTTGAAGGAAATTTTATGAATTCCAATACAAAAGAAATGTTGATTTCTAGAAAATTATTGGTTTTCCGCAAGAAGCTATGGTCTCATTGATTTTTTTTGCATGAAAATCAGCGTTGGAGTTTGGTTGGAGGCTAAAAACTACTTGTAAGGGCATAAATAAATCGTGTTCTACAACTCGTATGACCAAAACAACTTTCCATCATGTTTAGAAGGGTACGTTTAGGTTAGGTATGGTCCCCTTTCGCACTCAAATAGGCCGAAGCAGTTCAAGCTACATTCATTCAACGAAATCCCTTAAGAGTCCAAAGTGCAGAAGGGAAGCTATATTTGACAGAATGTTACTTAGAAACTGTAATGCTTACAGAATCTCTGTCTAAGGCTATGGGATCATGTTGGGACCATCTACAATAACCTCTTTTGGTTTTTTCTATCTCGGAGGCATTTTCTCATGGTGATGAGTTTTCAGTTGAGGGAAAAGTTGTCAGATGCAAGCAGTGTAATGTTGCAAAATGGTTCAACTTTCATTCTGCAACTCGTACGACCAAACAAACTATTCTAACACATCTGGATGGGTACGTTTACACTAGGGATAGCCCTCTTTTGCACCCAAATACACTGAATCACTCCGAGCTACATTGGACTAACAATTTCCCTTAAGAGTCCAAAGTGCTAAAAAGTAGCAATCTTTGAAGGGTTATTTCTTGGAAACCATGATGCTTACAGACTCTATTTCTGAGGCTATGGTATCATGTTGGGACCATGTACAATAACCTTTCTCAGTTTTTGCTATCTCAGAGGATTTTTCTCATGGTGATGAGTTTTCAATTGAGGGAAAAGTTGTCAGATGCAAGTAGTGTAAAGTTGCAAAGTGGTGCAACTTTCATTCTGCAACTTGTACAACCAAACAAACTATTCCAACACATCTGTATGGGTACATTTACACTAGGGATGGTCCTCTTTTGCACCCAAATACACTGAATCACTCTGAGCTACATTGGACCAGCGATTTCCCTCAAGAGTCCAAAGTGCTAAAAAGAAGCAATCTTTGAAGGGCTATTTCTCAGAAATTGTGATGCTTACAGACTCTTTTTCTGAGGCTATGGGATCGTGTTGGGACCATCTACAATAACCTCTCTCAATTTTTGCTATCTCAAAGGCATTTTCTCATGCTGATGAGTTTTCAATTGAGGGAAAAGTTGTCAAATGCAAGCAAAAGTTGCAAAGTGGTGCAACTTTCATTCTCCAACTCGTACGACCAAATGGACTATTCCAACACATCTGGATGGGTACGTTTATGCTAGGGATGGTCCTATTTTGCACCCAAATATGTCAAATCACTCTGAGCTACATTGGACCAACAATTTCCCTTAAGAGTCCAAAGTGCTAAAAGGCCATACCATCTACTGTACGGTCTATAGCTCAATGGTATGGCCATGGTAGATGTTATTAGGATTTTATAAGGTGAATATGTGGGTTTAAAGAGCTGGAAAGGTCTGTAGTTGAGTTGCTGAGTTGCCATGCATGAAAAAAATGAGTGAAATTAGGTGAAAAATGATGGTTACAACATGCTAATGTCAATGAAATGTGGGGGCAGTAAGATTTAAGGTTGGATCAAGCTTTTGCAAGTCCTAATAGACGTGTTTGAGGAGTTTATAGGGTTTGGAAAGGTTTGAGAAGTGTTTAAATATGAGTCTCTTTGTAAAATGGGACTATTGTAGTGAAGTTGCACCCAAGTTTGGGTTTGAGGATCAAATTGGATTTTGACTCATATTTAGCTATAATTGTGTTGTTTAAAGCCACCTAGATCTTGCATTAGAAAACTCTTTCCCAATCAACTTGAACATCATGCACACCCAAATACCTTGTTTCCACTTTGCTAGATCAAAGACTCAATTACATTGGAAATGACCTTCACATGACCTTTTTACATTTTTGTTTTTGGAAAAAGTTGCAAGCCACTATAATTTATTATATATAAATAGGAGATATTACAAAACCTAGTTCAAACGAGCATACCGACAGGAAAGAACAAGAAGAAAACCTTCGGTTGTAGCTTGATTAAGTACAAAAATCTCTTACAGAATTGTCCCAATAACAATAACAAAGCATACACCTGTATGACTATTTCAACCTATGAGTTTCCAAAATACAGACCTCTTTACATTTTAAACACACCCTTTATACAATGCCAGAAATTTGACCCATATTTTTAAAAAAATCACTAGATATAGATTATTCCCATACACAGTTATGACCTTTTTACATTGTTTCACATTTGAAAATTTAAATTTTATAAAATTTTCCTATTGGAGGCATTTAGGGCACAGTCTTCCACAAGAGTAGTATGTTGACGTTCTAGAGTGACAAGCACCTATACAAACCATCAAGGTAGCAGTTAAACTACATACAATAGAAAATATGCTTAGAATAAAATATGCTTAGAATAAAATATGCTTAGAATAACCAATCTATATTATTGTAATCTATCGCATACCTCTCCAAAAGGATCAGAGTTGCCTATTGTTGCAGAAGGTCCATGATCAATCGTTCCAGGAATATCGCAAAAATTTTCAAATGAGAAATCTATATTGTCACAATAGAAAAGACGCTTATACTAACAAATCTATATTAATCTAAACAACCTGAATGATGATGAGTTGGTAATGAAAACTATAAAAGATTATTAGAATAACCAATCTATATTATTATAAATGACCTAATTGATGATGAGATGGTAATGTAAACTATAAAAAGATGCCTAGAATAACCAATCTATATTATTGTAATCTGTGGCATACCTCTCTGAAAGGATCAGAGTTGGCTATTGTTACAACAAGCCCATGATCAATCATGCCAAAAATATCACAAAAGTTGTCAAATGATAAATCTATATTGTCACAATAGAAAAGATGCTTAGACTAACAAATCTATATTAATCTAAACAACCTGAATTATGATGAATTGGTAATGCAAACTATAAAAGATGCTTAGATTAACCAATCTACATTATTCTAAATGACCTAATTGATGATGAGATGGTAATTTAAACTATAAAATATGCTTTGAATAACCAATCTATATTATTGTAATCTATGGCATACCTCTCCAAAAGGATAAGATTTGGCTATTGTTGCAATAGGTCCGTGATCAATTGTACCAAAAATATCACAAAAGTTATCAAATGATAAATCTATATTGTCACAATAGAAAAGATGCTTAGACTAACAAATCTATATTAATCTAAACAACCTGAATGATGATGAATTAGTAATGCAAACTATAAAATATGCTTTGAATAACCAATCTATATTATTGTAATTTGTTGCATACCTCTTCAAAAGGATCAGAGCTGGCTATTGTTGCAACAGGTCCATGATCAATTGTGCCAAAAATATCACAAAAGTACATACAAAATATCACTATTAAAGACACATGCATTGCAATAGTATACAAAATATTAGTATTAATTAAATAACACTAATGAAATTAAGCATAATGAACCTAAGCATTGTACCTTCCATTCTTGAATATGCTATTCAAGTGTGCTTGAAGGGTCGTCTCTTTTCTTAAGAGTATCTAATATTACTTCATGATTAGTATTACTAAGTGTCCATAGTTTTTTTTTATTTGGTTTGGAATGATGCTTCAACAACTTAACATTTGTTGCTATAACAAGGTGTGAATACATGAGAATGGTTTTGTGTTTCTCATAGTCTTCAAATGCAAGTATGCCATTCTTTCTAATCATGTATGTTTGTAACCAAGTTCCTACAACCACAACTAAACCTGTAGGATACACAAACCCATCATCATCTTCCATCGGTTGTGTTAGCTTGTGCCTTACCCGCACACACCGAGCCAACCAATAGTCTAATCTCTCTTCATTCCCCTATGGTGCAACAATTGCAAAAACATGTCCTGGCTGTAGTAGATCTGAAAGTTAGTGGTAATCAACTAAACTTTCCATTGTGTCATTTATCATGGATATAGTTTGAGATAAACGAGTTAGATAATGTGGAACCCATGTATCCACCCACTCACTTGACTTGCATTGATCCCACTCACATTGAATACAACTTTGACAAAAACAAGCCAACTGTCATGTCCAAATGGTCCATGTGCTTGCATCCAAGCTTTGAAACAAATACATCTTTGAAGAATCTTTGATTGTATGACAATCCAATCTTCCTCCCACTATACCCTCCTCAACCAACCAAAAGAATTTTTGCACTATTGAATCAAGTGTCCCTCCCTGTGACAATGCTGAACTACACCAATCAATAATAGAACATGCATCATTGAATTTTTCTCTTGAAATCTTCAATTGCTCCTTAACTAGAGCTCTCTTTACACGTGCACCTACTCCATCATGCTCCCCTTTCCCATGCCTAGCTTCAAAAAACTCCAAATATGAGGTACACCCCTCTCTACATGCATTCTACTCAACCAATAAAATATACGAGCATTCTTGAATTGACCTATGCAGTTATCTAACCAAATGAGATGTCAGACCAATGCTATATCATGCTCCTACAAGAACTCAAAAAAATTCTTGAAACAATGTTGGACTTACTCGTAGAAGTGAGATCTATCATCACTCATATAAAAATGATACTCTCTCATTATCTTTCAATCCTCCTCTATACTATTAAGTGCATGTCTAAACGTTATGTGGACAAAAATAACAATCTAAATGGAATTGTAATACTGATATTGTACCTCGTTTGTGGTTGTAATGTGTAGTTTTCTACAAAATCAACCACTGATATAATAGTGCCAATCAGAAAAGAGTCCTTACACATCCTAAATTGTTGATCCAACCACTGAGACCTACAAATATACCTTAGATACTTGTAGAAAAGATTGTCCTTAAAATATGAAATAAAATCAGCAACACTGCATTCTTTTGTAATCAACTCACATCTAGAACCTTAACCTCCACTCTGCAAAGTATATTTGACTATCTCATATCTCTTTTTCTCAACAATCTTCTTTCTAAATTCATGTTCAGAACCCTCATGAAAACATTGAACAAACTTTGACAAGCCACCACATTGTGAGCACTTCGCATTTAAACAATAATTTCTATAGAAAAAGGAACCATCATCTCTAGAACATAAAAATAGATCTAGCAAGTCCCTTGATGATTTTAGAAGATGCATTGCACCACACTCCTGCAACATTTTATTTGTATGCAAAGTATAATAGGTATAGCATAATAGTTCATGGTACATTGAAAACTCCACATGGTATTTGCAACAAGTATTACGAATCTTGAGGAACACAATAAAATGGCTTCAAACCTTCAAAATTCCTTTGCGATATTTCCATATTTGGATCAATAATTTTTTTGAACATTGTTTGGCTTGATTCCAAGAAATGTTTAGGATGCGGTGTACAGTCTCAATTTCCAATTCTTAACTTTAAAAGATCCTTTGCATTGGGTGATACTCTAGAGTTATCATGCCAAAATTGTTGAATTACCTACTTTACATTATCGGTTAGCTTCTTATCAACATGTGGAAGCCTCTCGACAAAATTCCATGTATCATTTTGAAGAGAATCATCTATTCTTTCTCTTCTTGCAAGTGCTCTATCCAAAGTCTTATGATTTATGTCAAAATAAATACAAGTTTGTCTCATAAAGCGAGCCTTTTTCAATTGATGGCTTACTAGGGTAGTTGTAATGACACTCTGAGCAACTCTCTTATCTTTTTCCTTGTTATTTTTTCCAATAGACTTGAGAGCATTAAAAATAATTTTGACAATAATAGAATTTTTTTCGGTCTTCTTGTTCACACGATTCTTCAATTTGGCTAGTAAAAGTCTTATCTTTTGCATCTTTAGCAATTGTACAAAAATTTGGCATTGCTCGGTCAATGTCTTATCGCTAAAATATTGGTTGAAAAGTCTTCTAGCCCACAACCGAATAGTTCGTTTGACCTCTTACCTTCAAAATTGTTTATAATGTTCTCATCAATTTCAAGTAACCATTTAGGGGTTCTTGAAGGTCGAATTTGGAATATGTCTTTCTTCCACACAAGGTTCTTCATTTCTCATGTAATCACGGTGAAACATAATTTACACTTGCTTCAATATTATGTTCAACATCTTCAATTCAACATTTTCACCTTGAACATTTTTTCAATATCAATTTGAATAATTTCATTCCCAATTTCAATATCATGTTCAACATCTTCAATTTCAACATTTTCACCTTGAACATTTTCATTATCAATTTCAATATTTTCATTCCCAATTTGAATATCATTTTCAATATCTTCAATTCCAACATTTTCACCTTGAACATTTTCAATATCAATTTGAACATTTTCATTCCCAATTTCAATATCATGTTCAACATTTTCACCTTGAACATATTCAATTTCCTCTTCACTTGAAAGACCATAGGGCTCAGGTTCACCAATATTTAACATACCTTGTCTTCTCTTCCTATGACCTTCTCTATCTCTTTTTCTATATTCTTCAATTTGTTCTTTTGTAAGCTTTCTCTTACATTTTACTTTGATGAATGTTGCTCCCCATTATACCTCATAAAAGATGTTAAAAAATCATTACTTATGACAAATTTGAGTAGAAGATGCTCCAAAATTTTTATCTTTATCTCTTCCTGTCTAAAACCATACGTTTGTCACCTATAAAGCCTACAAACAAAATGTAGGGTCTGTTGGAATGCACAAAATGACCCACATGGGGTTTTTCTATGGCCCACAAATCTGATATCTGATTTGAAAAACATTTTAAAATGTTATGTAATGGTATGATTTTAGTGCTACAAATCGGATATTTGATTTGTGCACACATAGACCTAAGGGTTAATGGTAGAGGGTAGAGGGTTTAAGGGTTAAGGGTTAAGGGTTTAGGGTTAAGGGTATAGGGTATAGGGTAGAGGGTTTAAGGGTTAAGGGTTTAGGGTTAAGGGTTAAGGGTTTAGGGTATAGGGTTTAGGGTAAAAGGTTATAAGGGTTTAGGGTTTAAGGGTT
>VDFB02281492.1:95061249-95139288 GCA_007258455.2 Sequoia sempervirens | reverse complement strand
TATAACAATTTTTAAACTCATATCTAAAACATATTGGATATCTAATATGTCTGACACAAAATTTAATGCTAAGGGATTAGCCTCAGGCTTGCTTTGGAATTTGGTTTGGACCTGCCAATCCTAAGAACTCAACACAAAAAATGTGTTTAACAACTTACCTTGCTTTTCTAGACTTCGCCTATGTGGCTGACTACTTTGTTTTTACCCAAAATTGATGAAACAAAAAAGTATTTGTAAAGGATCTTCATCTTTCCAATTCAATATAAATTATACTTTTACTTTGAATCTAATAAATAATTATTATTCATTTCTATTATAATTATGACTAAATTCTGATCGATACCCTGGACAAAACATCTATAGCTTTCAATAGTATCAATTTTTTTAATCCAAAACATGTCGCTATCTCTATGCTTCGCGATACTATAGGATTAAAAAATGAATTTCATGAAGTTTTGACCAAGTTAAGGTGGTCAAAATACTATTTTTTTACATTTTTAAAAGTTGTAATAAAAATTCATAATTAATTATTTACTTGGAAAAATATTACAAAAAAATATGCATCACATCTGGATAGACACCTACTTCTTATTTTTTCCCTGGAATTTAAGTACTAATGCATTGAAGTTTCAATTTTTCACCAAATAGATTTAAAAAAAAAAAAAAACCTAGTAGTTTAGAAACTACATATAATTTTCCATAGATTCTATTCTTACATATTTTTGAAATAATATAGATAATTTATTTAAATTTTTATGTCAAGTTGCCTAACTCTGATTTTTCTGAATTTTCATTGCCACTTAAGGGCATGTTTTTTCCATGATGATCCTACACATACCCTACCATCAGGTCATGGTCCTCATCTATAGGAGAACCCTATGGTGCCCACTTGGCGAAAGCCTAAGCGTCATGCTTTCGAACTTCCTATTTTACCAACGGAACCTAGACCCGCTCAGTATAATAGGAAGAAAGTCTCTTGGAGAGAATCTTCATTGTATTGACCTCTGTGGCCTCCTATTGCTCCTACTCCCAAGGTAGAGAGAGGAAAGAGGCCTGCTACCGAGGATCTCAATTCAACTCCTCCTATCGTTCCTCAGCCTATTCCTCCTCTTCCCGTGCAGGAACCTATCCCTCCGTTGGAAATGGTCATTGTGGATGTTCATATGGTTGAGCAAGAGCCTTTTGTCCCATCACAAACCTCGGCCTCTAACTCCAAGAGCCGTACAAACCACCTTGCACATGAACGCAAGCACCAGCGAAAGGCTCTCTTGGATGAGCAGGATGCCTTGCAAAGAAAGGAGGAAGAAACAATTTCCCCTACTTCAGGGCCTCTTGCAGTGTCTTCTTCCTCCCTTCCTTCTGCTTCCCTTCATTCTGGCTCTATACTAATCCTAGCTTCCGTTGTGAGTAAAAATGTGCCTAACCCTAGACAGGTGTAGGTATTCATTGCTCCTTCAGTGGAGCTACCTTTGTTGATGTCTATTCCAGATATCCAACCTTTCTCGAAGCCCATGGATATGATTAATACTTCAGTTGTATCCACTACGGTTCTTTCCTCCTCTTCCTTTGCACCTCTGGATTCATCCATGGGGAGTTCATCTCCTCTGATGAAACAGGAGGTGAAGAGTGGTCCTTCTAGTAGTGAAGGACCTAAGAGGATTCTACCTTCTCCGCACGACAGCCCCTCGTTGACTTGTTCTATCCTAATAATAGAACTAGTCTTGGCTTCCCCTGAGTTCGTCACCACTCCCAAGTCATTCAGAAAGCTTAGCGGTGAACCTCAGGCACAACCTATCCCATCCACTGAAGTTAGACATGGGGCTCCTGTGGTGTGCATGTTTAACTCTATGGATGAAGTCCTGACCTTGTTAGCGATCATGAAATCGCTGACCTTAGCTCCATAAGAGCTCGGTGAAGAAGACCTTGCGGGGATTCTTCCTTCGCCCTTGTTGTGGGAGGGTTGGATGCTCCTCCTCTTAACATCCCACCATTGCAAGCTCATCCTCCTTCCCCTTATGAGGATTTAGACTAGGAAGTAGATGATCTCTTGGCCGATCAATGTTAGGAGGAGGTCCCTTTTCTTGATCTTGTGTGTGTGTGTGCATATTTTGTGATGTGTTCCATCATGCTCATGCTATGTGTGCCTGGATGACCCTTGTCACCCCCATTGGTGCTTGGATACAGGCGTGGTTTTTGTGTCGTAAACCTTCCTCTATTTGTATCATCATTCTTCCTTGTTTGTGCTTGATTTTTGCTAAATTGGGGATGATGCAAAGCATTGGGAGCATTTAGGCTTCCCTTCCATGTTGACCCAATTTTTTTTATTTTTACTTTGTCTTCTCATGCATTCTTCCTGATCTGGTTGGGGATTTATGATCTTTCACCTTGCACCATGGTTACCTATTATTTATATGAGCTCAGACATATCGAACTTCGCTAAACTAGATCCCCTTGTGTCCTTTATTTATGTTTTTCTCCTTTTTTCTTTACCTTTAACTTTTTCTCTTC
Organism: Sequoia sempervirens; assembly: GCA_007258455.2. Taxonomy (NCBI): domain Eukaryota; kingdom Viridiplantae; phylum Streptophyta; class Pinopsida; order Cupressales; family Cupressaceae; genus Sequoia; species Sequoia sempervirens. Next base: position 95,136,780 of record VDFB02281492.1, on the reverse strand, counting down.
TTTGCTTGAGTTTCCCCTCTTATGCGTGGCAATGCCTTTCTTTAACACTTTGGTTTTCAAAAAATCCATTCATTTCCAATGAATCTTTTCTCGAAAGTCTTCACAAACTTTTCCTTAGACTCACATTATCAACTTGGAACCCTAATAGAACATGTTTCCTTCATCATAGGTTGGTAAAGAAAGGACTTGAGGACCTTCCTCCGAAGTGGGAACAAATTTAATCTTCCCCTCATATGGGGGCATATCCTTCCTTTCAAATTCCTTGATGAAGTGAACATCTTTCGAAAGGATTCCTCGATGATGGATCGCTCTGAGAAAAGAAAGACATTGTCTTTCGAACTATGTGTCCCTTGAGTGGACCCCTCTTTCTTCACGGTGGGTTCCTAATGAACCCTCCTTTGAAAGTCATTACCTTGAATGGATTCCTTTTCATCTAGCCTGGGGGCAGCCCAACTAGACCTATTCCATTCCCCTTGTTTTTTGCATCTAGCTTGGGGGCAGCCCGACTAGACCCATCTCACATTTTTTGCGTCTAGCCTGGGGGCAGCCTGACTAGACCTCACCTTTCAAACAACGTGTCCCTTAAGTGGACCCCTCTCCTTTTGAAGGGTTCCTGAGGGAACCCTTTGAAATATTTATGGATCATTAACAGTCTGCGTGACTATCCACTTACTTACCTACTTGGCCACTTATTGACTTTGTGGAGTTCGCTTCCTTGGGGTTTCCTCCATGCTATATTTTTTTGGGGATACCTTCCTTGCAAGTTTGTGGGCCTATAAGGCACTTACTTCACAGGGATTCCTTCATGTGAGAGATCTTGGGGGTTGCCTCCTTGTAGGTCCGTGGGCCTGTAAGACACTTTGTTTTGCCAACTTCATAGTTCTGAGGAGCTATGGAGTCCTTTTCTTTCCCTGTACCTTCAAGTTTTCCAGATCATGGTCTGCTTCCTCGATGGTTCAGGTATACATTTCTAAACTTTACCTCTTTCTTGATCTACTTTATTGAGCACTTATCAATATTTGTGCTCACTAAAGTGGGGGAAAATGTATAAGAGTGAATTTGCACCCCATGTGCAAATCCCCTTTTTTCCTTTATCCACATTAGAAAATCAAGTTCAGAGGCTTAATTCCACCTAAGCCCACTACTTGCAACCCACTTGGCACCTATTTTGAGCATCAGTGGAGGCATTTCTGTCAAGGATGCCCATGTGGTACGCTTATGTCCCTGGAAGATTCCTATGGCTAAACCTACAGAGGCGTTACATTTCTCATTGGGAGTCAAGTTGTAATGTCCCCTTCGACTGACCGACTCGAATATGGTCATTTCTCTTCATATCTTCTTCAAATTCACTCCTTGAACAAGCATTTCATCTTCTACACATCTCTTCAGATCTTCTAGACTTCATTCACAAGCTCACTTCACTCACTCTCAAGCATTCAAGCAACATTTTAGGCATTTCATAGCAGCCAAAGCCACACTTCATCATGTCAGTAGAGAAATTTTGGGACCACACCATTGCAATAGAGGCTCAAGCACTCTCATTTTCTCCCCCAAGCATCCTTGAGTGCTCTTGGTGGAGGTGGTAAGCTTCCCTCTCCTCTCCTCTATCACTTGGTCGAGTAGTATAACATTGTTTTGTAGTGCTTCTTTTCTCTTTACTACATTATTTCCTTTATCTCATCCCATTGGTTGTCTATGGAGGTGGGAAAACCTAAACGGGGGTTTGACTGAGGTAAACCCCTATACAGCCACCCGACATTCTCCTCTCTTTCTATGTGTAGGAGTACATGCTTTTCGAGGGATCAACTGGCAAACAAATTCCTTGGTGAGATCCTCTTTACTCTCTTCACTCTTGTTTACTTGCTTTATAATATTAGAGATTATTTTATTTACTTAATCAAATCATTCTAGCCCTTTAGTTAATTAGGTGGTTTGTTAGCTAGTTTTTATTGGTTTGACCTTGTCCTCACTGTTGTCTAGCCATACGGATGCCAACGCACTTTGGAGATGCCAGCGCGCCGTGTTGACGTCTAGAGACTGCGCTTTCATCCTCAGATAGAGAGCTTCCTTAGGTGTAGTGTTAGACCTAAAAACTAGCTTGCCTAGCCCCTTCTTATGTTTTGGGTTTGCAGAGTGACCAGGAGGCCTCACAATCCTCATTACTCTCGCCTCACATTTCCTAACATTAAACTTAGCTTAGGTAAGTTACAGAAGCCTCTCGTGTCTTGACCCTCCATGACCTAGGGTCTTGCATGTGTTGGTCCCCCTCTCTTACATTATTAATTAATTATTAAGTCCCTTATTACTTTATTCACTTAAGCTAAACTTAGGAGTATTTTTTTAATTATATTGGATTAAACATAGGTCAAGTTGTCTCATTGCATGAGATTAAGACACTTGTCGCAATCTAATACAATCCTCATCTAGGGTTTTCTTTTTTATGTTGTTATAAGCATGCACATTCATTATAATCATTACGAATTCCATTCAATTCACTTACAATTGCAGGTTAATCTCAATATTAGATGCTTGTGTGATACTTTTCTGGAGTCAATATTTTCTCTCTTGGGTGCATAGAAAATCATTTTCTTTGATCTCTCATTTGTGACAGGTGTTTTGGTTGCAGGGATTTTAGGAACTGTGGGGTTCACTATCAACTCTAACAGGTCTAAGGTCCCTAAATGAACTACTATAACCATACTTACACACATGTAGCAAGATGGTGTAAGATCATTGAATGCACCAATATAACAAAAATCATGAAAATATCTAGTAATCAATTTAATGGAGGAAATATAGGATCTATGAATGGACCATCGTAATCATGCTCTCAAGAGAGAAAAATGATGGTGTGGGAATTTTAACAAGCTACTATAATCATAGAACATCCATGGAGGAACATTGATGAACCATTATAATCTCGACTGCATGTTGTAGGTTGTAACTAGAGCCAAAATAACTATACTTTCCAAAAAACATATGTGATGTAAAGTTCCCCTTCAAATTGGTTGCATAAAAATAAATGCAAGAAATTTGAGGAGAGAATAAGTAATTATGAAAATATGTATTCATGTAACAATGTGATAGATAGACTTATATAACAATAATTTCCCCCCAATGTTGCCCCTTAGTGTGAGGATGATAAACAAGTGATAATACAAAATTTTCTTCTTGTGAACATGTGAAAATAGATATATGTAATGTAAAATTAAATCATCTAATCTTGTGAGATATAAACATGTAAGAAAACATAAGAATGATAGTGTAAGATAATATCTTGTACTTGTGTAACAGTAAATGAAAGTAAACATTGTCAAAGAAGACAAGGTATATAACTTAAAAGAAACATATTAGCTATTTACAACAAGAATATATTATTAGGGCTTTAAATATTTAATGGTTAATTAATTCCTATATGTAAGAGACATATGTGAATAAGTATACTTTCACATAAAGAAATATAATATCTTATGTTTAAGAAAATCATGTGAATGGGCTTGCTTTCAATAGTGCGATTTAAAAGTTATGATACAAAAACTATGATTTAGAAATATATTAGGGTTCTACATCTATAAAAGTATCAATCCTATACATACATGCATAGTTATAGAGTTGTGAGAAACCAATCCATATTCATAATATATTTAGGTGAGTAAAGGAGAAAAAAAAAGAGTTTCAATTTCCCTCAACCCATTTGAAAAGAAAGGCTTATCTATATGTACCATTGATATGATATGAATAATAATATTCAAGTACTATACACATTATGTGTTAATTATCATTTTTTAGTTGCATAAATGGTTGATTGAAATATATTACATCTCCATAGCATGAATCAATATTAGGAAATTTTGATCTAATGTGCACTCTAGATGAGAGTATTTTTTCAAGGGTTATTGTCTCTTTTCACATATTGCAAATCCAATGTGTAGGTTTCTATTATTAATCAATAAGTTCATAATGCACGAAGGGTGGAAATTTAATCAATGATTGGTTTCATTTCTAATACCATTTATTTATTTTTGCTATAAAAGTTTAGTTTTTTTTTTTTGGGTTGCAGTAGAGTATTTGCAATAGAATCATTAGTCATGAATTTTACTAAACAAAATTCAAATAAACCAATTAAGGGGTTCTTAACCAAGAATCTCCACTACACTAATCGACTTACACAACAAAATATAAATAAAGAGCATCAATCATGAATATAATAGAAAGACACAACAATACTTAAAATTATATCTTTTATTGATCAATAGTAATACAAAAATCTATTTATAAATATAATGATATCTTAAATCCTTGTAATATATACACATAGTTGTGTTAAAGTTCAAATTTTTGTCATTTTTATAAATAAAATTACCAAAATTGATCTAATTTTTAATTTGAATCACTAGAAAGTGATATCTATTTAAAAATTTGAAATGATGCAAACTAATAAAATGCATAGTTTTTATTTTATTTTATGTTTATATTTTTTATAAAAATTAAAAAAATATTTAAATTTAGGTTTTTGTTAAATGACATTATAACTTAGATATTTTTTATTAAGGTAAAGAAAGTTTTAGGGGGACGCAAAACCCTTACACAAAATATATGATTAAGAAAGTTCATCAAAATACATTTACAACTAGACATGTTTTACAGGGACCTAAAACCCAATTATTCAAAGCAGTCTAAACAGAAAACCAAAAAACAATAGCAAACCAACAATTAACCTACCAAGAAACAACCACTAAATAGCAAGAAGCTAACAAAAAAACTATTGTAACTCTTTAAGGGTATTATCCACTTCTAACTGTTGAACACCTTGAATACTGAGAGGGGGATGAATTAGTATTCCATTAAACCATTTAGCTATAAACCATCTAATTATTAAAGCATATTTAACTACAAACAAGAATGAAGACATTGAAAGGAGCATGACACCATAAGACACATCAACGCCAAATTTTTATCTGGAAAACCCAAAATGGGAAAAACCATGGTGAGGATTACTCACAATATAATATATCCAGATATAGAATATTACAATGGCTCATTGCCAAGACACACTATCCTTGAAGGCTTACAACCTGATATAGTTTACAAAATAGAGTATGGCTCATTTTCAAGGGATGAACTGAGATATAATGCACCTTCCTTGTGTTGGAGTTCAGTTTTGATGAAGCACAGTATATGAAACACTTCTTTGCAAGTGTATGCAACACATTTGTCTACCCATTCATACAGATTCTCACATTGCAACATTTAACAATCCTCGATCACTTTGACATTTTTCATTTCATTCACTCATACACCATCACACCTTGTCTCCCAAAAAAGTTCACACACACACACACATATACCATGTATATGATCAAGTACACTAATTAGGTCAACCTAATTGGATTGAACCCAATTCAAATCAAAACCAAATCTCCTAAAAAATGCATTCACCTTCGCATGATATTAGTCGATAAAACTCCTTAACACTAATTCATAATTAGGTCGACTAGAGTTAGACCTAAAACAACAAAGCTCCAAACATATATGCAATTAATCAAATGTGTAACACAAAATCTTGTTAACACATCGAATTATCCTTAAGATGACACTGAATAAATTATCTTCAACATTGGAAAACAAAATAATTAATCCTAAGAAAATGAGGAATCTCCCTCATCAATGCACTGTATAGAAACTCACTGTAATCTTCAGAGTAGAATATTGTTATTCATATCTTTTGTATGCCTTCACATATCATCATAAAACTTCAGTGTAAGATGCATCTTGTATTCAAAAACCTATGTACAAAGTCTTGTAGAGATATCTTTCTTTGAGTTGAAATATAGAACAAAAAACTAACATACTGAACTAGTATATAAGCATAACATTATTTTCAAACCTACTGGTGATAGTATCTTTCAAACCGTATAGCCAAGTCAACTGAGATATTGTTAGAGGATGAAAATGATGTTGAGATAGACCTTAATATCAGCTTCTGAAATAATCTTACAAATTAAGATAATCTAGACCAAAATACCAGATCAATAGGCTTCCATTATCGAAGAAAATACTAATCTTGTGCAAGTAATGTACATCACACACAAACCTCCAAAATCTATCATTGACATCAACGACAACCTTCCAATTTCCAACAATCTCCCCCTTTGTCATTGATGGAAACACATGATATGAAAACTATCTAAAAATATTTCTCAACCAAAAAAACTTTTCCAAAACTTTTCATAAAACTTTTCACATCCTCCTCTCCCCCTTTGAAATCAATGACAAAGGAAAAGAAGATATAGAATGCTTTGAAAACTTCCTTTGCATACCTGAATACTCCCCCTTGAGGATTACACCAAAAATAACATTTGTGAGCAATCAATAGGAGGTGGTTGTACCTTGAAATTTGCTAAGAATACCTATCCAAGAGGTTTTTCCTTCCTCCCAAAGATTCTTTATTTTTCATAAGGCTCTACATGGATAATTAAGATCAACAAGGTTGTCCTTTCCTTCAACCAAAGTCCCAAGAGAAACGTTTGAGTTCATAATCCTATCATCCAAAGGAAGAGCACAATAGATAGGTGTACACTTAATCCTAATTAGATCTCTGTGCTTCCCATACCATTCAATCATCTCTCCTTTATCCTTATGTGATGCAAGATATTCTTCATGAAACTTTGTTAATTCGTACCAAGTTTGATCATCCAAATCAAGAGCTAGATTAAAGGTGCTAGAAGCATATTTTATTTGAGTCTCAATAGTGTCCTCAACAACCTTGAATCTTTAAATAATATTAGGCCATGTCCAACAAAGTGAGAATATACTCTTGGCCTCTTCCTCACACTCTTGAACCTCTTTAAGTCTCTCAAGTGTAGTGCAATGTGTAGATTTGCATCTATCTTCAATTTCCAACAATCCTTTTTCTTTGACCCAAGTGACCATTTCACTTACTGCTTGACTGTGAAGAATTGGTAACTGCTCTAGGAACTATCTGAAGATGTGCATTTTTCCTAGCTAGCTACTTAAGTCTCCTTGGAGTTGGCTCAACCTGAGCAACTAATGCATGAACCTCAGTGAATTTTATCTTTTATCTAGAGGCAACCATTGATTTACTGGAGAACAACTCAATTTTTTCAAGAATTTATTTAGCTACTTTAGTATAAGTTCCAAATCTAGGTCTACTAGGATCTTAATGGTTGTTCATTAGCATTTCAATACAGCCAACAACATAATCCTTTTCAATTTCATATCCAAGCTCAAGAATCCATGAGCTTCTCGGTTCAACTGCCTTGATAATGCAATTATCAGTGGATACCAAAAATGTTATATCATCCTTATACTTTGTAACTAGTTCTCTTAGAATTATCCTTCTTATGTTCATTCTTCTCTGAAAATTTCCAAAGAATGCAACAATAGCATCTCCTTGTGCATCCAAATCACCAATATTCTCATTATTTATTTGATCTTATGAGAAACCAATTTGGTATTTAACCAAACAACTTCTATTCTTGATACCACTCAGATTTTTGAACAGTTGTTACCAAAGCAACTCACAAAGATAATATTTTTTCCTCTTCTCAACTATTTCTACTGCTAAATCAATTGCAAAGGTAGAGACATCATTATCACCAAAAATCAGGTGTGAAAAAACCAAGCTTGCATACTAAACAACCCGATTAGTAATTCCAACACCTGTGCTCTTTATTAATTCCTTTCCTTTGTCAAGGTTATGTTCAGGAGTAGGTTTGATGGATGATAACCCAGTAACATCTCTAATTAATTCTCTAGATATCATATGTGAATTTTCAAGCCATACAAACTAGTTGTGAAATCTGCTAAGTGCCAATCTAATACATCTTTCTTCATTGCTAAAGTCTAAAAATTTATCCCACACATCCAATTTCATTTATGTAAGTACATTTTATTTTGATTTCAGGGTAAAGTCATTTCCACATAATTCTTCTAACCATAATATGTGAGCTTTTCCATAGGTAGATTCTTCCAATTTTCTATGAATATATATCTCAATGTCTTTAATTGGAATAACACCAAGTGGAAATCAAAAAATGGACCTAAGAGATCAAGTTCTAGGGTTTTAACAAGATACATTTAAGTTGTGGTTCTAGTCTCATTGAATTGTCTAGTACTCGAGGCATATCCATCACATTCAACCAAATTCAATGAACAATTCAGAGGGAATAGCAACAATGACTTGCCTCTTTCCTACACACCAATGCCAAACTATGAATTTATGCGATATGAAAATGCTCTGGTTTCTTCAATCTTTCTCTACATGTTTCTTCTCTTCCACAAATGTCTTTCATTGAATGAGTTTTCTTTAAATTTATCTCATTGATCTCAAATGCTTCAACAATAAATGCTTCAGAATGCAGGTAGATGTCCTTGGAATTTGTGTATAATTACATCTTTTCAAACTTTGCAAAATTCATTCTTCACACGTGCACCTAAAAATTTCTTTTGTATGAAATCTAAATTTGTTACCTTAATAAATGCATTTATGTCATGACATGACATTATATATCAAAAAGGGGATATTAAATTTTCTAATTATTGCTCCTCATTAGCCACTGTCTAGATTTAATTTCTGACGGGATTGTCTACACTGGGGAACGATACAAATAAAGTTGATATTTCTAATTATCCTTTTGTTTTCATATTCTCCTTCCTTTCTCTAAATCCTTTCCATTTCCTTCTTAACTTTTTCCAGATCAATCTTAATGATTGGTTCATATCTCTTTACCAAATAATCAATTTTCATATTTCTACTTCTACAGTCTCTAGCAAAGTGACTTGATTTACTGCAATTGTAACAACAACATTCTTCCATCCAAATTGTATTTTATTCAACCTATATTTTTGCTAGTTAGCCTTGTGTCCAAATAAATTGCAGTGATAACAATAGCCATTGAATGGATACATTATCTTGTTCAACTTCTAACTTTTGCACTCTATAGCTTTATGTCCAATACTCTTGCATTTGAAACATTGACCAGAGAATGATAAAGTATTTTGATTCATTCCATCATTTTGTTTCATTTTATTTTCACAATCTTTTTCCATATGACCGAACCTATTGCAATAATAATAAACACCGTTAAAAGATAAGTACCTTTGAGCATTAGGTTGTATGATAGGAATCCTTCTGGTATTTCTTCTAAGATTCTTGAATTGTCTACCATTGCTCTGAGTCTTCATGCCAGGGGATTGATTTGATTTTGATCTATTTCCTTCAAATCCCAAACCACTTTTTTCCTTAGAGGGTTTCTGTAACACAATCAACTCACCCAACATTGCAAAACTTGTCACAAATTTATTCTCATGTCTTCTTGCCATTTCTAGATCTGATTTCAAATTTATCACTTCTTGTTCATGCTTTGAAAATTCATCTGGATCTTCCTTTGTATTTCAACTTTCTGACTATATTCAATTCTTCTTTTTTCTTCCAGTTGTTCTTTTAGTCTAGTGATGTCCCCATCTTCTTTCTTTAATTGATCATTGGCTTCTCTATATCTTTCCTTTAGGTTCTTAATGCACTCATTTTCTTCCTTCATAATATCCTTCAAATCTTTATTTTATTTTGTATGTTCAGTAGGGATCTCTTTTGGAGGAATAAGAAATTATTTATATCCATGTATTCAAATTTCAGGACCTTCCTCAAGTTGTTATTCTTTTCAAAAGGAACCAAGCTTTGATACCAATTGTTGAACACACGAAATACTGAGAGGTGGGGTGAATCAATATTCCATTAAACCATTCAACTATAAACCATCCAATTATTAAAGAATATTTAACTACAAACAAGAATGAAGACATTGAAAGGAGCATGACACCATAAGACACATCAACACTAGATTTTTACGTGGAAAACCCAAAATGGGAAAAACCACAGTGAGGATTAGCTCACAATATAATATATTTGGATATATAATATTGCAATGGCTCACTACCAGGACACACTACCCTTAAAGACTCATAGCCTGATATAGTTTACAAAATAGAGTACGACTCACTACCAAGGGATGAACTGAGATAGAATGTACCTTCCTTGTGCTGGAGTTCAGTTTCGGTCAAGCATAGTATATGAAACACTTCTCTACAAGTGTATGCAACACATTTTTCTTCCCATTCATACAACTTCTCACATTGCAACATTTAGCAATCCTCAATCACTCTAACATTTTTCATTTTATTCTCTCACACACCACCACTTCTACTACCACACACCATCTGGTGCAGGAGCACCCAAGGCTTTCAAAGAGTTGTTCAAGAACCAGGAGAGTGCAAGGGTCAGGAGGGCTTTCCAAACAAGTCAAAGCATTAATTATGATGTATTGAAGCCTATAATGGCATTTGAGATGAATAAGTGTAATGAGGGTGTTAAAAGTTTCAAGGTTCCTGATAAGGAATTTGGATTAAAAATGCAATGTAAGGGAAAATTAGGTTCTAGGGGTTTTTATTAATGATATTATGCTTTAGTAGGTCAAATAAACTTGGATAGTGAATATCCAATAGTTTTAAGAGGGTGGGTGTTAATAAAATTCAAATTTGCAATTTCAAATTTTCAAATTTTAGTTTAGGCGGGAAAAGGAGTTTTAGGTGTTTTAGAGGTAATTATGCAATGTAATTAATCCAAATCAGTTGGATCAGTTGGGGAATGAGTTTATAACCCTATAATCATCATTTTTATGGAGGTTAGGTGGTTGGTGAAGGCATTGTACGGACTGTTCTCAGAAAATACAAAAAAAAATTCTGTTTTCTTGCAATTTTCTGTGTTTTTTGATGAACCATTGAATCTTATTGAAGTTTTCTGCATTTGGATGCTTTGGTAATTTGTATTTAGATGTTTTAACACCAATCACATGCTTTGATAAAGTAAATAGATCAATTCTTGCACGTTTTTGCTGACTGTCCATAGGAAAAGTGCAGATTTTGCCCTGTTTTGAGAGTTTTTATGAAGGGATGATCCATTTAATGGAGTATAATGACTGAAAATCTATGAAATGGATCCAATCTAACATGTATCATACAGATTTAACCAACTAATGTGCAGGAAGGAAGAATATCAGGGTGTACACCAAGTTGTCAAAGGGAAAAGTGCTTGAAGATGGAGGCTAGGGTGTAGCAGCAGAAGATCTGCCTTAATGAGGGGAATTTTTTTGAGTTTGGATCAACTAAATATGTTGTCCTAATGGTGTAGAGTCAATGAGAAAGTTCTGGAAGTGATTGGAGGGTTAGTTTTCAAGAAGCCCTAGTTTTTGAGGCAAGCTGAGGAGGGGTTTGTGTTGGAGCGTGATAGAGGTGTCATAGAGGGACAATTTTATGAAAGTTTTTCCAATCATATAGACCAAGTCAACTGATATATTTTCAGAGGATTCAAATGTCGAGATAGACCATAATATCAACTTCTAAAAGAATATTACAAATTAAGATAATCCAGACCAAAATATCAGATCAACAGAATTCCATTACCAGAGCAAATACTAATCTTGTGTGTTAGCTGCAAGTAGTGTGTATCACTGACAAAGCTCCAAAATCCATTATTGACATCAATTATAACCTTCCAATTTTGAGCAAAACTCCTATTGATAGAAGCTCTAATGGAGATTTACCAAGCCAAGAAAATACTTCTTCTCCTCTTGAAAAAAAATCTTCTTTTCCCTGGTATGAGTACTTGGCCCTTTCTTGATGCAGGAGCATCCTAGGTGAAAGTGCAATCAACATTATCTAAAAAAAATAAAATTTGAATTTCATTTTAGGAGGTTAATTTCATGTTAGGAGGCTATTTGAATAAGTGAGTATAAATTTATTTATTTCAATAAAATGCTATCTTTGTTATGTAAGTTGGAAGTGGAGATAGTGGAGGTGTATTTTTTTTTTTTGAAAAAAAAATTAAAAAGAAAGTTTAGGCATTGGGATTGGGAGTTACAAAAAGAAATTAAAAATAATTTATTGATTTTTCCATTCTAGAAACAACTCACTATGAGGATTTTGTAGTGAATTTTCCAAAGGGGATGGAAATTTTGATTTTTGGATTTTTGGTGAAGGGTTTTATGGTAGGTTTTGGGTTTTCATTGTGACTGCAGGTTTTGGAGGTTGGAGAGTTGGGCATGAAATTATCAAGAGGTTATTGAAGTGTTTTGTTTCAGGTTTAAAGGGTTATTTCATCCATTGAAGGTTGAAGACACCATTTTTGAGACTTGAAGAGTTGTAGGTGATTGTTGGAAGAGGAAAAGTGCAGATTTGGAGGTGCTAATGAAACACAGTTTTTATTTCTTTGTTGTAGTTTGTTTTGTGTTAATTCTAAAATTATGTATGGGAATATGTTGCTTCCCATAAGTAATTTTATTACTGAAAATAAATATGTAATCAGATTTCTAGAATGAGAAGATCTTTTGTTGAAAAATTCAATTATTTTCTTGAAACTTTGTTGCTGATTTATATGCATTGTTGAGGATTGTTTGCATGTTTTTTGTTATAAAAGAGGTTTTTTCAAAACCCCTCTTTCATTAATGGTATCAGAGCAAGAATATTCCGAGTGTGTGAGCAGACCACTGAAGAGAGGCAGTTTGTACTAGGATCTGTGTGTTGTGGCTGTTGTAGAAAATGTATGCAAGAGGATCCCTACATGGTAGAGGTAGATGTAGAGAAAGAAATGAGAAATTTATCCATGGTGATGATTTTAGAGCCTTGAGAAGGAAAGTGGAAGAATTACAAGAAGAAATAAGAAGATGGTTTGCATAGTGAAGAGAACCAATAAGTGATGAGGAAGAAGAAGCCTCAAAGGATGCTAGCCAAACAAGTGAACAAAGAGATGCAATAGTAGCAATTGCCATTGACCAATTATTGATTTCCCTATCAAGGATGGGAAAAAAGAAAAAAAAATGATGTTTCTACATTTAGTGGTAATTTAAATGTAGAAGAGTTAGTGGATTGGATCAACGAAATGAAAGAATATTTGAGTTTGAAGAGGTTGAGGATCCTAATGGGGCAAGGTATGCAAAAACTAGATTGAAAGGGAATGCTTCAATTTAGTGGAGAGAGATTCAATTGGAAAGAGGAAGAACAGGAAAGGATAAAATCACAAAGTGGGACAAAATGGTGGAGAAAATGAAAAGACAGTTCATCTCGATGGACTATGAACTTAATTTTCTCAAAAAAATGCAAGAGTTAAAATAAGGGACCAAAATAGTGAAAAAATATACAAAGAAGTTTCATAGGATTTTGATTAGAATAGGACATTTATAAGAAAATAAGAACATTGCCAGATGTATTAATGATTTTAGACCAAGCATACAAGAGAAGATGACTTTGGTGATAGTTTTCACAATGGAAGATGCCTATCAGATTGCCTTGGAAATTGAGGAAAGAATGAACAAAATGTATGAAAGTAAGCAAAGAGGAAGAGGACGTGATGAGGAGGTTGAAATAAGATCATATGGAGCAGATAATAATTAGAAAAATAAGAAAAAAGAAGACCAAGGTAACTAAAAAAATAGAGATATGATAATTCATATGGTCCTAAAGATCAAAATTCAAGAGGTAGAGGAAGATCGAATAGAGGTTTTGGAAGAGAAACCTTTAAAGGAACCTATTTTAAGTGTGGAGAAGAGTGGCATAGAGCATCGTATTTCCCTCATGAAGAGGAGAGATCGAGAAGATCATAAAATCATAATAGAACAACAAATGTGAATAGAGAAGATACAGGGTCATCACATTCTGAAGAAGCAAAAGATGATGAAAATTTAATGGCTAGGAGAACCTTGTTGAATGAAAATGATAAATACACTCAAAGAAAAAGTTTTTTTAGAACAAGGTGCAAGTTCCAAAACAAGGTATGCAATTTCATCATAGATGGAGGTAGCATAGACAATCTCATTTATGAAGATATGGTGAGAAAATTGCAGCTAGAGAGAAGAAGGTATCCACATCCGTATAGGATAGCATGGCTACAAGATGATAGGAGGTTATATTAATATATGAGGTTATAGAGATGAAATTTTATGTGATGTTATTCCTATGAATGCTTGCCATGTTTTGTTAGGAAGGCCTTGGAAATTTTATAGGAAGGCAGTGCACGATGGTTATGCCAACACATAAACATTAACGAAGGATGGAGTGAAACACAAATTTAAGCCATTGAAAGAAGAAATGGGTAAGGTTTGCAGCAATGCAAGGTCTTGTTTGGTTGATGAAATAAGACTTTTAGATTGTATGAATCATGAATATGTTGGATTTAGTAACACTAACCATGATGAAGATGAAAAAGGTGATTTATTGACTTAGACTGAAGAAGAGATCTCAAGTGGAATGAAGGTAGCAGCAGAGGGTAAGGTAAAATCTGATTTTATTGTTTCCTTTGACGAGAAAGAGAGTGAAGGAATAGGTATGTTTGTTACAACAAAAATTACTTTTTGTAAGGTTGAATTGGAAGAGTGGAGTGTGAAGGTTAATGAAGAGTTTTTTAAAGAATACTTGTTTGAGAACAATGGAGGTGAATTTTTTTTGATTAGTGGTCATGATACATTATCATGTAATGTGAAAATTGAGTCTTTTCATGGCATTAATAATTTCGTTTTGAGTGAAGAAACCAGGTTGCAGTAGTTTCATGTCTTTTAGAAGGCATTGAAAAAGTGGCATTTCATGAAGGGAACGTGGTGGAAAGAGATGGAAAAGGTAGAAGAGAAAATGTGGGTGTATCTAAGGGTTATTTTCCTAAGCTTAGATTATTAAAGATTAAAGCATAAAAACCTAAAGAACTATGAAGTACATTGAAAACTAAAAGAAGAAACAATTATACCAGTTAATCATTGAAGCTTCCATGATTCATCTTCGTAGCACCTTCTAACTTGCTGATTGTATTGCCCTCAGATCGAACATACGAGCAATCCTTGACTATGCCAATGTCCTAAACAAGCTTTGAAGGATTCAAAATAAATGTTTCTATGCCTACGAGAAAATGACTATAATGCCTATGCCAAGAAATGCCTAAGACTTAATGGAAGCACAAAAATAAATGCTATAATATCTAAGAATGAGTGTGAGTATCTGTCCTCGAAAATGTGAGCAAAATTGGCATTTTATAGAAAATGCAATTTTGGATGGTCGGATGAGATTGAAAGCTGGTGAAAGCCTAAAATTTGTGTATGAGATTTCATGTGACAATCCCTAATCAGGGTTAGGGAAAAATCATTAAACGAGTGGTTGAGATGTCATTCGAGAAGATCGAATCGGCGGTCGAGAATAAATGAGATAGTCAGAAAGATAAAGATTTTTGAAAATCAAGAAGATAAAGACTACTTGATTTATGAGATTCAAAAAATCAAGAAGATAAGAGTTGAACTGAAAAGCAAATTTGGAAAATCAAGAATCTACTCGATTACTTGATTTTTGGAAGAATATTACCATTTTGAATTAAATTTATTCAAAATATGGATTTTGTGTAATAATAAATAATCATTTTTTAGATTATTTACTAAAATGAACTGATAGTCAAGAATGTGAGATCATTTTAAATAATTTCATTTATTTAAAATGAGGGAAATGTTAAATTTGGCAATTAAAAAATTAAAGATAATTATTTAATTTAGAGTCTATGATTAATAATTAAATAAATTAATAAATCTATTTAATTATGAGAATTAGTGACATATTAAATAAATAAATAAAATTCATTTATTTAATAATCAGGAAGAATAAATGAATAAAAGTAATTAATTAAATTTAGAAATTTATTTAATTATGGGAAGACTTAGACAATTAATGACGTATTTAATAAATAAATAGAATTTATTTATTTAATAATCATGAAGAATAAAATGACATGAATTAATTAAATAATTATGAATTATTTAATTAATAGTCGAATGTAGACTAAGGACATTTAATTAAGATGTCATAATTATGCTAGGATAAAAGTGGTAAAAATAAAGCTTGCAGGCCTAGGTCATTTGTATGTGTCTACATTTTTCCGCTCTTTTTCATAATGTAGCATGTCGTGTTGTGAGAAAGAAAATAAGTTAAAGTCATGCCCCAGTGAAGGTATGGAGTATCGATGCCCCCTCGGGAAAATTTTCAAATTTGGAGCCGGCGACAGAAAAATTCGGAAAGTGTTCCGATAAGTCAATTTAATGACCAAAAAAATGATGGCACAGACGGTTTCAGATTCTGACATGTTTAAGGCAGCCAAAGGGGTGGTCAAAGTTGGTAAAAAGGGCCTCCAGTAATAACCTAGTTGACAAATGTCATTTTGACTTTATAAATAGGTTTAGAAATGGGTAAAAGTCAATTCATTTTCACTATTTACTTTAACAAATTCAAGAGCTCACAGCAAAGAGGACTTTTGTGAGGATGGTGATTCTAGTGACTAAGCATTGTGGTGAGATCGTGCAGACCTACAAGCGGCTAGAGGGCTCAGAGCCAGTGGTATGTACCCCTAACCCACTTTGTCATTTTCTTGATTTGCATGCCAAAATTAGGTTTTTAGGGCTAATAATGAATGCATTGCGACACATGTGCGTGCGCGTAAGCCATATTTGACTTCGTGTTTGACACATTTGATGCGCCATGATGCAAGTGAAAGGGTATTTAGGGGAGGTCGAGAATGTGTAACGCATTTGCTAAAAAGTGTTATGCATTCGCAATATCATGTCGCATTTGAGAGTTATAACGCTGCATATGTCATTTTGCTATGCCAGTTTGAGCAATGCATTCAAATGAAGTGACACATGTGTCATATAGCGTGATGCAAATGCTCTGATGCAATGCAACTGAGTGATAGAACAACACAATCGATATGTTGTGACGCAACTGAAGTATGGAACGACACAACTATTTTCCCTCAACACAAGTGCAGTCAACACAACACATTTGAATTTGACTTTGACTAGTGTTGATTTTCATGGGTTTCAAATTTTAAATGCTTTTGAGTTATAATGATGATTGTCCATAAGGTACTGACATGTTGTTTGGCTTTGTGCAGAGATAGCTTATGCCCATCTATACTTGGGAGAGCAGGCCATCGACCTTTCAGTTTGGTGATCAACTGACTTAGCGGGAGCGATGATGGTTGATGCGGTTGGGATTGTATTATGCTGCCTGATATGCCTGTTATTTAGGAAAATAGGGGTTTGTTGACTACATTATGTGAGAGGTGGCAGTTAGAGACATGCTCATTCCACTTGCCGACAGGAGAGGCCACAATGACGTTGGAGGACGTCTATCGTATGCTTACGTCTGCCGATCCAAGGAGAGCAGATTGTTTATGACCTTCAGCATGGGTATTTGACATTCACAGTGTACTATTAGGATGAGGGAGCAAGAATCGGCATCCAAGGCTATGAGATCCACTGGGAGTTTATGGCGGAGCATTATGCCTGATTTGATGCATTTTTGGCGACACTGATCCATGAGATACTAATTCCTGACTGACGTAGGAATGGGTTTCCCATTGGTTGGGGAGTTGTGGTAGTGGGGATGTGGTGGGATAGGACAGTGTATGCCTGGGGGCCATGTTTGTTGGGCACACTCTACCATCAACTTCACGAGGTGGTTTATAGGAGGGCAGAGAGCATATCCTATGGTACCATCCTTTTTGATGATATGGGCTTGGGAGCATGTGGTGATATTTCGACCTCCTATCTAGAGACCACAACTAGCTGAGGGGATGCCTTACGCCTATTACTATGTCAGTGCTCTATAGCAGATGTAGATGGGAGAGATAGGTTGGTGGTGTCATTGGATTGATACCATGGTTTCATTCATTTGGAGGCCCTACAGAGACTGCCAGCAGTGGGATGATGA
Source organism: Sequoia sempervirens (assembly GCA_007258455.2). Lineage (NCBI taxonomy): Eukaryota > Viridiplantae > Streptophyta > Pinopsida > Cupressales > Cupressaceae > Sequoia > Sequoia sempervirens. The sequence goes on along the minus strand of VDFB02281492.1, from coordinate 95,118,969 downwards.
GGATGACCACCTGAGCTTATGCAAATAGTACCATTATCTAATTGGTAGGATAGTGCAGAGTCAACTCATTATAGAGATGTGTCTGCCACAACATGTACTGAGATAGTTTGCGGAGCAATAGGGTGTGCCAGCAGGCAGAGCTGAGTGTGCCAAATCTTCCAGGGAGTCAGCTTGGGGGCCACCAATTCTCGTAGCCTTTGCCAAGCAGCAGATTGATCTGCTAGTAGTCTAGCAGTGGGGATGGAGAGGTCGAGTTACAGTTCCTGGGACTATAGCTGACTATAACTTATGGTGGCAGGCACATCGACCAGTGCCATTGACAGATCTGGATGGGCCAGTACCGATTGACAGGAGGTCAGTTATACCACATGTGTGATGAGCCAAGTGAGGGGGCTGAGATGGTGATAGAGGCAGAGGTAGGGGAGGGATGGTGGTAGGGATGGAGGTAGGGATGGGGGAAGGGGGAGGGATGGAGGCCAGGGTGGAGGGTGAGATGGGGGCAGGGATGGAGGTCTAGGTGGAGATGATGGAGATGATGGGGATGACAGAGGGGATGGCCGGAGACAGAGGAGAGATGGCCAAAGGCAGGGCTAGAGGGTATGACCACATGTAGCTAGAGTGACATTGGATGCCATTCTAGAGGTGGCCAAGGAGGGGGAGAGGGGAGGAGGAGAGATAGGAGGGAGAGCCAAGGTAGGAGCAGGAGAGACAGGAGGAGCAGCCAAGGCTAGAGCAGGAGGAGGCCAGATAGGAGCAGGAGCTTGAGGTGGATGTGGATGTGGATGTGCCTTGGGACAAGGGAGTTGGTGGTGAGGAGGTGGATGTGCCTCAGGATGAGGGAGTCGGTGGCGAGGAGGTCATAGAGGAGGATGATGATGCCATGGATGAGGCTAAGAGACTCCTAAGATGGAGGATGGTGGAGGGAGAGGAGGAGATACCATCTACCTCGTCATTTCCCTAGGATGCCACGATAGACTAGAGGGTGGTGAATCTACAGAAGAGGCTAGATAAGAGTGTGGCATAGGTCAGGGAACTATAGGCAGAGCTAGAGGTGGCTCGAGTAGAGCGGGATTAGGCAGTGATCCGTTAGTAGGAGTCAGCATAGTGGTGTGTGGATTTTGCGACGCTATGTTCAGGACCTTCAGGGGATATGGCTCGTGAGCTTTCCAAGGTGAGCACTCGCTATGAGAAGTACAAGACCCTCTATGAGTAGGTAGTGCCTCCCGAGCGACAAGATCCTACACTGTCATGCTCACAAATGAGGACAGGTAGCGGTCATAGATCAGGGAGTGGGAGCAGCAGCAGGAGTCACACTAGTGGAGGAGGGTCTACCTCATTGGGGCACACATCAGGGCATAGGTCCCACCACTCACACAAGCATTCCTCGAGTCGTCATTTGAGCCATAATCATTGGTCTACAGGTTCATAGCAGAGGTCAGTATAGAGGCAGCCACCAGTGATAGATCCTTTGTCCTCTCAGAGTCAGGCTGCAGTGTCAACACAAGTGCCTATTACCATGGAGATGATGCCATCAGTGTCAGTTCCATTGGTTGCACAGACAGAGGTTGCTACAGGTCCACCCATTACCTCACTGTTAGGCACAGATCCTCAGTCACCACACTCTTTTCTGTGAGGGGATGAGGAGAGAATTTCATAGGGCCATGCTTACTATGTTTGGCTTCATGTTTCAGTCTTTATGTTATGACACTTTATGTATTGACTATCGAGCCCGCGTGCTCTATTTTTGGGACATCTCATGACTCTATCCTGTGACATTGTATATTTTGAGATGATGCTATATGATGCAGTTTTGATGTGGTGTACATGTGTGTTATGTGATGTTATTTGATTTATGCACTATGATGTATGTAATGTGGTGCCTATTATGGATTTATGCATTTATGATGGATGATGATATTTATTTACTTATATGTCATGTCATGTATGTCTTATGATGGTTACTTATGATGTGATGCCTTGATAATGCAATTCTTATTTATATGTTGTGTTGATGTTATGCCATGGATGATGATAATATGCATAATGTGTTTATTTGAATGGATGCCATGTTTATGCTTATGTTAATGCGATATGCAATGAAATGCATATGATTTAATGCTATGGATGACGTATGTATGGACTTAATGAAATGTCTATATGATTATTTATGTGCTTATGTTTTTGAATGTCACATGATATCATCATGAGATGGACAAGAGAAGATGATAGGCCAGAAGGAGATGCATGTTAGTTCCTAGACCAAATCCTTCAAAACTTTACCATATGACTTTTTATATTTATTGCTCTTAATCATCACTGGGAAGATTGTTGTGATGGCCAACAAACACCATGATATGACATAAATCAAGGTGTGCAAGGTCATACCATCACATAAGACAAGAAGTCATAGAAATAGATGATAATGACTCATACGAAGAGAACAATTGCCCCAGTCTTTTTGTCATAATCAACTACAAGCAGAAAAATACAAGAAGGACAATTCATGAAACGTCATTGCTTCTCTAAATCCTATTTCCAGGACATCCTTGAGAAACTAGTAGCATGATTTCCAAAATACAAAATAGAGCCCTTATCATGATACATCGTTGTTTTTCTAAATCCTGAAATTAAGACCTCGCTGAGAAACTAGTAATCGTGCGTGTCAAAAGTCAAGACAAACATCATGATACATCACTGCTTCTCTAAATCTTGTTGTTGGGATCTCGATGAAAAACTAGTAACATGATAAAAATCCAAAAGACAAGTGCCAAGTGTTTGCCAAGTGTGTCTAGATACCCAGTGTTTTAATGTCAAGATGTTAGGGTGTCAAGGTTTTGATGATGCCAAGATGACGAATGTCAAAGATTACCAAATTCAGGAGGGAAACATCCTGAATAATGTTAATGTCAAGAGGTTTGATCCCTAAATGTCAAAAGGGATCCATCGAAATTTCAGTGATAGGGACAGTGACGATGCCTAGGAAGGACACATCCTAAGGCATAAATGACAGTTTGTTCTTCAGAAGGACACATCTAAAGAATATTGATGTCAAGAGGAGTGATCCTTAGATGTCTAGAGGATCCCTCAAAATGTCGAATGACAATGACGATGCCTAGGAAGGACACATCCTAAGGCATGAATGACAAGCTATTCTTCAGAAGGACACATCTGAAAGATAACCAAGAGTTGACAGTTTGACAGGTTATGATCATTTGACTTGTTTTGACTAAGTTTGACTTGTGTTGACCATATGTTGATTTCTTTGACATGTTGATGTGGTTGTCATGTTTGAATAAATGATTGCCATACTTTTTTTTAGGAGTTTTCCCATTTGGAAAAATGATTTGTCTTGACTTGACTTTTGACATGTGTGCTAGTGTAATGTCATGAACCCTAATGGACTGACCTAGTGCGGCCTCGGGGGCTCATCGACAGATGGTCTTGCCTACGTCATACACTCAAAGACCTCATAGTTCGACACGACCAATGAATTTTTCTTGATGACCAAAGATTGCGTCATGATTTTATTTTGACAAACCTAAAAGGACTGACCTAATGTCTCGGGAACTCGAAAATGAGTCTTGCCTATGTAGCAAATGCGTAGAGCCAACATAGTTCAAACGAATGATGAAGACTTGACTAATATGATGGACATGATGAAATATGACCCTTTTTTTTGTGATTTCGAGACAGTTTGATGTTAGTTGTGGTTTCTTCAGGATGTTTTTCAATTTTTAGGTCTTGCTTCGGTACATTTTATAATGTCTTTGGTTTTTTTCTTCAGGACATTTTATGATGTTTTTGTCTTTTTTCAGGACTTTTTGTGATGTTTTTGGTCTCTTTTTTAGGAAATTTTGTAATGTTTTTTGTCTCTTTTTAGGACATTTTGTGATGTTTTTGGTCTTTTTTCAAGACTTTTTGTGATGTTTTTTTGTTCTTTTTTTAGGTCTTTTTGTGATGTTTTTGGTCTTTTTTCAAGACTTTTTGTTTTTTTTTTGTCTTTTATTTAGGACTTTTGCAATTGCTGAGACCATGCTTGATATCCACTGTAGTCACATGATAAATTTTTTTCCCTTAGTCAGGTCCAAGACTTAGCCAATTTTAAAGGACGTGAAAGGGATGTGCTCAGGATGTTGGATGAGCAGTATTCAGGACTTGATGTCAACCGTTTGTCAACCATGAAAGGAAGGGTATGATGTCATGGAAGATGACATGGTGGTGATGGAAAATGTGTTTCATCATTGACCAAGATAGATAAAGTAACAGTAGATGGCAGAGCAATGATTGATTACGCATGGCGCATGTTTGCCATATTTTCACCATGGTACTTATCCAAATCGCCTATTTACCAGGTTTTCACTATTGGATGAATTATTTCTCTTTACTATTTTTGTCATTTTTTTCATTTTTTTGGTGTCGCTAAGATGCATGTTTTCTAGGTTTTCATCAAGGCAACAATTTTTTTATCATTTTTCAAAAAAAAAAAAATATTTTTAAGGTTTTCAGCTCGACCTTCTGATGCTATGCATAGAACTTTAGGAGATGTAGACTATTGATAGGCTCTATCAGTTGTTCGCCATCTGGATTCACCAGCTGATAAGCTCCATAACCAAAGGAGGATATGATGACGTAGGGACCTAGCCAATTTGGTTCGAATTTGCCTAGTTTTTCTCTATTAGCCTGATTCTTAGGGTTTTGCACGAGGACTAGGTCACCAATGTCAAACTTCCTGACCATTACTCGCTTGTTGTAACTATGACAAAGATGGTTCTAATATGCCTATAGATGGTTCAGGGAATTATTCCTTCTTTATTCTAACATCTCCAGCTCATGTAAACCTAATTGTCTATACTCTTCATCATCTGTTAGACCCTTCAGGGAGACTCGTAAGGAAGGAATTTCAACCTCGATGGGCAAGATGGCTTTAGCTCCAAAGAATAGGTCAAATGGAGTGGCTCCCGTGGGTGTGTGAATGCTAGTGCGGTAAGCCCACAGAGCAGGGTTGAGTTGAATATACCAGTTGTGAACCATTTTGAATCTAGACCTTGCACAAACACAATAAACATGCAAACAATTAGATCAAACACAAGGTTAGAAACAAATGATTCCTCAAGAAATCCATTTGAAATTTGCAAAAGATAAGAAATGAAAATGAAGAACACAAATGAAACAATTAAATCCTATCTAATATAAGCAAACTCTTGATCTCTTGAGGGAGTTGGTACAAATAGGTGTGTGGAGATTTTCCCTTTCCCAACTCCTTGAATGAAAATATTGATTGAAGATGATTGATCCACTTGATAAGTCCCTCAATGAGCTCCAAAATCTGCAATAAACTAGTTAAGAAGATGGATGGAATTTGAGAGATATTTGTGCATAATAACTTTGCATAATTGTGGATGATAAAATGCATGGTGAAGCATTCTATTTATAGAATGTTGAAATGGAAACAAAGCCAAAATAGAGCAATGTGGGACAAAGATTTGGCCAATGGCAAAATGCCACTTGTCCAAATGTGATTGGATGAGGAATGAGCAAGTTTTGACAAATGTGCCAATAAATGCATTTTTGAATTTGAATTTTTGAGAAAAGACATGTAAGAGGGGGAAAGAAAATTGCATTGAATGCCACTTGGCTCAAGGCAAGGACATGTAAGAAGAAGTAAATGCCTTGTTGGAAGGACTTGTAAGAGAGAGTAAATGACATGTTGGAAGGACATGTCATTCAAATTTTGAATTTGAAATAGAAGAATATTCCTCCAAAAGATGCCTTGTTGAGGGAAAATGAAGATTTAATAAATCAATAAATTGATTTATTTGTGCAAGTGGAGATATCTAGAGAATGCAAGTGGGGGAGATTAGTATTTAATCATGGTTAGATTAAATAAAATGATTTATTATGTTAGTTTAATGATGATTAGGTGAGTTGACTTATTTTGACTTAGATTTTGGATTAATTTAAATCAAACAAGAGGGAAAATGATTTAATGAGTTTAATTAAATAAACATGTTTTGATTATTTAATTAAAGAGATTGAAGTAAGATTAAATTAAATAAGATTTTAATTTATTCAATTTAATAGATAGACTTTAGAGATTTAATTAAATAAAATTAATTATTTAATTAAAATAGGGATAATTAGATCAGATAAATTGATTTAATTAACAAGGGAAAGTGACTTAATTAGACAAAAATAATTTATTTAATTAAGAAACGAATATTGATGAATTTAATCAGATAAGGGAATTTGATTAAACAGTTAGACCGAGGGATGATTTAGGAAGAAACGATGTTAGTAGATCAGAGTTAGATGCGTAATGTCAACTTGTACATTTTGTGTGTCTACATTTTGCCCCTCTTTGAAGCAATGTACTTGTTGCATTGATTCAAAGAATGATCTTGTCATGATCAAAATCAAAAAAATTATGATTTTTCGGATGCCCCACTATTGCCCCAGTGAGAAGAATTGCACTGGTATATTGCCCCCTCGAGATGTTGAATGGGAATGCCAATTGCCAATCAAAATCACGATAAAATGCGAGAGGAGTGGTTGATGTAGATGAATGGACATTCATTAGATGTGGGTAGCTTCATGTACCAACTTGGATAGAAATGTTAGTAAAGATAGAAGAATGTGATAGAAGAATAAAAGAATGAGATGATCATGCAAATGGTGATGACTACTTGCCGTGGAGTTGGGATTTTCAAAGGGCGGATTTCCTTATGTTTGATAATACACGCAGTACGATGCATCAAGGTATCGAGAACCAGGATGGCATTGTACCTAGTGTGATGGACTTTGACTCGACAAATCAGATAGGAGTATTCTTGTTCACACCTGACATACGGAACCCTATCTAGAAAATAGTTCAAATATTTCAAATATCTCGGACCAAAACATAGGAAGGCGAGCCTTTCTATGTGGTCAACAAGAAACTTAAAACACCCTGCTATAGACTAAACAAAAGCACACATGACCAAGGTTATATTACAAAGATATCCAACAAGCACAACAGACAAAAGATAATGATCATTGCCCCATTCCTATCTCTCTAAATCCTTCGTTCGGACATCATCAAGAGGTCCTTGGAATGAGCACAATGAGATAAATCAAACAAGATAAAGTAAGTGAGCAAACAAACTAATGTTCTTCGTACTGTTAGCTGAGAGAAATGATGTTTCGAAAGATGGGAGCTGAAACTTATTGCCAAAAGATAATGTCCATTGCCGGAACGGATCCTAGGACATGTTAATGACACGTCATTTTGTTTACCCAAAGTGGTTGGTTTGATAAAAGTGCCCATTGTTGGAACGGATCCTAGGACATGCTTTTATCAAACGATGATGAAATTGATTTATGATTTATATGTCATTGATAAGAAAAGAGTTGACCAACTTGCTTGCTGACTGACCTACACTTGAGATTTTGATAGTTTAGGTTTTCACATTTGACTGCTAGACTTGTTTCCGACTGTTTTACCAAAGGTTGAGGGTGATGACAATTTATTATGGATGATTGATTATTGCGAGTGTAAGCGAGATGAGGCGGATGGATTTTTTTTTTCAAATATTTGGATGTTTTTGGAGTTTTGCCATGTTTTGAGGCTATTTTTGGTATTTTTTCGAGATTTTCAAATGTTTTGATTTTCAATTTTCCAATGTTTTGAGATTTTCTGAGATTTTGACCAAGAGACTAACATAAAGACCTATCCTAGGGGCCTCGGGGGCTGATCAACAGATTAGCCTTTCCTACGTTATACACGCAGAGACCACGTAGTTCGACTGACAACTTGACCGATTTACAAATGAAGATATACATGATGAAATGTCAATTTATCATGACAGACTCCTATAGGACTGACCTAAATGTCTCGGGGGATAATCAAAGATCAACCTTGCCTACGTTCAGGCTCAGAGACAACATAGTTCGACAAGATGACCTTGTTTTTGGATTTTCTAATTTTTTTGATGTTTTTTGGATTTTCGCATGATTTTGATGATTTCGATATGGATGTGTGTGATGATATCAGTGCTCTGTTTGGGATTTTTGTTGAAGACCAAGCTAAGGTTGTTTGATCAAATCGATGGATTGATGATGATGATAACATTATTGAGGATACACAACAATGCAAGGATAGTGTTAAGCAACACAAGGATTAGGATGGATATCCCAAGATGATGGATTGATTGGATTTTGATCAATCAAGATTTGATGAAGCTTGATTTGGAACAAAAGTTGTTTTAGATGATTTGATGTGATGTTTGAAGTGTAAGTTAGATGCAACTGATAGCGGTTATTTGGATCGATGTTTGATGAAAGATGAAGCGTGATAAGGAATGCCTGCTTGTCAAAATATGCCATGGGCTAGTGATTCAGATTTTAGATCACAAATGCTTTGACCAATTTTATTTCATGTTTTCCATTGTTCGGATTGCCACATAAGTTGGAGGACATAGACCAAGATTTATTCCTGAAGCAAGATGTAAAAATCTGCCCCCAATGTCTAGCAATGTATGGAATGCCATGGATGGATGTTCGGATAAGTGTATGGATGAAGGGACATGGATTATCTTGCGATAAGATAAGGTTTTCAGATAACGAATGCTCATTTGGATAATGCTTCATAGCTCAGATAATGCTGCATAGGATAGGATTAATGAAAATGACCCATTTCAAGATGTTTATCATAAGCAAGCGTAAGGTGTGCCCCAAAATTTTTATTAAGATCAAGATAACTTGCATGATGGACATAGATGGATAAAGATGGATTGGATAAATGGCTTATGGATGGATGGATTTATTATGGATAATATGGATGGAATGCTCGATTTATTATGGATGGGATGAGATGCTTTCACCTGAAGTGGCGCACGTAGATGCTCAATTCTACACATGACGCCTGTTTGCTAGATTTTCATCATGGTCTTGCCCAAAGCGCCACCGTAGTGGTTTTCACTAGAGGACAATTTTTATCTTTACTGTTTTCAATCCTTTTTCTAATTTTTTTGGATTTTCATATTTTTTGATTGTTTTGGTTTTTTCTGAAAGATTCATGCCAAACCACCTGGTGGTGTTGACGTAGATGCCCCTATCATAATGTGCCATCGGTATCCTGCCTGAAGGAGCTGCTTTGCTAAGATACGTGCACTTGAATGCAGCTTTTGGGATTCTTGATCTGCTTCGTCGATACCGGAGTTAACTCTGTCTCTGTGTGTACATCGCAATAAAGTGCCTTCTGAATCCTTATGATGAAGGGTCGTTGCCAATACATGGTCAATATGAGAATTGGATATTATGCATGGAGGAATGGATGGAGTGTGTTTAGAGATAAGAGATGGATTGGTTGATAGTTTGGAACCTTTGACTCTCCAAACTTGGGAAGATGAGCAACAATGGGTGGATACGGAAGTGTGCATGGAATTAGGACCAACCGCTTGATACTCTTTGTACATTGCTTGAAAAGCCTGCTTTTTCTTTTGTGGACATTCTTGATGGATACTTTTCCCTTTTTGATTTTTCCCCATAGTTTCTTTGACTGATGGAGTTTGATAGGGATAATCTTTCTTTGTATTCTTTGGTATCCATATGTATTTGATTTGTCCATTATGCTTCTCAGCTTCTTTCGCTTTGATAATGTTCTTTGTACTCTGATTCAAATATTTCTTTTGACGTTGGTCCCAATTTGTGGATGGGGTAATGGGTGGATGAAGATTCATGGCATGACTGGTTGTAGTATTGACATCAGTTTCATCATAAGGACTCTTTGTGCTCCCTATGTTGACATTTGCTTGAGACGAAGTTGCCCCCAATATTGTGGAAGTAGTACCTTCATGCTTTGATTCTTCCTGTTCTAAGATCTCTTGTTTAGAATGCACTCTCTGATAAATGACCACCGTAGGTGACGTTTCAATTTGCTGCTCTACTAACTATGGATGTTCTATCTGACTTTTTTCCTTGGGCGGATAATGATGGATATCTTTATTCATGATGTCCTCAATCTGAGTTTGGAACATATTCGACCCTGATGTTGAAAACTCCGTTTGATTGTAGGAGTTAAGAATCTTCTCTTTTGTGTAACACAATCATGTTCTAGATGAAGATCATCTACGTGTCCATCTATAGAAAGCATCTCATAGGTAGATGGAGGACTATGTGCTATATGGATATGATCATCTTCCATAGATAGGAGAGTGTCCATTAGATCATTGTAGTATCTTGTAGATATGAATTCTTGATCTTGATTTATTTCGAGGTTGCTCTTAACATGCTTTGGATCAAGTTCTTGACATGGATCAGTTCCAAAGGATGGATTGCTTATAAATGGTTCTTGGATGTCATCTTTGTACATGGTAAGTGGTTCAATATCCTCAAGTGTCGAGTTCAAGGTTCTTTCGGTATCTGTAACCATGCGGTCAAAGGGGATCATGTTTTGAAAAGGACCATTGCTAGACTTTGGTGAAAGATTTTGATCATGCTTTGGAATAAATTCTTGAGATATGTCCTCTAACTCATAAGGCGATGTAGAGACATTTTCAACATGATCATAGGTGAACTGATTGTGCATTAAGGTGTTTTGGGGTGTTTGAATCATTGGTTGGATGGATGGGTTGTTTGGTGAATTGTTTGATGGTATCAATATGTTCTGGCGGGCGAAGTAGGCTTCTACTTGCTTTTGTATGAACAACGCTTGTTGTTCATTTTGTTGTTGTTGTGCTAGGATTTGTGCATGTTGTTGTGCTTGTTGTTGTTCCCACAATGCTTGTTGTTGGGCTTCTTGTTGTTGTGCAAAGTACTACGCTTGTGCTTGCGCTCATGCTTGGGCATCTTGGGCATCTTTTGTAGCTTGAACAGCTTGTGCGGCTTGTGCGGTTTGAGAAGCTTGTGCATCTTGTGCGGCTTGTGTGGCTTGAGCAGCTTGTGCGGCTCGTTGTTGTTGTTGCACCAAAGCTTTGGCTTGTGCCACTTGTTGTGCTTGTTGTTGTTGCAGCGATGTTTGAGCTTGATTTTGATGTGAAGCTTGAGAAGCGTGCATGGCTATAGGCACTTGCTGAATTGTTTGATATTGTTGGAGCAATTGTTGGTATACTTTGAATGCAACATTATAATGGCTTACTTGGCTTGGTCGCAATGGTGGTGGTGGTGGGATTGGAATTGTGTTGGATGGAGTGGTGAGAGTTTGAGATGCGCTTAGAGCGATGGTGGTGGTGGGAGGTTGCGATGTAAGGGGTGTGATGGGGGTAGTGGAAGTTTGAGGTATAGTGGATGTAGTGGTTGGAGTGAATGTGGTGATAAGGCATTTGGGATGGGTGAAGTGATAGGAATGGTAGAGATGAGCGAAATAGTGGGTCTTTGAGAGACCGTATTTTGATTAGCTATCATGCGTTGGTTTGATGTGGATGGTGTGTTTGAAAGATGTGATGTACCCCCTTGGTTGGATGAATTGATTTGGATGGGGCGATTTATGTTAGGGAAAGGTGGAAATTTAGGTAAAGGGGAGATCCCTAAACCAAAATATGGTGTTGACGTGGTGGGAGGTGTGAATGGTTTGAATGGTGGAAAATTTTCTTGTGCAAATGAAGAGACAAATCCGTAAGGTCTCTCTATTTCGGATGAGCTTGCTTGTACCAAAGGTCTAGACACTTGCGTGTCAAGGGAAAATGATGAGGTGGTATGGTAAGGAACCTCAGATGTATCGATAAATCCAAGTGGGTTGTAAAGTGGATTTTGATGCGTGTTGAAGAGGGTATCATCCTCATTGATAGTAGGTTCTATGGTGGTAATGGAAGTGGTTGATTATGGAAGGGTGTTTTGGTCATTTGGTACAAGAAGCTCATCCTCAATAGTGTTGAGAATTGATGGATTTATTTTAGCCATTGCGCGAAGAAACTTTTGTAGTTTTGGTTGTTTGAGCATCTCAAGAACTTCTTCCTCACTTAGTTCTGTTGGTGTGATGTCTTCCACCAAGACCTCTTTTTGTGGATCGTGTGTAGTGATAGTGAGGTCTGGAAGTGGTGTGTTTTGGATTTCTGGAATGTTTTGGCTTAGATCACTTGTGGTTGATGTTTCTTGATTTAACTCCATGTTCCTCTTGTGTTGTGATCTTGTTTGAACCATAAAAGAGCAAACTAGGATGTGTAAAAGATCAAAGATGTGAAGATGAAAGGTGTATGATATATGGATGAGAATGGAAGTTTTGAATTTGTATTGAAAATCTTGATGTGATGCTAGGTACTTTGGGTTTGCTTTGATTGATGTTTGTTTGATGTTTAGACTTTGAATTCTGTCTTTTGAATGTTGATGTTTGAGCAAGAGATATCCCCAAGATGTTTGGATGATGATCTAAAAAAGATAACTAATGCTCATAAAGGATAATTTGATTTAGGAGTGAGAATAGGATGTGTCTACTCACAAGCTAACCAAAAGATAATCCAAATTAGTGATGGGAGAAGGATGCATCTATCCACCATTAATTTGAACAAAGTGATAATTCAACTAAGCATGTGCAAAAGGATTCATTCACACACAATTGAGTTGAACAAGTTTGATGTTTGATGTTTGAAGAATTCAAAGTCTCATGTTTGAAAAGTTTTGATGTCTACCAAAGGAGCCTAGCATAGTTGTGTCAAGATTTTCTCAAAATGTTGGTGAGATGTTTATGGTTGATGATGTTTTTGATGGATGAATGTTTGTTTTGATCTTAGAATGACCCTAGTTTAGACTTTTGCTTAACAAGGCCAAGGTATTGAAGAACGTGTTATGCCCTAAGCAAGGTATCCAATCCCTTGAAACAATCTTGGATTTTGTGTGTAGTAAAATGAATATAAAGTGGGGTTGTCTCTTGAAGCATGTCTATAGAAATTAGCCAACAAATTTTCTCTAAAATCATATAACCTTTTGAGTCTTTGTTGATGTTGTTTTGGGCTAAGTTTCTTTTTCTTGGGTTTTTGTATCTTGACCTTGCGAGAAATCATTGAAAAGACATGTGTGGGGCTCAATTGCTTATCTTTGCTTTTAATGACTTCTTTTTACCAAATACACTTTCTTGATTATGTTTCAAACTAAAGATGTCCTATGTCAAAATTCCTTTTCTTCCCACAAAGTGTTGTGTGGGAGCTCCAAGAAATTGAGGCAAAGGGATTTCCTAGGTTAACCCTAGTTAGAGAAAATGATGATATAAATTCAAGTACTAAGAAACCTCTAAGGACATAATCCCAAGGGCAAGCAACAACACTTAAATTTGTCAAAAGGTATTTTCTCTATCAAAAGGGGTTTGAAATTTGCATAATCATGTTTAAGTGTTTGTTTTCCAATGTTTACGAACAAGCATGTGTTTTTGTAACCCAAAAGCATGTACAATCCTATGGATGTGTAAGACAATATTTGTTGGATTCCCACTTGGACAAGTCTAGCTACGCTTATCTCTAGCGGATGGTTAGATGCTTGACCCCACTGGCTCCCCTCCACGGCTCATTAACGTCAATCGGGGCAGCCAAGCATCAACACCCATGAAACCCCCATGGCATGCTTTCCATCTCTACTAGAAGACCGTAAGAGTGTGGGGTGGCTTCAGAACGACCGTCACCAACAAATAGATAAAGGATTTTTGGCAAATTCTAGCACATGGGTTCTAGTAAGGACTTCATCAGAGCTGACCCAATGTGGCAAGAGTCCCCTTCGTGATCCATCTGTCGAAAGTCAACCCGCGGATATTGGGCATTTCTTCCAATATCCACATTATCTTAATCGAAGACTCGGTTTTAGAGTAAGCTACCTGCTGAGCTATTCCCTTATGTATTTACTTTTCCCGCATGGCATGGGCTCTCTAAGATAAACAAAAGTGAATGAAGAATGTAATATTCTAATCCTCGACAACCTTGTGGCAACAAGGGGAGAGAATGTAACAAAAAGTCCTGGCGACCACACTTGCACAATAGTTGTTCAATTCTTAAGCCCAAATCGAGGCGGGAGGTGATTGCTTTATTCTCAACCCAAAGTCATGGAAAAGACCTTGATTTCAAGATTGCTGGCAGCACGGTAGAGAAGCGCAGATATTCCATTCTCAGAAGCCTCAAACAAACAATCCACTTGTTCTTTTAAACCCTCAAGCAATGATGAGATTTTGGATTTCAAAAGCACCAAATAAAGTGTGAGAAATTGCCTTGTTCAATTGTTAATCCAATAAACCAAATCTAGTAAGTTGTGATCCTAAAGTTCATTTTAGCCTTTGCAAGAAATGAAAAAGGTTCTTTTTAAGCCCAATTGAAAACTAGTGTCCTAAGAAGGAGAAGGATGACAAATTCTTTGAAGAAGTGTTAAACAAATACTTAAGTGTTAAAAAACACTTGGATTAGACAAAATATCATCCTCATGCTCCTCTTTATTTTGATTTCGATTTCCAACCTACAAAAGTGATCAAAATGTTAGATGAGATCAAAAGAAACAAAAGGATATAGGGGTTAGACAAAACATTTACCAAAACACCTTAAAACTTAGCCAAGTTATCATGTGTTTTTACTTTAAATGCAAATTTGAAAATTTTAACTAATTTATAGTTAAGAAACACTTACACCATTGGATAGCTTACGAAATTCTACCCTATTTAAAAAAAAAAGCATCAAAAAATACCTTCATATGACCAAGATATGGTCATTTTAAAACTGACTCATGGGCGCTAAAACAGTGACCAGAAGCGCTATAACAGTTACCAGAAGCACTATAACAGTGACCAGACGTGCTATAACAGTGACTAGACGTGCTAAAACAGTTACCAGATGCGCTATAACAGTGACCAGATGTGCTATAACAGTGACCAGGCGCGCTATAACAGTGACCAGGCGCGCTATAACAGTGACCAGGCGCACTATAACAGTGACCAAACGCGCTATAATAGTGACCAAGCGCACTATAATAGTGACCAGGCACGCTATAACAGTGACCAGGCGCGCTAAAATGGGGATTTATGAACAAAACTGTAAAAAATGGTGATTTTTTTTTAAAAATGCGTTAGAATCTGTTGATCAGCCCTCCTTCTAGCGCCAATATGTGAACCATTTTGAATCTAGACCTTGCACAAACACAATAAACATGCAAACAATTAGATCAAACACAAGGTTAGAAACAAATGATTCCTCAAGAAATCCATTTGAAATTTGCAAAAGATAAGAAATGAAAATGAAGAACACAAATGAAACAATTAAATCCTATCTAATGCAAGCAAACTCTTGATCTCTTGAGGGAGTTGGTGCAAATATGTGTGTGGAGATTTGCCCTTTCCCAACTCCTTGAATGAAAATATTGATTGAAGATGATTGATCCACTTGATAATTCCCTCAATGAGCTCCAAAATCTGCAATAAACTAGTTAAGAAGATGGATGGAATTTGAGAGATATTTGTGCATAATAACTTTGCATAATTGTGGATGATAAAATGCATGGCGAAACATTCTATTTATAGAATGTTGAAATGGAAACAAAGCCAAAATAGAGCAATGTGGGACAAATATTTAGCCAATGGAAAAATGCCACTTGTCCAAATGTGATTGGATGAGGAATGAGCAAGTTTTGACAAATGTGCCAATAAATGCATTTTTGAATTTGAATTTTGAGAAAAGACATGTAAGAGGGGGAAAGAAAATTGCATTGAATGCCACTTGGCTCAAGGCAAGGACATGTAAGAAGAAGTAAATGCCTTGTTGGAAGGACTTGTAAGAGAGAGTAAATGACATGTTGGAAGGACATGTCATTCAAATTTTGAATTTGAAATAGAAGAATATTCCTCCAAAAGATGCCTTGTTGAGGGAAAATGAAGATTTAATAAATCAATAAATTGATTTATTTGTGCAAGTGGAGATATCTAGAGAATGCAAGTGGGGGAGATTAGTATTTAATCATGGTTAGATTAAATAAATGATGATTATGTTAGTTTAATGATGATTAGGTGAGTTGACTTATTTTGACTTAGATTTTTGGATTAATTTAAATCAAACAAGAGGGGAAATGATTTAATGAGTTTAATTAAATAAACATGTTTTGATTATTTAATTAAAGAGATTGAAGTAAGATTAAATTAAATAAGATTTTAATTTATTCAATTAATAGATAGACTTTAGAGATTTAATTAAATAAAATTAATTATTTAATTAAAATAGGGATAATTAGATCAGATGAATTGATTTAATTAACAAGGGAAAGTGACTTAATTAGACAAAAATAATTTATTTAATTAAGAGATGAATATTGATGAATTTAATCAGATAAGGGAATTTGATTAAACAGTTAGACCGAGGGATGATTTAGGAAGAAACGATGTTAGTAGATCAAAGTTAGATGCGCAATGTCAACTTGTACATTTTGCGTGTCTACACCAGTCACGGCCAGTGTCATTGATAGTCCTTTTAAGGATTTTAACAATGGTTTTATTTGATGCCTCAGCTTGACTGTTTCCTTGTGGGTAATACAGAGAGGAAAAATGATGTTGGATGTGAAATTGCTCACATAACTCACGAACATCTTGTTTTTTAAAAGGAAACCCGTTGTCAGTGATGATTGATTGCGGAAGGCCATACCGAAAAATGATGTAGTTAAGAATGAATATGGATATTTGTTTGTCGGTTATGTATGTCAAGGGGATGGCTTTGATCCACTTCGTAAAGTACTTAGTGGCGGTTATGATGAATTTGTGGCCATTGGATGAGGTAGGATGGATCTTTCCCACGAGGTTGAGTCCCCATTGTCCAAAGGGCAATGGAGATGTAATCGGCCGAAGTTCTTGTGCTGGAGTGTGAATCAAATTGCTATGAATCTGGCATTGGCGACAAGTATTGACATATTATAATGCATCTTTCTCAATGGTTGGCCAATAGTACCCAAGTCTTGTAATCTTCTTGGCCAGAGTAGGACCACTCGAATGAGACCCGCATATACCCTCATGTACTTTGTGTAAGGTTGTGTGTACTTCGTTGGTGTCGAGACATCTAAGGAGGGTGTTGTCAAAGCTACGACGATAAAGGGTGTCGCTAACGATGGCATATCTTGTGGCTTTCAGATAAAAGACTTCCTCTGATTATTGTAAAAGTTAGGGGGGAGGGTTTGAGACTTAAGGTAGTCATGGATGTCTTGGTACTAGGGAGAATCGGGACCAACAAGCTCACAGACCATCTCTGATTCTGGAACATCATAGGCGGGGACCAACAGTTGTTCTATTAGGAATTCCATTTGAGGCATATTGCTTGGAATGTCAAGGAGAGAGTCTATTGTAGCCATGGCATCTACCACTTTGTTCTATGCTCTTGGAACTTGCTTGAAAGTCACCATGTGAAAGTATGTCTGGAAGCTATCAACCATCCATTTGTAAGGCATTAGCTTCCCATCTTTTGTGTCATAGTCATCATTAACTTGGTTGATGACTAACTGAGAATCCCCATAGACCTGTAATGCTTTGATTTTCCATTTTATTTCTAGTCTAAGTCTTGTGACCAATGCCTCATATTCTGCCATGTTATTTGTGCATGGGAAAGCTATGCTTAAAGACTTAGGAATGGAATCTCCTTGAGGGGTGATAAACAATATCCCTGCCCCCGAGCTATGATTAGTATGCGATCCGTCAAAGTATAGCCTCCAGGGTGACTTTGGTTCTGTATGGAATATTGATTCATATGGGAAATAAGCCACTAAGGGATGATCACTTTGTATAGGCACGTCTATCAATTGATCTGCAATCACTTGTCCTTTGATCACTTTTCTTTTGACATACTGAATGTCATATTCGCTCAGAATCATGACCCATTTTGCTAGACGTCCTGTTAATGCTACATAACTCAATAGGTATTTGAGGGGGCCAGTCTTTGCTAGCAACTGTGTCTGATGGCTCAACATGTAATGTCTTAGCTTCTGAGCTGCAAAGACAACTGCTAGACAAGCACACTCAATTGACATGTAATTCAATTCATACCCGACCAGTGTCTGATTGATATAATACATGGCCCTTTCTTTTTCTTCTTGGTCATTTTGTGCTAGCAATGCCCCCAGTGCTAAAGTAGTGGCAGAAATGTATAAGATCAATAGTTTTTCATGAATGGGCGGCATGAGGACTAGCAATGATAGTACGTAATCTTTTATTTGCTGAAAATCTTCTTGGAATTTATCTTTCAACACAAAGGGGATTCCTTTGTGCAAAATATATTGGAATGGTTGACACTTTTCAACCAATTGTGCTATAAAATGCTGGATAGATTGTACCCTGCCTTGTAATGTCCTGAGTTCGCTTATTCCTCTGGGAGGAGGAATTTCCATGATGGCTTTTTCTTTTGCTGGATTAACTTCAATGCCTCTTCAAGAAACTATGTATCCCAAGAGTTTACCCAATGTTACACCAAAGACATATTTCTTAGGATTCAATCAGACTTTGTATTCTTCTAGTCTCTTGAAAATTGTGTCTAACACCTTTAGATGATCTTTTCTTGTTACTAATTTAGCTAGAAGGTCATCTACATAATCTTCCATTATTTTATGCATCATGTCATGAAATATTGTGGTCATAGCCTTCTAATATGTGGCACCTGCATTTTTAAGACCAAATGGCATGACATTCCAACAATATGTACCCCAAGGGAAAGTAAATGTTGTTTTATGCTGGTCTTTGGGGGCAATACAAATTTGATTATAGCTGGAGAAACCGTCCATGAGGGACAACATCTCGTATCCTATTGTTAAATCGACTATGATATCAATATTTGATAAAGGAAAGTCATCTTTTGGGCATGCCTTGTTTAAGTCTCTAAAATCTATGCAGACTTGGATCATTCCATTTTTCTTTGTTATTGGCACAAGGTTAGATATCCATTCAGCATAATCAATAGATCGTATGAACCCAGCATCTAGAAGTTTCTTCAACTTAGCCTTGAACAATAGAGCGACCTGAGGATGCATTTTGCGTAACTTCTGTTTAACTGGTTTGGCATTGGGAAATAGTGGCAAATGGTGCAGAACCAATTTTGGGTCTAGTCCCGGCATGTCAGCATAGGACCATGCGAAGTTGACTTTACATTCTGCAAAGAACTTGTGAAATTTTGGTCTCTCTTCTTCAGTCAAGGATGCAACAAAGAGGACCATTTTGGGATCTTCTGCTATTGATATGTTGTCTTCTACGGTGTCCTCTATGAGAATAGCTAATTTCTCTTGTGTTACGGGAAGAAAGTCCAGTCCTCCATCTTTGGGCACCTCAGAGAGGTTTTCACCCGCAGATACGTCCTTTGTTTTTACTTTTTTGTCATTAGAAGGTGCCTTTCGGTTTTCACCTAAAGACGTATCATTTTTTGTTTTATTTTTATTTTTAATTTTTTGACTAGAGGACAGAGCAGTCTCATCGAAGTAGGCTGCACAATCTAGGTCAATGGAAAATCCCGCCTTGTGATCACCACTGGGTATACCCTCACGTAATCCCATAAATTATGTGATAGCCTCATCATTTTGAAAGGTGTCCAGGACTGGCGGGCCTTGTTGGTCCCAATCGACTAATTGTGGATAGACTAGGGAAATTCCATCATCAACGTTGGTGAATTGAGGGAGGATGTATAAAGCATGCAGATGGATTCAAAGATATTGTAGATGAAATTATCATTATCCAATTCCACATCAGAATCTATCCAATATTCCCCTTCACTTGTTTCATATTCGTTGTCAAAGTAAGGGGTGAAGGACTCAGAGTCGTGATTGTTAGCATTATCTGGAAATTCAGATAGATTCAATTGTTGGTTACTAGATTCAGGTGGTGGGTCTTGTATGTCATGGGGAAGAGAAATGGAACTATGACTATTTGGTGCCTAATTGATTTTAAATGTTTTCCAAAAATTTTGTTCAGAGGTAAGTTCCCCCATTTCAACAAACAAATCATCGAGGCAATAGTCACTTAAGGATCTTTGGGAGCCAAATTACCAC
Organism: Sequoia sempervirens; assembly: GCA_007258455.2. NCBI lineage: Eukaryota > Viridiplantae > Streptophyta > Pinopsida > Cupressales > Cupressaceae > Sequoia > Sequoia sempervirens. Next base: position 95,099,034 of record VDFB02281492.1, on the reverse strand, counting down.
TCTTGGGAGTTAGTTTTGGTAAAGGTTTCCTTAGCGGTCTCAACACTTTCCGAAGAATGCACGCGCTCACTCGAAAGTCCACTGGTATGTCAGTCATCATTATTGAACAATCCATACCCTAATCCAAGATACTTTTGTATTTTGAAAGATTCTACAGGCTCTCTTCATCTAGTTTTATTTCTACCTAGGCCACTAGTTCCATCGTAGCCCTTAGCCTTCATCATTTCATATCCCTTGCCATATCTCTTAACTGGTAATGGGGGTAGGTCGGCCATTTCTTTATAGATCCATCCTGTGATATCCACAAGGTCCTTGTTACTCACGGCTCCCCATTTTATGAAAACCGTTTTTGGTGGAAATTTGAAAATTTCTTTGGGTTCCATTCTAAAACATGGTCGACCATAGACCTTTGGAGACTTGGGTATTGTTGTGATGCTATATGTCATATGTAGTTTAAATTCTCCACAGCCTAGGTCTTGGATCTTGACATTGGGTTCATCATTAGGAAGTGTGGTAGATGGTGGCGTGGTGGAAGATGTGGACGGAGTGGACGTGGAAGATAATGCGAGTGTGGATGGGTCAATGTATTTATAAGAAGAGGAGCTAGGAGCTTCTTGGTTGATGGGCACTCAGCTTTTGGAAATACCCCTTAAGTTGGTGCAATATTGAAAAGGGTCGGGGTCTCCATATATGGTGATTTATGTGCTGTCAAATGGGAATTTTAAGAATTGGTGATATGTGGAGGGTATGGATTTTAGGGCATGAATCCATGGATGACTGAGCAAGATGTTGTAAGGTCATTCTAGATCTAGGAGCTGGAAAGTTGTATCCACAATGACTGGTCCCACTCTGATAGGAAGACAAATAATGCCTTGTGAAGAATGTTCTTCATCATCATATGATTTTATGACTATACTCTTTGTGGGGTCCACGCATGCATCAAAAAATCCTAGAGCCTTAACTAGTTTCAAGGAGCATATGTTCAATCCTGCTCTGCCATCTACTAAAACTCTTCTAACCTTGTGTTTATGGATGAAAGTTTTAATGTGTAATGCATCATTATGGTTATTCTTGGGTGACGAGTAGTCTTGATCAGAAAAAGTGACATGATGAGGTGTAGTGAGGTATCTCACCATGGTCTCAAATTGGTTGACATCAATATCCTTAGGGACTGATGACTCTTACAGGCTTTTATCCAAGATAGAATTATGCGTGGGAGAGATGTGAAGTAGCTCAAGTATGGAAATCTACGTGGAATTTTTTCCAAGCTAGTCGATAAGGTTAAACTGACTCTTAGGTTACAACTATTTTGTGGTTGAGGCGGGTTGTGATTTCCTAGAAGATGGACCAGGTATGGTAATCTTAGGTTTCCTAGCAGGAGGCAGACCAGCTATGGTGACCTTTCCACTTCAAGTAGTGGCATTGCATTAGGGTGCTCGTTTGACTATGATGGCATTGATGTATTCATCGTCAGTTCAGACATTGTTTATAGTAGGTCCACCGGAATAGTCATACTTAGCACGGGTGAAATTGGCTTGATTATTGTCTATCTTAGGACCTGACATGGAAGCATTCTTAGAACCATGGTCTTGCAATGGGTTCTTATGAATGGTATGGTCAGCATTCAATGGAAATTATGGCCCACCCAATTCAATTATTCGACTCTCGATAAGATCTTGCACGATATTTTTGAGTTGTCGAAAGGACGATGTTTTATGTCCTTTAGCTCGGTGGTAAGCACATAAGGCATTATCATCCCACCATGATAGTTTAAATTTCCCTGGGTCATACGGTTTTGGTTCTTCAAGTGTGATGAGACTGTTTTGAAGGCATTTGTTGAGGACTTCCTCCATGGGCTCACCCAAGGGAGTGTATGTGCGACCTCTGGAGAATTGTCTCATCTGATAGTATTGTCCTTGATTTTGACTGTTTTGACCATTTTGGTTGTTTGGGATGGCATTGGTGGGGGGTGTTAGTATCGTCGTTGGCTTGTTTTGCGGTTGAACCCCTTTCAAAGCTAGTACAAGACCCATAGTGTTTACAACCTTGGCATCAACAATGTCGTCGTTGGTAACATGTTTATTTTTGACCCAGTACTTATTTTTGTCAGTGGGAGGATTTGCGTTTGTGTTTTTAGGACCGTATCTTAGTTCTCCCTTTGTGATAAGGGCTTTCTCAATCTGGACACCTTTTTCGACTAGGTACGTGAAGGTTGTGCAATAGTGTACTTGTAATGCATATTTTAAGGGTCCTAGAAGTGTTTAAACGAACATTTCCACCTTTTCCTTTTCGGGTATGTCGATGTGACAACGACTAGCTAGACTTCTCCATTTTTTGAAAGAATGGGATGAATGTTACACCAGCATCCTCTTGTGTGAGATTGCATAAGCTAGTAATAGAGGTGTCCATGTCAATGTTGTACACATAATTTTTTATGAATTTGTGTTTAAGTTCATCCCATGTTTGGATATCCTTTTGAGTGGAGAACCATTCAAGGGCAGTACCTACAAGACTTTTAGAAAGATTCTCACCAAGTACGTTTGTTCATAGGCGACGTCCATACAGTTGGTTGCAAATTCTCGGACATGTTCGATAGGGTTTTTCTTTCCTTTGTATTTGGAAAAATTAGGTGACACATATCTCAGAGGAAATGGTGGCATGCATAAGTTCATGTCGAAGGGATATATAGATAGATCATATGACACTTCTAATTTCTTGCCAGATATTTGTATGTTTTCTATGGTCTTCTCTAGACCCATTAGTTTTTCTTGTAAGGCATCAATTATAGGGTCATTTGTGGTCCCATACATTGGATTGATTGGTACGCCATATGTCCCCATTTGTTGTGAGTGGATGTTGGTGTGTTGTTGGGGTACATTTTGTTGTGACTTGTATGATGTGTTCTGATTTACGTGTTGTTGGTATTGAAAGTTTGGATTGGGGGCATGTTGGTGGGTATGAATATGGGATGAGTATGTTGGGATATGTCCCCCAACCATTTGGGTTGATATTTGGGGAATATGGTGACCATGAATATTTTGATGTGTGAATGATGCAATAGGTTGTGTGTTTTGACTACCTTGTCCAAGTTGTTGGGTTTGTACAAGGGGAATGGTCATGTTTTTTCCTTGGGAGGTGGCGGCATTAAGTTGTGTTGACACATTACCATTTTGATGTTGTCCTTGAATAAAGATACATCATTTACCTCCACCCAAAGTATTTTGTGAGATACCAATAAGAGGATATGATGAAGATGTACTCATGGTATTAGATGTAGTTGTCAATGGAGTATTTGTATGGCTTGATGATGCCCCCATGGCATTTACCATAGTGGTAAAGAGAGGATTGGAATAACTTTCCCACACTGCCGAAGACCCAAAGGTGGTTCCAGCCGATTGTGACGGTGTTGTGGATATTGTGGGCACTGTGACAGATTGTGATCCTCCAATGGATGTAGCATTTATTGAATTGGAGTTGTTTGGCATGTTGGAGGTATCACTCATGGTCGTTGTGACATTTTGTGAGGTAGCATCAAAAAAGGTATTGCTTGTGGTGTTTGGAGGTTGACCACTATTTTACATGTTATGTGTATTGTTGACATTATTGGCAGGAGATGTCGATCTCAAGGTATCAATGTCGAATCCATGAGGTAATTTAGCCCCTTGACTTAAAAGTATGGCCAAATATCTGTCTTTGTCATATAAGACCATTTTTTCTACAAAGTAGGCCACCTCTGGATCTTGTGCTACTACCTCTAGGTTTTCCTCAAGTATTTTCCCATATTCATCCTTACATAAGAATGGTTCAAAGGGGTTGTTTGATGAGGATGGTATGGTCATGAGAGGTTGAGTATTCATGTCGCTAAATGGGTCGTCAAAAGTCCAATTTGGGTCATAAGTGTGATTGGTGACATTAGAATTAGAATCTTGTCCAAAGTTTTCCATTTGTCTTTTCTTTCTTTGGATTCTAGTTTCCACCATAAAAGGGAATTTCTCAAATGAGGTAATGAAAATGATGACGAAATGCAAGGATGATACTAGCCTTTTTTTTTTGTATTTTTGTATTTTGAGGGATGACAATGCAAGGTGATGACTAAGAAAATGATTGATGCAAAACAACAAGGTTGTCAAAGCCAAAGTGTCAAATGAGGACTAAGATGGTAATGCTGACAAAGGAATAAGGTGATTAATACAAAATCTAGTTTCAAAATGAGGACTAGAGGTGGACAATGCAAAGTCTAAGTTAAAAAAATGATGAAAAAGTTTGGACAATGTTTGGAGAAAGGTTTGTCTAACCACTCTAAGCTTGACGTATGTCTCAATTTAGGTTATCAAAAGGACTTGGTAAAGGGACTAAATGAAAAGGTCAAAATGATGAGTGAGCCTACCTAACTAGACTGTTGAGTTGGAGGTTCTCACAAAAGTGATAATGATGGAAAAGAGGAATAATGGCAATGTCCCAAGATACCCTAATTTTGAAAACAATGGTTTTTGCAAAATGAGGAGATTTGGCCTAATCCAAAGTTTTCCAAGATGAATCCTAAGGGAAAAATGATGATTATGATGCCTAGGGAATGCACTAAATAAATGGAAATTTTAAACCTATGGTTAAAGTGCGAGCTAATGAATGCAAATGTTAGACATTTTGAGCAATTTTGATTCTAGTTTCTGACAAAGACTTTACAAAAAGATGTTTCACAGTAGGCTAAGATTTTTGGACTCAGATTCTGGTCTGAAATAAGGTTTTCTTTGTTAATAGGCAAATGTGTCGTTACAGGCAGTAAATGCGTTGCAGCTATCAAATGCGGCTCTGGGAACGAAAAATGCGATTTAGTTCTGCAAATGCGGTTGTATAGAAGTCAAATGCGGTTTAGTATTGCGAATGCGGCTTTACAAAAGGTGAATGCATTTTAAGACAAGAAAATGTGGTGTTTTGAGCAGAAAATGTGATTTATCAAAGCAGATGTGTTGCGAAGTTTGGAAAATGTGGTGCGATAGAGCGATTGCGGTTTAACAGATACGTCTCAGGATGTAAAAAAGTAATTTTTTTTGATGTTTTGGTTAAAAACCCGACTTGTTGGAAGTTTGAATGTTTGTTTCTAGATGTTTGAGTGTTGTTTATTTTGTTTGAGTAACCAACAAACACTTGGCAAGCACAATATCTTGAAAAGTAAACAAGCACACAAGAGAACAAGTATGATCCTAGGTTAGGCCAGGACAGTATTCACTAGACTCCACATGGGTTTCCCTAGCCGCATATCAGTAGCGTGTGAATCCAGAAGCTTGGCTGCACGGGATCCCCCTTACAGTGCACTCTCTTCTTAGGCCAACCAAGCTTCCAACCCCCATGAAACTCTCATGAAAAATTGATCACCTCTAATAAATACTGCGAAGACATGGGATGCTTCACACCGACCGGTGTTGTACTAGAAAATAGAAGGTTTTGGGCTTACTACACAAGATTTTTTAATTCGGGACCCTCGTTCGAGTGGCCATACATGGGGTAAGAGATTAATCACTGATTATGTGGCACTCCAACCTAAAGACGTTAAGCTTAATAGGGTTTATGGGAGTACAACTCTATCCGTATGACACATCCACACTCGTAATCTTAGGTTTTCCCTTAAGATTCACATTTATATACCGGTCGGGGGTAGCTTGGCTTTAGCTCTATTTTTGGTTTGAGTCACGTTGGGGTGATGAAATCCCTAGGCAGGCCTAATTTGTAGAGGCAATAATTGTTTCTCTTACACCCAAGATCACATTATTGCGCAAGGGGAGAGGATACTTTGGTTATTACATCAGGGTTACACAAGGATAAAGTGGGTCTAGCTTTTTGATCACCTAGTTTGCACATGGTGAGAGCATACTCGCCTACCACTTTCAAACACAATCAGAGAAAATGAAAAACATGTTTATTTTAAGTGCACTAAAAAGAAATGTGTTGTAATCTAAAAATAACAAGCACAATGTTTAGAATGGAGTCTTCGACACTCGAACTTGCAAAACCACAAGTTAGTAGTTTGCCTAAATCATCTTGGACTCATGAAATACAATCGCCACATTCTACAAACAAAAATCAATAACACGAAAAAATCTATGCTAGAAGGAAAAACTAGAATGTCAAACAGAAAAGAACGGAAAACAAAGAAAGAAAATAGAATGCAAAATAGAGAATGATAGAAAACAAAAAAACCAGAATGCAAAAGGAAGAAATTTTTTTACCAGGCAAATGTGTCACAATAGACCGAATGCATCTTGGTCTGATAGGTAGATGCAGCTTGATTATGTTGAATGCAACGTTTCGTACTGCATATGTGTCACCTCAGAGTGATTGTGTCATTTTAGCCTTCGAATGTGTCGCGACACATCAAATGAGGCGTGATAAAAAAAAATGCGGCCTATCCATACCTATGCCTACAAAAATGACAAAAAATAGAAAAAAATGTACGAAACAGAAAACAAAGTAGTCGGGTTCACTAATGTATCTAAGGGTTATTTTCCTAAGGTTAGATTATTAAAGATTAAAGCAGAAAAACCCAAAGAACTACGAAGTACATTGAAAACTAAAAGAAGAAACAATTATACTAGTTAATCACTGAAGCTTCCATGATTCATCTTCGTAGCACCTTCTAACTTGCTGATTGTATTGCCCTCAGATTGAATGTATGAGCAATCCTTGACTATGCCAATGTCCTAAACAAGCTTTGAAGGATTCGAAATAAATGTGTCTATGCCTACGAGAAAATGACTATAATGCCTATGCCAAGAAATGCCTAAGACTAAGTACAAAAATAAATGCTGCAATATCAAAGAATGAGCATGAGTATCTGTCCTCGAAAATGTGAGGAAAATTGGTATTTTATAGAAAATGCAATTTTGGACGGACGGACGAGATTGAAAGCCGGTGAAAGCCTAAAATCTATGGATGAGATTTCATGTGACAATCCCTAATCATGGTTAGGGAAAAATCATTAAACAAGTGGTCGAGATGTCATCTAAGAAGATTGAATCGGCGGTCGAGAATAAATGAGATAATTAGTCAGAAAGATAAAGATTTTCAAAAATCAAGAAGATAAAGACTACTTGATTTATGAGATTCAAAAAATCAAGAAGATAAGAGTTTAACTGGAAAGCAGATTTGGAAAATCAAGAATCTGCTTGATTACTTGATTTTTGGAAGAATATTACCATTTTGAATTAAATTAATTCAAAATATGGATTTTGTGTGATAATAAATAACTGTTTTTCAGATTATTTACTAAAATGAACTGACAGTCAAGAATGTGAGATCATTTTAAATAATTTTTTTTTTTAAATGAGGGAAATGTTAAATTTGACAATTAAATAAATAAAGAAAATTCATTTATTTAATAATCAGGAAGAATAAATGAATAAAGGTAATTAATTAAATTTAGGAATTTATTTAATTATGGGAAGACTTAGACAATTAATGACATATTTAATAAATAAATAAAATTTATTTATTTAATAATCATGAAGAATAAAAGGACATGAAATAATTAAATAATTATGAATTATTTAATTAATAGTCGAATGTGGACCAAGGACATAATTAAGATGTCATAATTATGCTAGCATGAAAGTGGTAAAAATAGAGCTTGCAGGCCTAGGTCATTTTTATGTGTCTATAGTGGGAAAGAAATAAATTTGTTTTGATGAAGGATGAGGTATACGTTTAATTGTTATTTCTTATTTTGATGAAGTATATTGGTTGGAATAGATTTGATGCTTTGAATTAGATGACGAGTAGTAGAGGAAGGATGAAACATGTAATGTTGTAAGTTTGTAGAAAGTGGTGCATAGAAATATTCCAGTGGACAAGACAATGAAGTGGATCTAAGATAGACATAGGGTCTACAATTTTTTTTGAGTGTAAATAATGAAAAATTTATTTCTACCTGGGGTGTTTGATGCAAGAGCATCCTAGGTGAAAGTGCAACCAGAATCATCCAAAAAAGTTTTAAATTTGAAATTTTCATTTGAATTTTATTTTATGAGTTTAATTTCATGTTAGGATGTTATTTGAATAGGTAAGTTTAATTTTATTTATTTAAATAAAATTTCATCTTTGTTATGCAAGTTGGAAGTGGAGATAGTGGAGGTGTAATTGCTTTTTTTTTTTAATCTAAAAAAAAAAGTTTAGGCATTGGGATTGGGAGTTACAAAATGGAATTAAAAAATATTTATTGATTTCTCCACTGTGGAAAAAACTCATTATGAGGACTTGGTCGTGACTTTTTGAAAGGGGAGGGAAATTTTGATTTCTGGATTTTTGATGCGAAGGGTTTTGTGGCAGGTTTTGCGTTTTCATTGTGACTATGGGTTTTGGAGGTTGGAGAGTTGGGCATGGCATTTCTCAAGAGTTTATTGAAGTGTTTTTTTGCAGGTTTAAAGGGTTATTTCAGCCATTGAAGGTTGAAAACACCATTGTTGAGACTTGAAGAGTTGTAGGTGATTGTTGGAAGAGGAAAAGTGTTGATTTGGAGGTGCTAATGAAGCACATAGTTATTATTTCTTTGTGGGTAAGCCAAAAAAAGTGGTTTAAAATTCCACTGAGGAAGGAAAAGTTGAAAAAAATGACCCCATGCAAAAAAAATTGGTTCTTGGGGGTTCAAACAAACTTTTGGTTCGAGTGCACCTAAAGGGGGTTCGCTAGAACCCCTCTTCAAGCGAACCCATTAAATGTTGGGTCTCACATTTCCCAAAAAAAAGAAAAGAAAATGGTTGTGGAAAGGGGGTTCACTCAAACCCCCCTAGTTTGCTCAAACCCCCCTTTCCCCCCTTCTCTCGCTCTGGCACCAAAAAACTCTAGAATTTTTCCCTTTGAAGCTTGGGTTGAGGATGAAAATGGAGGAGAGTTCATAGACCCAATTAGATGATGGTAGTCCTTAGAACGAGCTATTGAACAAATATAATTTTAATATGTTTTGGTTTTATTATGTATTTTTTTTTTAGTTTTATTAAACATAGATTTTTTACCAAAAATCAAGCTCTTTGTTTTGCACATGTGGAAAATAACAAATTATCAAAAAAAAAATTGAAAAATATGAGTGCACTAGATATTGAAGTCCTTGATCCAACAAAAAAAATTGAATTTCGATACATACAAATTTTTTATGTTGTATACAATCCACCTATGTCTAAATTGTAATTGGTTTGACTTTGAAACTTGATTAAGGAAAAAATATTCAATAAAACACTATGAAACCAATTGGAAGCACTAGATATCATAGTTATAAATCTAAATTCAAAAAAAATAGAATTTTATCCTTCATGGAAAAAAATATATGTTGTATACGGTGAGCGTCACTCCTTAAAAATTGTGTTTACTGAAAAAAACTAGTTTTCGAAGGAGATGGAAAAAGAAGTGCAATTTGATTCCAAAAAAATTGAAAAAAATATATTTAGAATCTACATAAAAATGTCACAAATCACTAGTTTGCATCATCTTCAAATTCCTCACAGTCTAGCTGCTATAGGTGCCTGAAAGTGAAAGTTTAGTTATAAAAAAATACTTCAGTGTCCAGTTTGGCTAAAATTGTAAACTAGTATTGTGGGATCACCCTTGTTGTAGTTTATCTTGTGTTAATTTTTAGATTATGTATGGGAATATGTTGCTTCCCATAAGTAATTTGATTACTGAAAATGAATATAATAAAATTTCTAGAATGAGAAGATCTTTTGTTGAAAATTTTAATTATTTTCATGAAACTTTGTTACTAATTTATATGCATTGTTGAGGATTGTTTGCATGTTTGTTGTTATAAAAGAGGGTTGTTCAGAACCTCTATTTCATCATTTCTACTCTATGTGGATTTTTTTCCCTTAGCTTTGTGCTCCTTCTCGGCCTTCTTAGCTACATTAGAGGCTTCAATAACTTGGTATTCCTTGAGTTTCTTTAGCTTTTCATAGAGATGTGAATGCCTTCAACATTGTTCTAAATGGTGCACTAACTAATTTTAATGACCCATTCTAGGTTTTAATTAATTTGCATCATCTTGTCTCCCAAACCATTTCCCTGATTCTCATAATCATCTTTTGTCAGACTAACTTCATTCATAACAACCTCCAATACTAAATGAATTTATTTTTCCTCATTCTTCTCATTCATAGAGTCCTCCACACCCCTATTACCATCAATTTTATTTTGCATAGATCTTAGCTTAATATTTGTTTGATTTAGCTCAAAAAAACCATTTGAATAATCGAAACTACCCCACCATACCATCTTTGGCTAACCCCAAAACATTATATATTTCCTCTTTGTTTGTGTTCAACTATGGGAAACCCTCAAAAAAAATTGAGGTGAGAAAATATGGCTTCCATTTACATTTTAGGGGTAAGATTAGGGATTTTAGCACTACATCCAGCTTGCATATTAGTCTTAACCTCCACTTTACCCTTACCTTTACCATCTTTCTCCCAATTATCATAGTTTTTAGATTTTTTCTTCTCAGTTAAGGAGATATGAACATCTTTAGGAATAATACCCTCTATGTGTGACCCGCTTGACCAATAAATTTGAGTTTGAGCCCTCTTCTTGGTTGACTTATCATTTTTCCCTTTCTCATCCACAAATAGGGAATTGGATACAATTTCTAGTTCATCCTCTTCTCTCCACTCCTTATCCCCATCTAAAGCAGACTCTAAACCCTCATCAGAATAGATAATGTGAACCCTAGAAATACATTTTGAAGGAAGATTCTTAACCACATTAGGAGAAGGGAGAGATTTCAGGAACTCCATAATCAATAAAATAAGGCCCTCATGCAAAATAGGCAGTTTTGCATTCTTTTTTATTCTCTTTTAAGGCTAAATTCAAATGAAGAAAGAAGATAAAAAAGGAAAGGAAACTAGATGCTTATGATGAAAGTGATTTAGGAGAATGAAATGGAAACCTTAAATGTGTGTCTACCTTTTGTCAAGAATAAAATAATGTATGATCACATCCGCCACCTCCACCCAAATTGATCTAATTGATAGGCGATCATACCCACAAACATTATATTTTAACATCTTATGCCCCTCAAAACCCTTCAAGAACTGTTTAACTACACCTTTTGATGCTTTCCTTTCCTTGAAGAACTTTCTTCCCTAGGTAGAGAGATCGATGATTTCTGCTATAAGGTCCTCTATGATAATTGAATCCTTCCCTTCATCACTAATAGTGTGATCCTTCCAACCTTTAACAAAGGCCTTTGTGACTTCAGGATCATGGTCATGCAAATTCTCTAGGTAAGGGGTAACACTCCCATCTTCAAGAATCTTCCAAACCATAGCTTTTTTTTATATCCTCACAAGCTGAGGGCTCAATTTTTCTTTTGTCACCTCCCATTTTAGCTCATCTAAGAAATAAGACAATGAAAATAATATTTTGACCCTACAGAAAACACTTTTAAAAGCCTGTTAAAATGCCTATAATCTGTGTGAGAAGACTAATAGAATTGATTACAATCAATGTAATTCCCAAGGCATATCTCCCATGAATCATTAATTCACAAGACCTTGTCATACTCATCCTCCCATCATTAAAAAACCCTAAAATTACGAGCCCTTTACATCTCATAAGTAACTATAATTTTGTAATGGCATAAATTTACACCTAGGAAAATTTCCCATTAATTTACCCTTACCTTAGCCTTACAAGTTCAATGATGTAAAAACCCGCTACCTTCATCTTGATTTTTCCACGTGTCCCTGTTGTTTTATGTTGGTGGAGGAACTTTTGTTGGATATGCACACACACCACATGGACGTCCGCACGATGCATTGTCATCTTGAAAGATTCCTACATCTAGAATCCATAGAAACATTATGCCTTCTGATTACTTGTGGAAGTAATATCTCTTACCAACTCTTAACTGATAAAAATGACCGTTTTCCTCCATTTTATCCATTCAAACTTCATTCTATCACTCTCTTACATTCTCTAACTCATTCCTTCATTCTCTCATGTTGGTTCTTTCATTTTAAATCTATTTTTTTCATTCTTACAATTCTTCTTGATCATTATTGCTTCACTCTCATCCTATCTTGCTACTACCATCTTTCTATTCAGTCTCTATAGCATATTCTTGCTTTAACACCATCGTCATTGTAGGTTTATGAAGCTCTACCCCCTTGGCATGGTGGTATCACCTTTCTCCTTCCTCTATCAACCTTGAGTGCTTATAGTAGGGAAGGTAACATTGTGTCTTTTCATTTACTTGTGTCAATCATCTTGTAGAGTAGCATTCAGGTAGTCATTTCTCTCTACTCCTTGTGTCATTTCTATTCTCTTCTCTATTGATTTTTCTCTATATCATTGCATATCTAGTTTTCCATGGAGGTGGGAACACCAAAACAAGGGTTTGACTAAGGCAGACCTCAAAACACAACTCAACATGTTTCCTATTTATGTGTAAGTGCAGATTTTCCCTCTTGGAGCTATAGCTAGAGAACTAGATTGTACATAATTTGGTTCTCTCTCTATCATTTCAGCATTAGAGTAGCCTTATAGTATTCTTCTTGTTGTATTTTTTTTTTTTTTCTTATTAAACTGTTAAACTAAAAAACTGCAATATCTAAGTCGTAAGTTGACCTTGTGTGTTTTTTGCTGTCATCCAACCCTCTATATGTACATGATACTAGCACATCCCTGAGACTCCAATTCGATGCACTGAAGTTCAGGTCCCATGTTGTCATCCTCAGATAGAGAGTTGTCTAATTCGTAGTCTGATACCCTTGCATTCTACTCACCTCATTTCCAAAAACACCTATCATTAGTAGAAGGGAAACAAAGTTCTATTTTCCCTTCCTTTTCAACCTTTCTCTTCTTTCTTTACCTATTGATCAACCTGAGGTAGTTTAGGCCAGCTCATTCCTTGAGGTTCTCCCCTAACAAAAATCCTTGGGGGTGATGAATCCCCCTTCTCTACATTTTTTGTGAACCTGATGTGAAGTTATTATTTTCATTTCTTCACATCAAAAATATTTCTTTCGTGTCTTGGGTGGGTTAAAAATTCATGTTTAATGAAGCTTTATGACTTAGGGGAGAGGGGCCAATTGCAGTGCATGGTCCAATAGTCATGCACTCAATTGTGATTATAATACCCACTAGTTTTTTATATAATGCCCGATAGTTGTGATTTGACTACCCACAATTAAACAAAATGTATTCCTTTGATCTAAAAAGAAACCAATCATGTAATGCCACATGAGCACTCAACTACTAATGATGTGAATGCACAAGAATTTTTCTCACATTTTTTTAGGGCCTTTTTGGACACCTTGACAAAAAACATGCTAATGTGGAATCATATTTGATGATGTGGCCTTGAAACCTTAGTTATAAGTAGGGGACTTGCCAAGTAAGCTGCTATAAAAAATTGGGAGTGATTTGAAATTTCCACGTAGGATAATTAGAAGCAAAAAGTTAGGGTGCATGACTATTGGCCCCTCTCCCCTAGTCTACAACCTCCAGGAATATGGTTAGAAGGAGTTTGTGATATGTAGGGATGGAATTTAAGGTCACCAGTCTTACCTTTGAGGAAGTAATTTCAAGAATGTATATTGGGTTCTCTAGTCCCTTTGGAGAAGCCAATACACATGTTCCAACCCCTCCCACTTCTTCTTACACTTCATCTATAAAGGAAGATGATGATCTTGAGGTATCCATAGAGAAACTTCTTTCCCTAGAAAGAAGATTCAGGGAGTTTGAGAAGTATTTATAGAAAGAAAAAGTTCTTTCTCAAATTGCTACAACTATTAACAAATTGAGAGCTATGTTGGACAAGGACCCGATAGGTCTACAATTCCTTCAGAGCCTTGCAAACATTGTGGACACTCACGTCCCAACCTACAATCCTAACTTGGGTACTACCTAGGACCTTGGCTTTGAGACCGCTAAGAGACAACTAGAAGTCTCGATACCTAGGGTATTGATATGCATGACTGAGACTGGCCCTTCTATTAACACCACCTTTGTACCTCATCCGACCCCCATAATTAAAGTAAACAATGTACCCTTGGGTTTTAGTTCTGCCATTCTTAATGCTCCTAGCGGTAATCCTAGAGCCCATGTTGGTCCTAATGGTGGGGTCTCTGCTGGTATGGGGGTTGGTGGCTTTAGTGGTTCTAGTGGTGGTTCCACTAGTCCTATTTCATCCTTTGACCTTGTCTTAAATGCTTTATTGCAGAATATGGGAGAGATGCAAAACTAGTTGGGAAACTTTTCTGCCTCTTCTTCTCAACCAATGTTTCAATATTTCTTTCACTACAATCCTCTATCTATTGCTATTTTGAACACTCCTATCCTTTAAGGGATGGAGATTCCAAAAATTTGAAAAGTATGGTGGTCGTGGAGACCCTCAAATGCACGTTTCAGCATACAATGCTATGTGCACTAATTTCTTCCACTATGATTCTTTAATGGTGAAGCTTTTCTCGTGATCCCTTAAGGACCTACCCTTGAGTGGTATTGCAATTTACCAAATAATTTTATCTTTTCGTTTGATTAGTTGGTGAATTAGTTCATGAGGTAGTTCCAAGCTAACATCAGACCAAATATGGCCTTCTCTGATCTCATCTTATGCAAGCAAGGATACCCTGAAAAGGTAACTGACTTCATCACTAATCTCTTGTCCTTTACTGAACTATGATGTTTAGAAGGTCTTCATCGAGAACTTACAAAAATAGTGATAAGAAAATTTTTCCTTAATGAAGTATCCTTCCTTTGCACATCTGTGTCTAGAACTTCTTGAATATCAATAGATGGTCCCTTAGTTTGGGGGTTCATCCTTGTGCTCCCATCTTGATAACTATTCTAAGTGTCAATTTTTGGCAATAATAAAGCTATTGAGAATGTGGTCTCTATGTCTAAAGACACGAGCCTAGGATGCAATAAGAATTTTATAAAACTATCTAAGTATTATATTGTTGTTTTGAAAAATTTGTTAAAAGATAAATTTATGACATTGTCAAAACCCCAAACTCTGACTAAACCATACCCTAAGTAGTGCAATGTGAAAGAATTCTACCAATTTCATCGAGTGCACAAACATGACACCGAGTGATGTATGCTCTTGAATCATGAGATCTAAGACTGCATTGATGATGGGGCTATCCATCTCAATGGGAAGAAAAAAAATTCTAATAAATCTATGGCCAAGGCTAATAATGAGTTACAAATTTACACTGACCTATTTCCCTCTCACTCTTCAAATTTAATAGCATCATCTTCTACATCTTTCAAGATACTTCCATCTGAGTATGTGAACATGCTCTTGTTCACACATATCCCTCCTTTCTGAAAATGAAAGTGCAACACATGATATAAATTTCACCTCAAATGATGTTCCTCTAAATAACGACCCTTCTGCATTATACATTCCTATCCAGATTAATGGAAATGTCGTAACTAGAATCTTAGTTGATCTGATGAGTTGGATAAATGTGATATTGGAGGAAGCTCTATTCATAAACAATTTAAATAAGGAGAGATACAAAGAGTCATTAACTACTCTCCATACCCATGATGCAGTCTTTTTTTCCCCTATGGACACTATTTCTTTATCAATCTTGGTAGGACCCAAGGCTATTGATGTGCCATTTGTTGTGATCCCAGAGTCTGACCTATTCAGAGTTAGGCTAGGCATTCCATGGCTAGCCTCTATGAATGATGTTTCCTTTGTATTTCATAAATGCTTAAAGTTCCTCCATGAAGGCATTGTGCACATGGCTAATGACACTTGCTAAAAACCATTGGTATCACATGTGGGATTCTCATTGGATTAATTTTTTCTTTCCCTGATCATACCTCTCCCTCATAGGGGAGATTTTTATATAAGGCTTATGTTAAATATAAGATTGGGGACTTATTACTGAAGCTTAGCTATCCAGTGTCTCCTTATGCTCTTTTTGTAAAATCCTCTATGATAGCATAGTAGTAAGCTGCCTCTTATGCCACACCCAAGGGAAATGGGAAGCCTTCTCACACTCTAGATCGTTCTCCTTCTATGTCTATTGTTCATATGCTTCTACTTCTTATCTTGCTACAACATCTTCGAATCTTGCTCTTGTGCCTCGCATGGGAAGTGTGATGGCACCAACATGGTGGAAAGTGAAGCGTAAAGTTTTTGAGCCTCCTTTGCTAGCCACAGTGCCCTGACCTACTACCTATGGCAAGGGTAAGTCTTCCCATGGGGTTGTTCCAACTTCTCGGCCTCTTGTTATTCTTCTGCCTACCCCTAGGGTAAAGAACAAGAAGAGGCCCACCATTGAGGCACATGTGCTTATTTCTCCTCCTGTTGTTTTTTCTCTTGTGATTCCTCCCCCTATTCCTACCTAGGAGACCATCCTTCCACCAAAAAATATTGTGAAGGATACTCTATAGTTGAGAATAAACCTTTGGTCTCTTCTCAAGTTGCATCTTCCACTACCCATAGGCTACGTAATTGGCTTGTACATGAGTGCAAGCATAGGTGAAAGGATCTAGTCATAGAGCACGTTGCCTTACAAAAGATGGAGGAGGAGCCAATGGTGTCTATCTCTACATCCTCTTTTTTTGTTCTGTCTTCTCCTACTATTTCTTCCTTGATTCCCATCACCTCTATCTTGCTTCCAACTCCTTTGACAGGTCTTGATGATGCTCACCCAAAAAGGGTGTAAGTTTTCATCGCTCCCTCGATGGAGGCCCCTCTCTTGATGCCCCTCTCAGACATCCCTTCTTTCTCACACCCTATTGATATGCTAAATACAACAATGGTGTTTTTTGTAGCTTTATCTTCTTCCTCCTCTACTCCCAATTCTTCTATGGGAATTCCACATCCTCCGTTGAAGCACAAGATAGAGGATGACCTTGCTACAAGTGGAGGTTGGAAGAAGGGTTCACCTTCTTCAGAAGCTAGTTATGTTTTGGATTGCATCATCCTCATGATGGAGGAGGCCCCCACTTCCCCGGAGCTAGTCACTGCTCCTCTCCCTAAGGTCAGTAGTGGATCTTAGGTGTCTCACCCTCCTCCCACCCAGTTGACACATGGCACTCTAGTAAAGTGCATGTTTAAGTTAGTGGATGACATCCCAACTTTGTTATTAATTTTTTTGAAATCAGTGACTTTTGCTTCACAAGAGCTCGATGAAGAAGACCTTGAGGGGTCTTCTTCCTTGGCCCTTGTTGTAGGTGATTTTGAGGGTATCACCCTCACTATCCTTCTCTTGCAGGCTTGTCCACCCTCCCCTTACAATGATCTATATTGGGGGAAGGATGATCTGTTGGTCGATGAGGACTAGGGTGGTACCTCTTCTTTATCTATAGGTTATATTTGTTTGTGTGTTTTTTTTCACCCATGCTTGTCTTTTTATGTTTTTGATCATTTTTGGTGTACCCTTGCTACCCTTATAGGTGCTTGTATATAGGCGTGAAAATTTTTTCTACACTTGTTTTTTTTTGTATAATCATTTGTATATATGTTGTAAAATTGTTTTTCGATATTGGTTATGATGCAAAGTGTTTGGTGCATTTAGGCCTTCTTCCATGTTGACCCAATTTTTATTTTTACTTTGTCTTCATGTGCTCTTCATTTTTTTAGAACTTTGGGGATTGATTACCATTCATACATATACCATATTATTTATCTATTTGTATCTATGAACATATTTGATGCCAAATTTTTAGATCCCCCTATCTCTTGATTTCTTCATCTTTGTCTGCCTCTTGATTTTTTTATTCACATGTGTTGTCCCTCACATATGTGACATACCATGAATACATCTCATCATGTATCTCATGCCACAAAATCTATGCCTCTCCTTTCTCTTCTTTGTATGTCATGTGCTCCTCTGTGTAACACACACCATCCTAAAGGGAGGATACCATGCTGCTCTAATTTTCAATAAGGTGAATTCTTTCAAAAGGATTCCTTGGTGTAAAATTTTATTTACATGAATTCTTTGACAAAAGAATCCCTTATTGAATATCTCTTATTTTCCAAAATGTTGCATTCTCTCAAAAGGGACTCCTTGATGAATTTTTCTTTTGAAAAAGATTCCATAGGGAAATGGTCTAAAAAAAATTCTTTGAAAAAGGAGTAATTTTTCCAAAATGAAAGAGTCTAAAAAATTTCCTTTGAAAAAGGAGAATTCTTTCCAATGGATTCCTTGATGAAAGATATTTTTAAATGATTCCTTGATGACAAAATAACTTATATGAAATGTGGTGTCTTTCAATGGGAGTGTTCCTTTGAATGGGACCCTTGGTGTCTTGAAGGGTTCCCTACCAAAGGAACCCCTTGTTGATTGTCAAATCTGCAATCCACTTGAATCCTAAAGGGCTGCTAGGCCTAATGGTCAGATTCAAGGAGAGATTTGTCCAATGAATGAGAGATAGATATCAAATATTTCTCCCCTACACTTCAGGCTCTGTGAAACCCGGGAGGGTGATCTTGGTAGTGTGCTTATAGATACTTGTGTGAAAAAGCACCCAAAACACTATAGAAAAATAATTCTCCTTTAAATGTTTAATGGACATAATACCCTAAAGATTTAGTTGACCTTCATGGTAATATCCAATTCAAACATGAGAGATATAATTCATTAAATTTCACTCACAATTGCACCGAGATAAATAAGTAAAGTTGATATTAAGTTGTAACGGTCACAAAATATCTCAAGAGAATGAAACATTAAAAGATTAATGCCATATGCTAGGGTGGATTTACCTAAATTAGGTAATTTAAAACTTATCACAACATTCATTTTGTCATAACTATGCCTACCATGTGATTCCTTACACCACTAATACTAGAAACTCAACCAGTCATACTCAATAATCCTAGCACACAGTTGCATAAACCTCTATTTATGTTTATACAATTTAATTAATTCTTTGAATGAAAGTAATAACAATGAACAAACACTCAAGGAAAGACAAGAGGACAAATAATATAAATCTTTGATTATTCATATTCATAATCCATACAATGTGCACTATGGAGAAAACTAGTCTAGAATATCTCATCATTTACATTCCAAAATATGAAAATGTCATGACCAAATTCTCAATTACAAGATACAAAAAACTCAAAAACCTAAAATAAAACCCTATACATTTCCAACCTATTACCAATTCTATCTCTCTAAAACCAAACTGTGAGCAACCCTCTCAAAAAA
This sequence comes from Sequoia sempervirens, assembly GCA_007258455.2. Lineage (NCBI taxonomy): Eukaryota > Viridiplantae > Streptophyta > Pinopsida > Cupressales > Cupressaceae > Sequoia > Sequoia sempervirens. The sequence goes on along the minus strand of VDFB02281492.1, from coordinate 95,079,865 downwards.
ATAAAAATATATATTTAAGAGAAAACAAAAAATCCCCAAATGCACATCCCTGTTGACAGCTGGCATCATTTGGATCCTTAGTTTAATAACCACTCCCACTCGAAGAAAAGCCCCTTCTGCACTTAAATTCCCTCCCCTTTCATTTGTTTTCCCTGCAACTAAAAATCTAATTTTTTACCTTGAAAAGCCTTTATTCTCTTTTATTTTTCATGTAGCTAAAGAATATTTTTTTTATTATGAAAACTTTAACTCATCTCCATCAGCTATGAAAACCCCATTTTCACCCGTGCATTTATGTGAAATGTTTTATTGCATTGCCCAGCAGTAAAAGTTTTGTTTTATATTTTATCAGGAAAGCTTTAATTCTTTTTCTATTTGTTGTAGAAGAAATTCACCTGTGCATTTACCTTTTTACTTTCCAACACTTATAGTTTTATTTTTTATTGTGAAGGTTTTAATTTTTTCCATCAAGCTATGAAGAACTATTTATCGTGCACTTTCATGATATATTTTATCTTCACATACCTTTCACCATCAAAAAATAAAACTCAAATAACAATATTGGACACAAGTCACGGGCCCCACCATCAGTTCAACATTGGGCATCACAAAAATGATATGGAGAAGGAGGAAAATTACAATGATGGTCAATATGGTGGAGGTGATATTGTACATCGCTAAAATAATGAAATAATGGAGGCACTTTACTGAGAACTGATGTAGATTTTCCTGAATGCTTTCTATTTGATTCTAAGTTCTAGATGGCGCCATTGAAATATGAAGAATATGTGATTGGTAAGTGCTTATTGGATATTATACTTCCATTTCCAACATATATCATCTCTTTATCATAAAAAAAAACACTTTGATAGTTGCATTCCTCATGGAGGCAAACTGTGTCTGCTTCACAATGTATTCAGGAAGAATACAAATTGGGTGTAGTGCCTAAATAGAATTTCATTAAATAATTTCAATACATTTTCATAGAAAGAACAAACTGTTCTTGTACAGAGTAAACATGTGTTCAATTTACTCACACATTAGGCATTGAACAAAGAGTTTTCAAGTACAACTTTATATACTTGTGTAAAAGTTTTTTTGCAATATCAAATTGAACCCTTTAGCAAGCACAATGGTTGTCCTTATAGCATAAACATTTCCTTTTCTCTACTCCAACACCTTACAATACAGTTCTCAAGCCCTCTCACTATATGTTTCCTCACTCATTGGATCCCTCCTCTTACTTCAAAAAACTACAAAATAATTCCAATTCCCAAGTGAAATGTCAACATAAGAATTCATTGCCTCTGATTCACTTTGTGTAGCTCTAATCATTTCTTTTTCTTTAAGCCATTCATCCATTTTAAGTTCCATGTTTCTCTATCATCTTAACAAGGTCCATCCTTTAGGATACCATCACCCCTTAGCTTCTAATTCTGACTTCTCACTATGCTTTGTTCCTCATAAGGTCTACACATTATAGGTATATGAACTTATTTTTCATTAAATGGAAATTTTCATTTCATCTTCACATAAAAGCCATAACTCTCACTTATTGTTTATTTTCCATGAAGATCTGCAACCATTGCAAACTCATGTTGTATATTAAGCTCAATCTTTGGAAAGAGATCTAGCAATGCAAGAGATGCATAAAAATGTACATCATATGTACACCACATCATATACTCCACACCCTCCAATTACATATATTATCCAACATTTTCTTTGGTTAATCCACAATTTGCTTCTATTGTATTTGTTGTATTTTAATGATTTTTATCTTATAGGAAGTTTAATTCTATATCTGAAACAACATTAGAGTCACCCAATCTTTGAATTTCTGCAACATAATTCAAATCACCATTTTGTGCACAAACTATGACCCTTGTTTATGCTTTAGAAACTAAGAAGTAAAAATCATTGAACAATGTAAACTTGTACCACTCAAGAAGTCTTTTCATTCTTAAGTATGTGACCTTCCCAATTCTCAATCTCCCATTCACCTGTCAATGAAGAAAAAACCTTTATGGAAGTGGTTGTCTTTTGTTGGGTGAAACAATATTTATCTCATTTGGATCCTTCATTGAAAGTACTACTTTCATACGAATCCTTCAAGACTGCTCTTTTATCTTTATTATAGTCATTAAGACTATCCTTTTTATACGTTAAGGGATTTCTTTGTGATTGAGTTTAAAGGTCACTGTCATCTTATGCAATGTCTACTCTTGGTCTTATTTGTATTCTTGTAGGCACTTTGAATTTCATGAACTTTTGCCTTCTATTGTAACATTGATGTCTATGAGTTGACATCGATGTCCTCTTTTCCCATAACATTGTTTTTAAATGCTAGGGACTTCCCTCTCAAGCTTGTTTCCCCTGACTGTTATGAGCCCTTGATCCATGCTTTGTTCTTAGATTTCCACTTGTTTTCCAAGTACCCCTTTTGCATTAGAAGACTAGAATCAAGCACAATATGATCCTTAGTTTATTTGAACCTTTCTCAAAGCATAATGTCCCTTAAAAATCTTCACAATTTTGAGAGCTCCATCAGTTTCTCTTTTTAGGGGCGTACGTTCCTCAATGAATAGAGCAAGATTTCAGAATCTTCTAGAAGAGCAGATCGAGTGCCAGAACCATTGGGCAACCAGAGTGTATTCAATTTTTTAAACATCATTTGGTGGCCCCAAGCCACCAAATGAAAAAGGGAAGACAATATTTACCCCTATCAAACACCAATCTATTAAAAGAGTCGATCGCCTTTAATCCATACTTGCCTCTATCACACCACAACAACATCAGTAACTTCATTTTTTCCAAAACAAGTGTCAAACTACCTTTGAATAAGTGAGAACTTTCTCCATGTTTAGTTTTACTGTCACATGGCCACCAAATCACATAGGCCACATCACTACCACTCATTTCATTTTTTGATTTTGTGGCAAGTGACAAAATATGAGGATAATGGTCAAGACTATATGAAGACATTGTCTTATCACATTTACTAACTCCCTCATAATGACTAGGCTCATACAAGATATCATGTCTTAGGAATAGTTTGCAATCTTCCTATGTATTAAGAAAAGCATGCTCACACATTTGTAAATCCTTCAACTGAATTGCATCATGGGAAAGTTTATCATCATCCCAACAACACAACCCAATCACATTACCATGTGTCTCAAGGTTCTAAAAATAATACATATCAACATCCATAGGTCCATTGTCCACATTGAAATCGTAGCATTCAAAAAAGGAACCAACATCCCAAACAATGTTTTCCACTTTAGGTTCATAAACAATATTATTAGCATTAATCATGTTGTCACACAAAAAATATTCAATTGCAAGTCCATATGACTCAGAATCCTTATTTGCAATAAATACCTCATAGTGAGTGTTCAAAACACATTCACTATTGCAAGGAGTATCATACTCAACATTACCTCCTGTTGTATCTATATGAATGTTTGAAGTATACTGCTCATGAGAAGGACTATGAGTTGCAGATCCAGAAAAAATATCCTCATACGCATCCATGTGATTGACACAATCACATTCTTCAAGAGAAAAATCATCACAAAAAAATGTCATTATATGTACTAATATTTTTCTCTACATTTCCACTTTCATGTACAACTACATCTATGCTATCCTCATGCAAACATTCAGTGGTAACTTCAAATCCAACAAAAGGAGTAGAAGAAGGTAGAGCATCAAACAAAAAAGGATTTTTGTGTTCATCACTTATGGGTGATCCCATAATAGTGGTTTACAATTTTTATACTGTACTAATATTTTTCTCTACATTTCCACTTTCATGTACAACTACATCTATGCTATCCTCATGCAAACATTCAGTGGTAACTTCAAATCCAACAAAAGGTATGGTTTAAAACTAGCGAGGTTCTATCCAAGAGGGTTTGATCTAAGGTGATTTGATCAAACCCTCTTCAATTGGAATCCTTAAAATGGAACTTTTAAAGGCTTAAATCTTTATATTTTCTAAAAATATGTGATTTCAGCTAAAATTTGTTCCTCTCAGGAATTGTAAACCACTATTATGACAGCACCCTTATATTACCAACATATGCATGCTCCTCGTATTCAACTACCTGAACTAATTCATCCAATGAATCTCTTACATACATATCTCCTTCCTTGTTCATATTATTGCAACAATCAGTAGGGTCACATTCTTCATTGTCAAACTGAAAAATCATCATTTATTTCTTCATTGCAGCTACTTTTGGATGATCTTTACAACTCAAATTCATTGCACACAATGTCGTTTGCATCCGATGCACCATCAATTTCAAGAGTATTCCCTAAATCAAAAAACTTCTTCTCATCATCACGAAAGCTTGTATCAATGCTACACTCAACACTTGTAGAAGAGGTAGGACCAAGTGTACCATAGCACTGCTCATCACACATTTCCTCTTCAAAAAATTTATTCAATTCATATCCATCATCATGCTCTTTTGAGGCTTCAAAAATGTTATCACCATTTTATATGTTGAAACACTTTCTACTCAAAGAAATTAATTTTGCTTCCTCCTCTTGAAAAGATTCACCATTACTAGGGCTACAAACAAAATTGCAATCATCATGATGACCAAGATAAGAGTACTTTTCATCCAGTTGCATATTTACATCTTCAACACTAATGTCATTACTATGAAGACTTGAAACCTCAGAATCAACAAATATTTTTGCTGCACTTTCATAGTCCATAGATGAGAAAATATTTTTAGTATCATCTATATCATTGCAACCTTTTTTTGATACAGAAAATTGACTCCCCATTTCCATATTTTCAAAGAAAATAGGAGTGACTTCACATGTTTTCTTTACCTCATCACGTCTTACATCATTATGGCTACAATTTTCTTTGGCATACATTTTCTTCATGGGTCTTTCAAAAAAAAAAACTCTCATCACTAAATGATGCATTAGTGTTGTCTTCTGCAATACCATCCAGATTTATTTGATTAAGTTTGGAAAAGGTACCATCACAAAGTCTAGTCAATAAATGACTCCCATATTTCTCTATCTTTTCTTCAATCATTGAAATCCATTGATATATGCATTTAAGGTTAGGGGGCCTAAAGTGAGTTGGCATGGTACTCAAACCTAGCTCAATCCCTTCACAAAAAACATCAACACATATTGATTCATCAGGTCTATTTGATACTGGTATAGCAGGCATAATTTCCATGAATCTACCATGAAAATAATAGAAGGATTCACTCTCAAATATTTTTGTACCACATAATGCATCAATATATGATATAGATTCAACTATGTTCTCATATTTTTCTTCAAATTCTTCATGGATATGCAAATTTCTACTTTTAAACAAGCACATATCATCATTTAGTATTCCTTCAAATTGATCAATGAAAATTATTTCAAGCTCTTTCCATGAACATATGGAATGCATTGGAAAATTAGAAAACCAATATTTAGCAGTATCTTCTAAAGCTCTTACAAAAAAATCCATGATAGCATCATCTTCTTCTATTTGACAGTCTTCCATCAAATTAATAAAACCCTGTACATGATGTGATGCTAATTCTTGGAAATCTCCTCTAAAATTGGGAAAATATTAATTAATTCTTCTTGGGACATAATGTGGATAACCTTGTATTTTATTGAAATCTAGAGGGTCATATCTTTCACTAGTGAATGCCTTCCTTTGAGGACACGTATGTGTTTTAGGCATGACATTATAGCTTGTAGAGGGAGAACAAGGACAATCATACATATTTGCAAATAAATTTATTCCCTCTACACTATTTAATTCTCATATCCCCTTATCCCTTTCTTGTGGTGCTCAATTTCAATAAATAAGGGAACCAAACTTTTCTAAGACCTTCAAACATGCTCTTCATATACAGATTTATTCTTCATGAATACTTGGATATGTTGCAACTACTACAAATTATTCTTTCTAACTAGAATTCTTTATAGACCTAGGACTTTCTTCACATCGTCACTAAGTTCTTTAGCAGAGTTGCCACCTCCTTCAAGAGGGAAAAATATTCACACAATTGAAGCATCTTCAATAATGAAATTTCCTTCTAAGTTATTTTCACCAGTAGAGCACCATAGATTATGAAATGCTCAAGTACACTGCAAAAATTTCTTTCTCTAGGTATGAATTCCTTAAATATTTGAACCAAATAATTAGATCAACAAATAATATGACTCTGTGATAGGAGAGTCTACAACTAGAGATTCAAATTTATTCCCTAATGGAGTCTCCAACCTATTGGTTATCAAATCTGCAATCCACTTGAATCCTAAAGGGCTGCCAGGCCTAATGGTCATATTCAAGGAGAGATTTGGCCAACGAACAAGAGATTGATATCAAATCATTCTCCCCTACACTTCGAGCTTTGTGTAACCCGGGAGGGTGATCTCGATATTGTGCTTATATATACTTGTGTGCCAAAGCACCTAGAAAACTATAGATAGATAATTCTCCTTTAAATGTTTAATGAACATAATAACCTAAAGATTTGGCTAACCTTCATGGTAATATCCAATTCAAACATGAAAGATATAATTTATTAAATTCCACACACAATTGCACCAAGATAGATAAGTAAAGTTGATATTAATTTGTAGCAGTCACAAAAGATCTTAGGAGACCACAACATTGAAAGATCAGTGCCATATCCCAGGGTGGAGTCACCTAAATCAGGTAATTTAAAACTCATCACAACATTCACTCTATCATAACTATGCCTACCATGTGATGGCTTACACCACTGATACTAGAAACTTAACTAGTGATACTTAATAATCCTAGCACACAGTTGCATAAACCTCTATTTATGTTTTTATTAAGGAGGAAAATAATGTTTTGAATGGACCCAAAATCATAGGTTTTGAATGGACTCGAAACCTTTAATAGACAGGTTTTGACTGGGACTTGAAATCCACACAAAGAAGAACTAGTTGCACAAGGATTCAACATAGACAACCAATAGTGAACCAACATCAGATCACAAGAATAACAACATGACTACCCAGATCTACATGAAAGTAATAACACTGAACCTCGATTTATGTTAATACAATTTAATTCATTCTTTGAATGATAGTAATAACACTGAACAAACACTCAAGAAAAGATAAGAGGAAAAATAAGAGAAATATTTGATTATTCATATTCATAATCCATATAATGTGCACAATGGAGTAAACCAGTCAAAAATATCTCATCATTTACATTCCAAAATATGACAATGTCATGACCAAATTCTCAATTACAAGATATAGAAAACTCTAGAACCTAAAATAAAACCCTATACATTTCAGACCTATTACCAATTCTATCTCTCTGAAACCAAACTATGAGAAACCCTCTAAAAAAAATAGAAAAATACATTTAAGGGAAAACATAAAATCCCCAAATGCACATCCCTATTGACAACTGGCATCACTTGGATCCTCATATTAATAACCACTTCCAATCAAAGAAAAGCCCTTTCTTCACTTAAATTCCCGCCCCTTTCATTTGCTTGCCCTCCAACTGAAAATCTAATATTTTACCATTAAAATCCTTTATTCTCTTTTATTTTTCCTATAGCTAAAGAATTTCGTTTTTACCGTGAAAAATTTCACTTATCTCCATTAGTTTCACCTAAGCATTTCTGTGAAATATTTTATTTCATTGCCCAACAATAAAAGTTTTGTTTTATATTTTATCGGGAAAGCTTTAATTTTTTTTCTATCTATTGTAGAGGACATTCACCTGTGCATTTCCTTTTTTACCGTCCAACACTTACAATTTTATTTTTTATTGTGAAGGTTTTAATTTTTTACATTGGGTTATGAAGAACTATTTATTGTGCACTTTCATGAAATATTTTATCTTCACTTACCTTTCATCGTCAAAATAATAAAACTCAAATAACAATATTTGACACAAGCTATGGGCCCCACCATCACTTCAACATTGGGCATCGCATAAATGATATGGAGAAGGAGGAAAATTACAATGACAGATGATATGGTTGAGGTGTTGTCGCACATCACTGAAATAATGAAACAAGGGAGGCACTTTACTGAGAACTTATGTAGATTCTCCTGAAAGCTTTATGCTTGATTCTAAGTTTTGGATGGTGCCATTGCAATATGAAGAATATGTGATTGGTAAGCACTTATTGGATATTATACTTCCATTTCCAACATATATCCTCTCTTCATCATTAAAAAACACTCTGATAGTCATAGTCCTCATGGAGGAAAATTGTGTCTGCTTCACAATGTATTCGAGAAGAATACAAATCGGGTGCAGCGCCTAAATATAATTTCCTTAAATAAAGTTCAATACATTTTCACAGAAAGCACAAACTATTCTTGTACAAAGTAAACATTTATTTGATTTACTCACACATTAGGCATTGAACAAAGATGTTTCATGTAGCAACTTTATATACATGTGTAAAAGTCTCCTTTACAATACCAAATTGACCCCTTCAACAGGCACGATGGCTTCCCCTATAGCATAAACATTTCCTTTCCTCTACGCCAACACATTACAATACAATTCTCAAGCCCCCTCAAGATATGTTACCTCGCTCATTTGATCCCTCCTCTTATTTTAAAAAACTAAAAAATTAATTACAATTCCCAAGTGAAATGTCAACATGAGAATTTATCGCCCCTGATTCACTTTGTGCAACTCTAATCATTTCTTTTGCTTTAAGCCAGTCATCCATTTTCAGTTCCTTATTGCTCCATCATCTTAACAAGATCCTCCCTTTAGGATACCATCACCTCTTAGCTTCATATTCTGACTTATCACTGTGCTTTGTTCCTCATAAGGTCTGCACAGTATAGGTATATGACCTTTTTGATCTTTAAATGGAAATTTTCATTTCATCTTCACATAAAAGCCATAGCTCTCACTTATTATTCATTTTCCATGAAGATCTGCAACCATTGCAAACTCATGTTGTATATAAAACTCAATCTTTGGAAAGATATCCAACAATGCAAGAGATTCATAAAAATGTACATCATATGTACACCACATCATATACTCCACACCCTCCAAGTACATATATTGTCCCACAATTTCTTTGGTTAATCCACAATTTGCTTATGTTGTAGTTGTATTTTCATACTTCTGATCTTATAGAAAGTTTAATTCTATATCTAAAACAACATTAGAGTCACGCAATATTTGAACTTTTGCAACATAATTCAAATCACCAATGTGTGCACAAATTGTGACCCTTGTTTTTGCTTTAGCAACTAAGAAGTAAAGATCATTGAACAGTGTAAACTTGTACCACTCAGGAAGTCTTTTTATTCTTAAGTATGGGACCTTTCCAATCCTCAATCTTGCATTCCCCTATCCATGAAGATGAACCCTTTATGGAAGTGGTTTTCTTTTCTTGGGTGAAACCATCTTTATCTCACTTGGATCCTTCATTGAAAGTACTACTTTCATATGAATCCTTCAAGACTACTCTTCTATCTTTATTGCAGTCATTAAGACTATCCTTTTTATAGGTTAAGGGATTTCTTTATGATTGAGTTTAAAGGTCACTATCATCTTATGCAATGCATTTCCTTGGTCTTATTTGTATTCTTGCAGGCACTTTGAATTTCATGAATTGTTGCCTTCTGTTGTAACATTGTTGTCTATGAGTTGACATTGTTGTCCTCTTTTCCCATAACGCTATTTTTTAAATGCTAGAGACTACCCTCACAAGCTTTCTACCCATAACTATTATGAGCCCTTGATCCATGCTTTGTTCTTAGATTTCCACTTGTTTTCCAAGTACCCCATTTACATTAGAAGACTAGAATCAAGCACAATATGATCCTTAGTTTATTTGAACCTATCTCAAGCATAATGTCCCTTAAAATGCTTTGCAATTTGAGAGCTCCATCAACCCCTTTGAAAGTTTTCTTCTCAAAATAATTCTTTGGTATTTTGTAATGTGTGTCTTTTATTTGATATTGGATGTCACTATGTATTGTTGTCAGAAATCTTATATCTTGGCATCTAGCTTGGGGGAAACTTGACTAGACCCATCTTTTTTATGACTATCCTACAACATAGTTTGCAACAGTCGTAGGCTTATCTATCTAATCAGTTTTTGTCTTGTGTCTATTTGATTTTACATTCTTATCATTCTGATTTGTGTCTTCTTGTGTCTTATAAATGTGTGTATTATGATTATCTTTTTCTCCTAACATGTTTTATTTGTAGCCTAACATGTTTGTTGTGAGATCACAACTAGCTTTGCAGGATCGAAGACCCATGTCATCTTAACATCTTGGTGGAGCTCACTCGTTCATGTATAGGTATTTTAGATTGAATATCTACTTCCTCAATGATATTGGTATATTATCTTCAACCTCTTTCTACTTTAGCTCACATATGCACCAACACGTATGCTCACTAAAGTGGGGGCAAAATGTAATGGCATAAATTTGTACCTAGGAATTTTTCCCATTATTTTACCCTTAATTAAGCCTTACAAGTCTAATTATACACAAACCCACTACCTTCATCTTGATCTTCCCATGCGTCCTTGTCATTTTGTGTCAGTGGAGGATTTTTTTTCGGGGATGCATGCATTGCACGAATGTCCGCGTGCTATGCTACCATCTTGACAATTTTTTTCTTTTGGAATCAGAAAAAATGTTACACTTCTTGATTGCTTGTAGAAGTAAAATCTCCTACTAACGCTTGAACAACAAAAAAATGACCCTTTTCCTCTATTTTATCCATTCAAAATTCATTCTATCACTCTCTTACATTCTCTCATGTTGGTTTTTTCATTCTCAAAAAAAAATTCTCATTCTTGCAACTCTTCTTGATCATTCTCACATCACTCTCATCATGTCTTGTTGCTATCATCTTTCTACTAGGTCTCTACAGTGTCTTGTTGCTTCAACATGATCATTGTTGCAGGTTTATGAAGCTCTACCTCCTTGGCATGGTGGTATCATCTTTCTCCTTCCTTTATCATGCTTGAGTTCTTATAGAAGGGAAGGTTACATTTTATTTTCATTTAAGTGCATCTATCATCTTGTAGAGTAGCATTCAGGTTGTCAATACTCTCTACTCCTTACATCATTTCTATTCTCTTCTCTATCACTTTTTCTCTATATCATTGCATATATGGATATTTGTGGAGGTGGGAACACCAAAATGGGAGTTTGACTAAGGTAGACCTCAAAACACAACCCAACATTTTTCCTATTTCTATGTGTGTAGGTGCAAGTTCATCCGCTTGGAGCTATAGCTGGATATCTAGATCATACGTAAGTTGGATCTCTCTCTGCCTATGATTTCATCATTAGAGTAGACTTATAGTATTCTTCTTGTTATACTATTTATTTTTGCATTTTCCTATTAAAATTTTAAATTGCATAACTCTAATATCTGGGTTGTAAGTTCACTTTATGTGTTTTTGACTATCATCTAACCCTCTATTTGTACAGGACACCAACACATCCATGAGACTCTAGTATGGTGCATTGAATTCTCGTTCCCATGTTGTCATCCTCAGATAGAGAGTTTCCTAATTCATAGTATGAGACCCTTGCTTTCTTTCTTTACCTATTGATCAACCTAAGGTAGTTTAGGTCAGTTAATTCCTTGAGGCTCTCTTATGACCTAGAGCATTGGGGGTGACAAATCCCCCTTCTCTACAATTTGAAATTTGAAAAGGAACATCACTCAACTCATCCCAACAATGGGATGAGTCATTTCCCACACCAATATTAAAAAAAACATCTGCTATAGAATTCCCCTCCCTATAGATTATTGGCATAATGTTGTCATGGATTTCAAAAGGTGTAGTTGATGTCAAAGGGTAGATTAGTGAAGGTATGAATGTCATTAAGCTCAAAGGATCATATTCTGGAAGAGTTAGTGATATATGATGGAGGGGAGAGCATGTTTTGCGAAATAGCAATGTTGCTCAAAAAATTGCAAAGTTGTCATGTTGTTGCAAAGGTTATTTATAGATGTCAAAAGAGAAAACGGGATACATATTTGATATGGATTTCTCAAGAGCTTCTCAAAGGTGTGTGTTACAGATCTAAAAGATGTGGAATGAGATCCATAATTATTTATCTTTCCCCTTTGGTCAGACTAAGGTTTTGCAATAAAACCCTAAATGTTGTAGTCATGGCGATGAACATATTTTATGTTTTAATATTGACTAGGCACATATGGTAGCAAGTCTATTAAGTCATTACTTACGTTACTGAATTCATCGACATTATTGGCCCCTTTTTCCTAGCGCTATCAGTTGGAAGTTTGTGTCCATCACATCAATCCTTCACATCATGTTTTGTTTATTGCCATGACCTAGTGTTTGTGTGATGTGCGATGAAGGAGTTCAACAGTGGAGATTAGAGCATGGATATCAGATGACTATTGATTATGTCCTTTAGATCACTTTTTGAATACTACCTCAACCTGTGCTTTACATGATATGTGTTAAATTCAAATCAATGGTTGAGATGAAGAAAAGGAAACCTAATTTTCATCATTTTATTGCTTCACATCACTATTGTGAAGCAATAGAAAGGAATGCAATGTGAAATATGTGATGGCTAAATTGTTAGTGGAGTATGATAGAAGCAAGGATAGGTGGTGAGACGAGAGTGCATTGTGAGGAATGTTCACATCGTGTTTATACTTCTTCAAGACATGAGGCTTTCTGCAATACACTAAAGGGTTACGATGGAGACATTGGTGGGTCTGCTCATCTAGAATGTGATGGAGTGATAAGAAGGATACATGCCTGACATGATAGATGTTGGAATGTAACTACATCATAATGATCCTTTGCATCATGAGTAACTCTCTTTGCATGTAAATGAAGTTGTGATAGACAAAGAGGTTGTAGTGGTGATCTAAAGACAACTTAGATCATAAGGTGAAAATCAGATGGTGATTGCTAGACCTCTTCACACCATGGAAATTTTCTTTGATGCCCTAGATGAAAAAGTGATATGTTAAGTTGGTGTGATGGAAATAAATAAAGAGATAAAGATTGACGATGATAGTTTAAAGAAAATCAATTTGATGAAAATGTTTTAAAGATGGTGAGAATAAAGGAAGATCGATCGATCGATGGATCAAATTCAAAGTTGAATATTCTTAATGGATATGATAGTGTGAACATGGGTTTGGTCTAGTAGATGACATTGTGCATGAATTTAATTGGTTTACGTACTCTTGCAACCAATTGATTGGTGATATGACTTGTGGAGTAGTGGCACAGACTGCAAAATAGATCAAGATCATAATCAAATTAAGCTTACAAGGATATGATATTAAATGCATATCAAGTTTAGGGTTCTAAAGGTTGCTATGTTTAGTAGATTCAAAAAACCTAAATTTTATTATGTGAGTGTGTGGCTAGGTGGATAGGTGGATTTTTGAATATCACAAGTAAACCCTAGCAATGAAGTTTTTACATGTGTGTACAAAGTTGGAGGTAATGATTGGAGGTCAGAGAAGATTTGCAAAGAGAAGACAATCAAAATTCAACTAGTGTTGAGATATTCTAGAAGTAGAGTGAGCTCTTGAGGCAGATAGAGAATGCAGTAAAAGAAAAAGGAAAGTGCAACAGAGTAATGTGATAGGACTTTGAAAATTTTCCTAGCTTTGGGCCTTACATTTCAAAAAAAATCTGCATTTGCTAATCATTTCAAGAATCAGGGTTTTGTTTTCCTACATTCTAGGGATATTTTTGTGCCCTAAACCCTTAAAAACCATAAGTGTTTGCTAAGCCTTGTGATCTTGTTCTAATCATGTTGTGACTTGTTCTTACCAATTCTTTGTGGTTTAATTTATGAGTTGAGTCATTTGATTCATCTGTTGACTGGCCCCGTCTCCTAGTCTAACCATTCATTTTATCGATTCAAATATTTGCAAATGTCTTAAGTCGAGGGAGTTGAAATATTCCTTTTCTATCCTAAGTCTAGGACTGAAATATTAAATATGCTATCCCTTCGACCTAATGAAGTCCCTATTTTAAGTCATGATTTTATGCATGTGCATCTTAAAAGCCTCAATCCATGGTTGTTGGGTCCCACTACCTTATTTTCATTGGGTGTCAGCCAACCTATGAGGGACCCATAGGAAGATCTTGATTCTCAGTGAGCTAGCAGGTGTGGTGACAAGTGTCCACTACATGGTGGGTCATACAAAATTCAGAAGGTACCAGTGCAAAAGGGTATCAAGATCAACAGTTTAGATGTGATCTTGTGAGTTGATCCTAGCCATCACTCACCATCCTACGGGGGACCCATAGGTAGATCTTGATTCTTAGTTGGATAGCGGGTAGCTACCACATGGCATGATCCATGACATCCAAAGGACATTAGGAAACATGGAATATTTGGTTAAATATTTTTGGTGACTATGGAAACACTAAAAGGTGATTTATTAAAAGGGCTACAATGCACATGGGTAAAGGGTTGGCGAGATCTTTTAATCTTAGTCATCCATCATGAAAAGATGTTAGCCACTTGGGCATGAACCTAAAGGTTAAGTGGTGTGTATATTGGGTGGTAATGGATTGATCTAGACCAATTCCTACTAGCTCATGACCATTGATAAATATCCTACAAGATCTTAGAGGGCTAGCGAGCAAGTGACATGTGGATTTTTCTATGACTAGTGGTGTGTGGTGGAGCCCATTAAATGTGGGGGTGATATCCACATGGAAATTTCTAGTCGGCTCAATACAAAGTGAAAATAAGTCAAAATTTTCAAGAGTGTGTGACTCCATCTAATCCACTCATCGATCTAGCTCACGAGGAGATTAATGGCCATAATTCAAAATTGCTAAATTGGTGTCATGGAGCCATTCTAGTTCATGCAAGCGAGTACTAATGGAGGACTTTATTTTTTTCTTCCAAATTAAAAGCTTTTTCGCCGTAAAGGCTAGATTTAAAGCATAATATTAATCACAAAGACACTTTAAAACATGCAAGAGTTGTTGCAATGCGATTTGAGTTCTTGGCATCAATGAATTAGGGTTTCTATGCATTGATGAACTAGTAAGTTAAAACCATACCTCTCATGCTTATTTCATTGTAATTTTCATATCAATTTCCATTTTTTGTGATCTGAGTGGATTGTTAGGGCATCTTTTAAGTTTTTACGTTCATTGAACTACACCCAATTGTTGTATAAGCTCTAGTTTCAGCCCGTTAAACCCTAGCTTGTGCAAATTTCCACTGTTGTGGAACCCCCCAGTTCTGAACCCAAGAAAATACCTCTAGTCCAAGATTTTTAGGACTAGCTAAAACCCTCAACAAATGATAAACACATAGGTCAGTCTATGTTTCAAGGTTTTGGGACTAGAGATGGCATTGTTGATAGACAATATGCCATTAAAGATGCAACATTTCCAATCACCAGATGGAGATTGGTCACATACTTGTTTGGTAACAAAAATGCCAAAATCCCTATTTGTAACCAATGGAGACTGGATATGGGTAAGTTGGTTGTCCCAAATATGTATCTTGATGTGGACCTCTTCTAGGCTATTGCAGCCAATTATGAACCTATTGTTAGGGTGGTATGGACAAATTTTGTCAAGATAATGGTTGAGGTCACTAGAGAACAATTCACTGAAGTTTTTAGACTAAGCCAGTGGGGTGATGAGATGGTGAAAATTGATTAAAAGAAACTAGGAGAGGAATATGAGAAGGTGAGACCAACATTTAAGATCTCAATATTCTCAAATTTCTTGGTAGTGGGAAAGGAGGAAGTAGAATTATATTGGGTCCATCTGACAAAGAGCCCTACCCAATCAACTATTTTAAAGCCTACTTCCAGAAAACCATTTATTCTCTTTTTCAAATTCTAGAATAAGATCTAGCTTCAAGCATGTCAATTGCACCTATGTACATGGCTGCAAATATACAACATATGACACTTAACACCTCTTATGATTTTTCCACCTATTTGTTAGAAGAAACACTTAAAGGTCTGGTAGCTCTAAAGAAGGGTGAAAGAGGAGTGAGGTTCTAGTGGTACTCCCTATTCATGCATATGTTCTTGTATAAGGGAGCTTACTTCTTTGATAGTGATATGAGTTTAAAGAGAAAAGTAAATGGAGAGGATATTTTTGTACAAACATGGACCCCTATCTTGTATAAGGATGAATAGATCTATAGTTTTTTGATCTTTTTAAACATTTTTCTTCCAAGCTAAAGAGGGTTTGGGTTTTAAATTTTCCTAGAATCTCAACATAATTGCATGACTTCCTTAAACCTAAGGAGAGGAGACCTAATCTTGGGATTGACCACAACTAGGGAGATGCGATTCCATATCAAGATTCCACCATCCTCTAGGTATATGGTACCAAAAAATACCTCATGTGCTTCCTAGAAGTCATGCGGAAACTTGGAGATGTTGAGGATAAACACTTGCTTAACATGAGGAAATAAATTTTTTTTCCTTCTTATATAGTGTTTTCAAATTTTGTTATGACCACTAGGGGATGGAAGAATATCATTGACAAACTCAAGCCTTTAGGAATGAAATGGTATAATTTATTTATCCTTGAGGATGTTATTAGGAAATTTTTTTACTTTTAGATGCAAGAAGTGTTGGAGTTAAACTGACACTGAGAGGGGGGGGTGAATCATTGTCTTAACAGATTTGACCAATTTTCAAAAACTTCAAAACATATCATAGATTTGTTCTCAATATTACTCTGATTAATGCATTCATGAGTTGAATGTAATCATTCATAAACAAAATTGAGAAAAGTAATAACTCAACAGTGAACAGAAACAACAACACAGTAAAGTAGTGAGAACTCAGAAGAACAGAGAGACACAAGAATTTGTCGAGTGGAAAACCCTCCTGGGGTATAAAAACCACTCCCTAAATGCCTTCCAGGCTTAATCTTTTAATCAACTGTTCACAATGCCTTATAGGCTGATTTTTGAGCCCCCACTCAAGGAGCATCAACCCCTCATTTGGAGATATCTATCTCAAGGAGTACCAACCCCTCAAATTATGTTTTGAACAATAATAATAACTCAGAGGATTTCTCTATTTTTGGTTATGCACATATTTCTCTATTTTCTTGTTTACAGAATACCTTAAAGATTCAATAATTGAATCCCTAAAATATTACATAGAGAAGAAATTTACAATCTCTGCATCTTGTTATTTAGATTTTATTGCAGAGTTTATCCATACATTTTCATACAGCCAAAGAATGATATTCTTCATAATACAACAACAGCCGAACAAAAACATTGTTTTTTGCACCTCTTTATATATATCTTTTTAAATTAAAAAAAGATAAGTAACTATCTTCATAAGTAATGGTTGAACAACCAAAAACCATACACGAGCCATTTAACCCTGCTAAGTGTTGTCCTCAACAATTCTGAAACATGTGAGATCATTTCTCTGCATAAAACACACAACTGGCCACCACATAAAATCATAACATCTAATGTATGAAAGACAATACTCAGTCAGGGCATCATTTGTCATAGAGATGCATAGAGAAGTTAAAGAAAATGGTGATTATAAACTAGTATGTACAGAATGAAACACATAAATAAAAAAAATAGACAAATCTGTAACTCCCATGGCTCCATCAACCACTATCGAGCTTCCAGCCAGAGAGGCGCATCAAACATAGCAGCCATACCATTCATTTCTAAACCAAGAACGAATTTCATCCTGACAATGCCGTTACAGCTAGCAACAATAGTAAAGAATAGTTTATGAAGCTTTCTCATGATGGCAGCTAGGCTAGGGTTCGATACCTAGTAAAAAAGAATAAGCTCAAAAAGTTTTCCCTAAACCTTTTTATTTCCATCGATGACACATTATGCCGAAGGCAACTTTAACGTTGCTAGACATTCAATTCGCTTTCACTGTGACACATCAGATTTAGAGAGAAGACATATCGAATACAACATGCTACGCCAATGGACTTCCTTAGTATATTATTCTTTCGTTGAGACATGACGAAACTTCTTACTGAGATTCCCTTTAGTTTCATCCGCTAGCGCTGTGACCAAACAATATTGGAGAGACATCATATAGATCAACTTTTTTATACCGAAAGTCATTCATTTGACTCTGTCGACAAGACACACCATCCTCGCCATGACCTTACTTCAATGAAAGAGTCTCACCGAAAAGACTTTTCAACTCTTATGTGTCACTGTAACAAACAAGCTTCAGGAAGACCTCTTGGAGAAAAACTTTGTCATACCGAAAAACTTTATTCACTGAGTCGTTGAGACAATACCAATCTCTCGCCGAAAGCACTTCATAAGACTTAGTCGGCAAGACCAAGGTGTTTGCTATGACATTCCATCAAAACAAAAACTCTTGCCGATATGCAATTTTTCACCGGCGGTTGGAGTGACATAGCGCATTCATTATGACTTCACACCGAAAACAATATGTTAGGCCGAAATGAATCTTTACTGTGCCAGTCGATGAGACAAAAAATCTTCAGTGAGACCTATTCTGATACCTCACAGATCTTGCCAATGTGTTTCCATTAAATCTTCGATCGGTGAGACAAAGCAAATTCGCTATGACCACATACTGACGAAATAACAT
>VDFB02281492.1:94744675-95061149 GCA_007258455.2 Sequoia sempervirens | reverse complement strand
CCTTTGTTGGAATCTCCAAAGTGGAGGTATCGACAAGGCATTCAATCCCTGACAACATCCAAAACTAACAAGTCTTCAATGATAATGAAGACATACTAAGTTTCTTGACATGTGTAGACTAGTATGATAGTCAGGAGATTGATTTTGGAGCGTTTGTTGAGGTTGTAGATGGGAAAGACACAATGTTTGGCAATGAAGTAATTCAACTCGAGACCAACAAGATCCCTAAGGGTCTTGTGGCTTTAGAAAGGGTTTTTGATGGTCCTGACAAGAGTAATGCTAAGAAATCCTCCACACATCTAGAGGACCTAGAGGAAATAAACCTAGGAATTGAGAGTGCTCCAAAGAAAGTATATGTGGGCAAGAAAATGAAGCCCAAGATTAAATCAATGTTGATTGCTTTATTGAGAAAGTATAGGAATATTTTTTCCTAGTCTTATGATGATTTGAAGGCATACAAGGAGGAGTTGTTTCAGCATGAAATTCCACTGAAAGCATATGTAAAAACCTTCAGGAAAAAACAAAGGCCCATTAATCCCACCTTGGCACCAAAGATGCGAGAATAATTGGTGAAGCTGAGGGATGCTATAATAATCAAGCCTATAAGGAACTCATATTGGGTGTCTAACCTTGCCAGTGAGGAAGAACAATGGTGAAATTAGATTGCACATTTATTTTAGAAATCTCAATGTGTCATCATGGAAGGATAACTATCTACTACCAAAGATAGAAGCCATGTTACAAAAAGTAACTGGATGTGAGCCTTTTTTGATGATGGATGGTTTTTCTAGCTACAATCAACTAAAAAAGGAGTCTGAGTAGTATAAGACTACATTTACAACTTCTTGCGGCACCTATGTATATGTAAGAATGCCATCTGGCTTAAAAAATGTAGGTGCAAATTTTTAGAGAGCTATGGATGTAGCATTATCTGATTTTATAGACATTTTCCTGGAAATCTGCCAAGATGATTTGACTACCTACTCCAAGAAAGAAGAAGACCATTGTATACACTTGGAGAAAATTTTCATCAGGAATTTGGAGTATGTAATCTCACTTAATCTAAAGAAGTGTTCCTTTGGAGTCACTTAGGGAAAATTATTGGGACACATAGTGACAAAAGGAGTGAGAATTGACCCAGAAAGGGTAGTTGCCATTGATAAAATCCCATAGCCAAAGAATGTAAAGGGCATTCAGTCATTCTTTTGGAAAATAAATTTTTTCAGAAGATTTGTCACAAATTTTGCAGAAATCACCACCCCATATCAAAAATGTTCAAGAAGGGTGAGAAAGTGGAATGGAGTGAAGAGACAAGGATTTTCAAAGTATCAAGAAAGCAATCAAGGAGGCCCTAGTCCTTAGGAATCCTAAATTCTCCAAGCCATTGCATATCTTCTCCTTTGCATCTTTTCACATCATTATTGTAGTGTTATTGTAAAAAAATCAAGAAGTTTTTGAGCAACCAATTGCATTCTTTAGTAAGTCACTTCAAGCTATAGAATTGAAGTATGACCTGATAGAAAAAAAAGCATATGAATTGGTTAAAGCTATCAAGAACTTTAGAACTTATCTTGTGGGAGCTATAGCTATTGCATATGTTCCCAGTTCCAATGTTAAGGACATCTTCACCTAGCAAGAATTCATGGGTAGGAGATGTAGATAGATAAATAAAATACAAGAATTTAACATTGATATTCAGATTACCAAGCTGGTAAGGGGCCAAGGCTTAGCAAAACTGATGGCTGAAACAAATCTAGAGGCCAACCAAATAAATCAAGTAGATTGCATAGATGTGTTACCTATTTGTGACATGCAAACTTGTGATTGGTATAAACATATTGTCCACTACTTACAAACAATGCCATGCCTTGAAGGGTTGATTGAAAATGAAAGAAGAAATCTCAAACTATAGGAAATAAAATATGTTATCATTAGTGGTGAGCTATGGTGGAGGAATCTTGATGGTGTTCTGTTGAAGTGTGTTGATAATGAAAAATACTTGGAGCTTCTAATTGAGATGCACAGTGGAGTGTGTGGAGGGTATTACATGGAAAAAACAACTACTCACAAAGTCTTGAGAGTAGGGTTTTGGTGTCCCATAGTGTTTAAAGATTCCCACAAGTTAGTGAGGGCATGTGATGCATGCCAAAGATTCTCTAGGAAACTCAGATTCTCATGGAACTTTTCACTAATACCTATTGTAGTCCAAGCACCCTTTCAATAGTGAGGTATTGACTTTATAGGAGAGATATCAGACAAGTCTAGTGGAGGAAATTATTGGATTCTTGCTACTACTGATTATTTTATCAAATGGGTGGAAGTAATCCCTATAAAAGGGAAACAAGTAAGGTGGTCATTGATTTCCTATTGGAAAATCTATTAACCAGGTTTGGGGTGCTTGAGAAAATTGTGTCAAACAATACAATGTGTTTCAAGTTTGAAGAGTTTATAAATTTCTATACTAAACATGGGATTTAGGCATCCTACTCTTCACCATATCACCCACAGGGTAATGGTCAAGTTGAATCAAGCAATAAAATCTTGATGAAGATCATTTAAAGGATAATTGAGAAGAACAAGAGAGCTTGGGATTCTAAGTTGAATTTGGCCTTGTGGGTTAACAGTTAAGAAATAAATATGATATGCTTGATTTGATTTGGACTATGGCATAGCTACAAGGTTACCCCAGAGCAATATGATGAAGATGTATAAATTTATCCAAGAATATAATGAGGACATGTGTGATGATATGCAACATATAATTGACACTTTGATGGAGGTCGATGAGATAAGGAGAGATGCTCAAAAGAGGAATACAAAGTTACAATTATAGGTCAAGAATTTTTATGACAAAACAACGTCTCCAAGGAAGTTTGATCTAGGAAATATGGTACTGATGTGGAATGATAGGTATGAAGAAAAGGGAAATCATGGGAAGTTTTATGCTCTATGGTTAGGCCCCTACTTGGTTAGAAACACCCACAGTGAAGATGTTGGAAAATGGTCAGTGCTCCCCTCGGGATTCATGACATGGACTAACCACCTCCCATGGATCCGTTAACTTTGGTTGTTGTATCGGGCATTAATAGGTCAACCTTTTGGTGCAACGACAACCATGGGGCCAAAATTTGGTATTAGAGAAAAAGGTGTCAGGTACAAATCCCCTCATCTTGCACTAAGGCCAAGATTGTTGGAAAATGGTTGGAACTCCCATCAAGATTCATGACATGGACTAACAGCCTCTTGTGGATCCGTTCACTCTGGGGGTTGTATTGGGCATTAACAAGTTGACCTTTTGGTGCAACGGGAATCATGGGGCCAAAAAAAGATTCTTACTTTCTTCAAAATTTAACTGGTGAACTTCTTGAACTTCCAGTACATGGAAAATTCTTGAAGCCATACTTTTCTTAAGGTATGCTCTTTTCCATGTACAATGTAATTTTATATAAATTGTCTATCTATAGGTTTGGTTTGGTTTGGTTTAGTTGTGTCTAACTACCTTGTCTGGGTAGTTTCCTACTTTTGTGTTCTTTGTATTGGTCTGCTCTATCTAAGATTCTAAGATCTCACTCTGTTCAAGATGAGAAAATGTCCCCAACTAGAGCCACTGATAGGACTTTAAAAAAATTCCTAGCTCTAGGCCTTACAATTCAAAAAAATTCTACATCTACTAATCGTTTCAAGAATTAGGGTTTTGTTTTCCTGCATTCTAGGGATCTTTTTGTGCCCTAAACCCTTTAAAACCCTAAGTGTTAGCTAAACCTTGTGATATCATTCTAGTGCTATGATGAATTGTTCTTACCAGTTCTCAGTGGTTTAAGTTATGACTTGAGTCATCTGAGTCATCCATTGATCAGCCCCATCTCCTAGTCTAACCAGTTGTTATTTTACCAATTCAAGTATTTGCAAATTTCTTAAGTCTAGAGATTTGAAATATTTATTTTCTATCCTAAGTCTAGGACTAAAATATTAAATATATTATCTCATTTACCTAATGAAGTCCCCATTTTCAGTCACAATGTTATGTATGTGCTTCTTAAGAACCTCAAGCCATGGCCATTGGGTCCCACTACCTCATTTTCATTGGTCATGTGCCAACTTATGCAGGACCCATAGGAAAATATTAATTCTTAGTGAGGCAGTAGGTGGATGCCATGTGGCATGATCCATGGCACCCAAAGGACTTTAGGAAACATGAAATATTTGGTTAAATATTTCTAGTGACTATGGACACACTAAAAGGTGAGTTACTAAAAGGGGTACATTGCATGTGGGTAAATGCTTGGAAAGATGTTTTAATCTTAGTCTACCATCATGAAAAGATGTTAACCACTTGGGTGTGAACCTAAAGGTTAAGTGGTGTGCATATTGGGTTGTGTTGTCACATGAAATTGCACCCTATTGAGCACGAAGCTCAAAATTCCAATGACACAATGAAAATGGCCTCAAGTTGTGGGACCTTTGCATGTATGAGGTTGAATCTTCAGATAAGGTTGGATTCCTTTTCAATCCTAGTGCAATGTGTTGGTCCTGATAGAACTATAAAAATCTAGTGTTTTTATATAAGTTTTCATTCATAAACTTCCAGTTTTGGTCCGACCATATGCATTTTTCATCTATAGTTTGCCATATTGTCCCATTGAATCAATCGTGTTGTGAATTTTTCATGTCTGGGTCCATATCAGCATAGGTTCATTCTTGTCTCCCTGACCCGTTGTGCTTCTTCTGCTTGCAATAAGTCTGTGTTTCCTGTTGGCAAGACTTATTATCTATCACAGTGAATGGATTTTTCCTATAGGTTGTTTTCAACATGACATGTTCTCTGTTGTGGCAACTAGAATTTGTCTATTGGCAGTTGTCGACATTACATCCATATTGTTTTAGCGACAGTGGAGGCTCCAATCGACATATCTTATGGCTTTCGGCATAGGGTCTCACCGAGTTTTGTTTGTCTCCCCGACTTGTGCATGTGAGAGGATTCATCAGCGGGAGTCAAACGGTCAGGCTAGCGTCTTACCAAAATTAGGGTGTCTCAACGACAAGCGCATTATGGATTATCTTCGGCCAGACTTGGCTACTTCATTGTAGGGTCTCGGCGAGTGAGCTTTGGTCTCGCCGATGGAATACGATGAAGGATCTTCGGCAAGAGTTCTGAATTGTCTTGGCGAATTGGTATGTGCTCGGGGTGTTTCAGTGAAACATTGTGTACTCTATATAACGTCTCCCTAAGTGTGATAGGCTACAGTGACATACATTGGACAAAGCTTTTCTATCGGTATGGGTGCATTGGTGTCTTGGCGATATATTATGGCTCGAGACTTTTGGCAGGACAGGGTGATTTCTCCATTTGGTCTACCCGATATCTGTGATCTATAGCGAAGCAGATAGAATGAAATGTGAAGTTCAGCGGGAGATTTCTTATGTTCTAGCGACTTAGATATAATGAGTGCCTTTCGGCCTAACATATTGATCTCCGTATGTGGTCTCCCTATTTCCACAATGTTACAACGAAGGAACATGGGAAACCTCCGCGACTTCGGTATAATGTGCAGGATGTCTCGGCGACTGGGAAATGAATTTTTGGCTCTTGATGAAACTTAAAACAGTCACTGTGGGGTCTCCACGATACTTGAGTGTTATGGCGAAGCACAAATGAATGAAAGACTATTATGTGGATTTGGTATAACTAGCGGGTTGTTACAACGACATATTGGAGGTAAGGTGCATTTTGGTAAAACATAATCAATTCTATGTAACATCTCGCCGACGACCCTAGGCTACAACAAAAACTTCTCCACTTCGGTATAATGAATGGGTGGTCACAACGAGCGCGAAATGTAGAGCGCGGGGATGAAGCATTTGAATTACCTTCGGCAGGACGATATGTTGTGTCTGGCCGACTACTCACTAGTGAAAACAAAATTTTAGAATGCTATGGCCGACATGAGTCTATTTGAATGACCGTTTCTAGCCAACTTGAATTGAGCCCGAATCTTGTGGAGGGCCGACATAATATTTTATTTTTATATTTTTCTCATGTTGGTGTATAAATAAGCATGTTGTAATTGTTAGTTACCACCAAAAATTAGATTTTTCGATATATTGCAAGTAGATACAGTAGAATAAAATTATCAGACCAGAGGCTATTATTGCATGACTTCACAATGGAGGTACTTATGAGATTCAGTTGATGTTGCTGCATTTCTCTTGTGTCAATTATCTGTTGAATTGAAATGAAAATGCTGCTAAGTTGTCTCCATGAATGATTTTTCTGGTTGTTTAAATTAACATAACAAGTTTATGTTTGATTTGTCGATACACATTTGATGTATTTGTGTGATCAATCAACTGGTTCTTTCAAGCAAAGATTAAATCCTTTTATTGATCACAGTAATTAGAGAAACTCATTTTGGATTATTGAAGTAGAACTTAGTAGTCACATTGTTGCATGTTTGTACAAGTTGTAAACAAAACATATGCCAAATAATTTGTGTATTCTCTAGAAAGTGTTTCTTATCTTGATCTCATTTGACTCTGCATACCCAACAAGGCACTAGTCTCTACACTTCATTATTTTGAATTCATTCAGCTTCTTTATATCTTTAAATTGAGCATTTAGGATTTAGATCAGAATATTGTCACTGTGTTCAAATTAGATTTCATCTGCTCACTCCCATGTGCCATTGTGAACAAGTGTTGTAAGAGGATGGATTGCAAGTTAAGTCTGCATTATTCAAAGAGGTACATCCACCTTGGTTTTGCAGCACCTAAAGAGTATAAGGTTTAATTGTTTCAAACCTTGTTCTATTACCCTAAAACGTTGTGAAAGCTTGGCAACCTTTTGTGGTTAAAACCCACATTTTTGAGAGCTAACAAATTGGTGACTCTAGTGGGGAACAATCAAAATCAAGGCCTTAATCATAGAGTCAGAAATCTTGAATAGACTCTGCTGGGAACAATAAATATTGAACATTTTTCTCATTTTTGATTAAAGTGAGTGGCGACTCTGACATAAATTTTTACAGTTATTCATCATGAGTGGAAGAAGGTCTCAGTACATGGGAGGTCATAATGGAGCCCTTGCTGACAGCAGTAAGTGGACACATAAAGATGACAGAGCTGATAAGGGAAAAGGCATAAATGAGGATATGTGTCTGACAGATAAAGATAAGACATCGAGAGCACATAATTGTTTTGATACATGGAGAGATGA
This sequence comes from Sequoia sempervirens, assembly GCA_007258455.2. NCBI lineage: Eukaryota > Viridiplantae > Streptophyta > Pinopsida > Cupressales > Cupressaceae > Sequoia > Sequoia sempervirens. Next base: position 95,053,936 of record VDFB02281492.1, on the reverse strand, counting down.
TTCAAGTGCAGAACTTTATACCACTGAAGATCGAATAAATCCCTTCCCTTCTATTGATCCTTAGAAGCAGGCTGAGCTTGAAGCTAGGAAACAGGTTGAGTTTGAGGCCAGACTTGAGCCTGAACGACTCAGAATTCAGCATGAATATGATCAAAGGATGCAGGGTAATCATGAAATTCCTAAAGGGAACCATGAGCTCTCAGTTTTTGATGAAGTAAAAGCACAATTGGAACTACAAGAGAAAAAGATAAAGGAGTTGGAGGCTAAATTACATAAAGCTTAAATTGTTGATCAAATGGTTGGTGGCCCAAAGTATGTTCCACCTCACAAGCAAGGGGACCATGGTGCAGGGCCTTCCAACCAGCAAAATGCTCCTTAAAATCAGATAGGGAATCACCACAAGTAGCTAAATCATCCACATCACATTCCTGCACAGCATACAAGTATGTATCCACCTCCTAGTCAACATTATATCCCACCTCATAATGCACAGTATAATAATCACTATAGATAGGGAAAAATTAGATTTAATGTTTAATGAAAACAATAAACTAATTAGATCTTATCATGCACAATAGAGTACAAAATAATACGAAAATCACAATAAACAACACAAATGCAAACCGATCTCCGCGCTAACTCGATTTATCTCCATTACTCTTCTCCACCTGCATGAGAATGCAAGATTTTGAAGGGTTGACAATGGAGGAATGTTGAGTGCTCATTCCTGCAGCATAACAACTTGATGATGAAAATGGAGAATGATAGATAGAGACGAAAGACTAATTTTGACAGAGTCTGGATGCTAGATGAATCAACCCCCTAAATGGATTGTGAGAGGTCATATTTATAGAGCCGTGACGTTGACGAAGATAAGATTTGACAAGATCCGACAAGGATTTGATTTTTGACAAAAGAGGAAATACAACGAGATGAGATAAGATGTCAAAAAAGATAGAAAGATTTCATTTCCTATTTTAAAGGAAATAAATCTTGAAAAAGGCGAGAAGGATAATTGATGAATTATCTAATTAAATAAATTAATTAGATACACATGAGTTTCGATTTTGGAAAGAAAGCAAGAAGATCTTTTTAGGATTTTATTAATTAAATAAATTTTAGATTTATTTAATTAACATTGAATTTATGATTTCATTAATTAAATAATATAAATTATTTAATTAACATTAGAGGAATGGATAGATTATGAATATGAATTTAATTAAATAAATAAAATTCATTTAACTAAACAAATGATGTTTAATTAAATAAATGATGACATGGGTACCTAAACACTTCTAAGCTCAAACTTTGTTTTCGATTTTGACTGCCAAAGGACTTTTTTGAAAATGACAAGTTAACAAGGTCTAAATGACTAGTGAGTCTTCCTAACTAGACTTTTGAGTTGGAAAAATCTCACAAAAGAGGACAATGACTACAAAGGGGTTTGATAAATTAGTCCAAGAGAGCCTAGTCTCGAAAGCAATGACTTTGCAAAGTGTGTTGAGATTTGTCTAATCCTAAAAATGCAAGATATGAACCTAGGGATAATCTAATGCCAAATGTATGCAACTAAAAAGAATGAAGGATGAAACCTATGGTGACGAATGCAAACTAATGGTTAAACTTTGAGCAATTTCAGACTTGGTTTCTGATAGAATCTCCTTGGAAAAAGTATTTGACAAATGGTTGACATGTTGAAGACCTTAGGTTTCGAATATGAAGTTTTAAATTTTGACAGGCAAATGCGTCACAGTTTAGCAAATGCGGTTTTTTTTTGCAATTGCAGCTTTTGGACTGTTAGATGCGACTTGATTTAGCATATGTGGATTTTCAGTGTTCAAATGCGTCGCAATGCCTACAGATGCAGCATTCTAAATTTTAAATGTGGTTTAACAGAGCAGTTGTAGTGCAGAAAATCAATTGCGGTTCGACAAATGCGACTCAGTTTTGTTTCAAAATGATTTTCTTGTCGTTTTGATGTTAATTTTGATCTGTTTGGTGAATGTTTTGTTTTGAACTGTGATAAAACTAGAAATAACTTGAAAAACACAGTGTTTGGAATCTAACCAATCACACATCAGATAAGCACAATCCTAGGTTAGGCCATGACAGTATTCACTAGATTCCACGCGGGTTTCCCCAACCGCATATCTGTAGCGTGTGAATTCAGAAGCTTGGTTGCACAGGCTCCCCCTTACAGTGAACTCTCTTCTCAGGCCAACCAAGCTTCCAACCCCCATGAAACTCCCATGGCAAGCTGATCACCTCTACTACAAACTGCGAAAGTGTGGATGCCTTCACACCGATCGGTGTTGCGCTAGCAAATAGAAGGTTTTTGTCTTTCTATACAAAAGTTTTTAGTTCGGGACCCCCGTTCGAGTGGCCATACATGGGGCAAGAGATTAATCACCAATAAGATGGCACTCCAGCCTGAAGAGGTTAAGCTCAACAGGGTTTAAGGGAGTACAACTCCATCCGTATGACACATCTGCACTCGCAATCTTAGGTTTTCCCTTAAGATTTACATTTATATACTGGTCAGGGGTAGCTTGGCTTTAGCTCCGTTGCCAGTTTGAGTCACATTGGGGTGATGAAATCCCTAGGTAGGCCCAATTTCTAGAGTTGGTAACCGTTTCTCTTACACCCAAGATCGCCCAAAAGCGCAAGGGGAGAGGATACTCCAATATACTAAGTCAGGGTAATAATAGAAAAAAATGGGTCTATTTTTTTTATCACGAGGTTTTCACCAAGTGAGAGCATACTCACCTACCATTTTGCAAACACAATCAAGTAAAGAAGACATGAATGTTCTTTTTATGTGCACCAAAGTTAAATGTTTGCTAATCTATGAAAAACAAGCACAATGTTTGTTTTATTCTGTCTTCGACATTCGAATCTGCAGACAAAAAAAATTAGTAGTTTCTTTATTAAACGATCTTCGACACACGAATAGTAATCTCCACACGCTGCAAATGGGGATTAGTAACACAAAACCCTAAGCTAGCTAACATGTAGGAATGAAAAAAAAAACCAGGAAATCAAAAGATCTGAAGAAACCAAAAAGAAACCAATAAGCAGAAAACCCTAAAATCCGAAAATCAGAATGCCAAAAATGAAAGAAAATCTTTACCAGTCAAATGCGGCATGACAGAGCATATGCATCGTTCAGGACTTTGAATGCGGCACGACAGAGCATATGCATCATTCAAGATATCAATTGCGCCTTGTTAGAGCGATTGTGGCTTTTGTGTTGGAAAATGCGTCGCGACGCATCAGATGCGTCACAAGTTTTTTAAAAAGGTGGTTGCATCGCTCTGTACCTGTACCTGCAAAACATCAGAAAACACAAAAAAAACATATGGAAATAACCAGAAAAATGGAGTCGGGTTCACCAATGTAACTGAGGGTAAATTCTAAGGTTTTAGATTAGATCAATCAAATGAATGTAAATCATAAATGTCAATAAACCCAAAGTTCTATAGAGCACAAAGGAAATTAAACAATAGAACAATTATACCTGTAAATCATAATTCCCATGATTACCTCCATAGTACCTTCTTACTTGTTGGATGATGTTTCCCTCAGATTCGTTGTGCGAGCAATCTGAAAATGTGTAAGTCCTACAACAAGCCTTGAAGGATTTGTATAAAAACGTCTAAATGCCTATGACCATGACAATGTCTAAGATTTGATCACATGAAAATAATAATTCTAAGGAGAAGCCTAAGAGTGCAAGTGCAAGAGTATAATGCCTATAATATGTGTGTGCGTAAATATAAAATGTCAGCATGTAATCGAAAAGTGAGGAAAATGACATTTTATAGAAAATGTCATTTTGAGTGGATGAACGAGATTAATTGATGATGAGAACCTAAAATGAGAGGTCCAAATTAAATCTAAGAATCCCTAATCAGGGTTAGGGAAAAATCCTTAATCAAACGGTCAGAATAATATCTCAGATAATCGGATCGACGGTGGAGAATAAATGAGATAAATTAATTAAAGAAATGAAATTTTTTGAAAAATCAAAAAGATAAGATTGTCTAATTCATGAGATTCGAAAAATCAAGAAGATAAGATTTGGACTGAAGATTCGATTTGGAAAATCAAGAATCTGCCTGATTACTTGTTTTTTGGAAGATTAGTTACTATTTTGAATTAAATTAATTCAAAATAATGATTTTGTGAGATAATAAATAATCTTTTTCAGATTATTTATCAAAATGGACTAACAGTTAAGATTGTGATGATATTTTAAATAATTTAATTTATTTGAAATGAGAGGAATATCAAATTGGCAATTAAATAATTAAATTTAATTATTTAATTTAGTAGATAAGACTAATTAATTAAATTAATTAATCAATTTATTTAATTAAGACAATTAGTGACATATTAAATAAATAAATGTAATTCATTTATTTAATAATTAGGAAGAATTAAATGCAGAAAGGGAAATTAAATAAATTAAGAAATTTATTTAATTAAGGGAAGACTTAGACAATTAATGACATATTTAATAAATAAATAAAATTTATTTATTTAATAATCATGAAGAATAAATGACATGAATTAATTAAATAATTATGAATTATTTAATCAATAGTCGAATGTGGACCAAGGACATAATTAAATGCTTTAATTATGCTAGGACGAAAGTGGTAAAAATGAAGCTTGCAGGCCTAGGTCATTTTTAGGTGTCCTAAATTGCATTATAAGTCTACACATTGCATATCCTATTCACGAAAATCCAAAAACATTAGTCATTCTAGTCGTCATTTTGAACTTAGAATTCACGTAGTGTCATACTTGCATTTAGTTGTCATTCCCATTTGAGCAATCTCATTTATGGTGGAAACTAGACTCCAAAAACAAAAGAGACAAATGGAAAACTTTCAACAAGACCCCACAAATGACCCAAACTGGACCTTTTACGATCCATTTTCCAATTTAGACAATCAACCTCCAATGACAACACAATCCTCATCAAACAGTCCATTCGAACCATTCTTGCAAAAAGATGAAAATGGTCAACTACTTGAGGAAAACTTAGAAACACTAGCACAAGACCCAGAGGCCTGTCAGCTCATCGAAACAATGGTCCATCATGACAGAGACAGATTCTTAGCCATGCTCTTGACTGAAGAAGCTAAGTTACCACAAGGATTTGATGTTAACACGCTAAATCTGACACCTCCTGACCTTAACACCAACAACGCACATAACATGTCACATAGTGGTCAACTTCCAAATACTATGAGCAATAGTTCCTTTGGGACCACAACGACAGTGCATGCCACTCCCAATGTCCCAAACACCCCCAACATTCCCAATACCACAAATATCATGACAGTAAATTCCATGGCAGTAAATGCCACGAGGGCATCATCAAGTCACAACAATCCCCCCTTGACAGCTCCATCTACTACCATGAGTACAACTTCGACATATCCACTCAGTGGTATTTCACAAAATCCCCCGGGAGGAGGCACATGATGTATCTTTATCCAAGGACAACAAAAAAATGTTAACACGACAACACAGTCAAATGTCATTGCCTCCCAAGGTACAAACACAAATGTTCCCCTTGTACAAAATCAACAATTTACACAAGGTGGTCAAATAACACAACCCACGACATCATTAACACATCACAACACTCATGGTCATCACATCCCCCAAATAACGACACATGACTGGAGGACACATCCCACCCTACTCATCTAACGTTCATACTCATCAACATGCACCCAGTCATAACTTCCAATACCAACAACATGTCAATCCACACACGTCATACATACCACAACAATCCATACCGCCACAATACACCAATATTCATGCACAAAAAATAGGAACACATGGTGTACCAGGCAATCCAACGTATGGAAACATAAACGACCCTGCTATGGACGCTCTCCAAACAAGATTGAGGGATGTAGAGAAACTATCCAAAACATGTACATTTCAAGCAAGAAATAAGAAATATCATATGATCTAAATGTATACCCATTCGACACGAGCTTATACATGCCTCCATTTCCGCCAGGATATGTGTCACCCAACTTCACAAAATATAGAGGCAAGACAAACCCCATTGAACATGTTCGCGAATTTGCAACCAATTGTATGGACATCACCTATGACCAAACATACTTGATGAGACTTTTTTCTAAAAGTCTGGCGGGTCCTGCCCTTGAATGGTTTTCCACCCAAAAGGATATTTGGACATGGGATGAGCTTAAACAAAAATTCATAAGAAATTACGCATACAACATCGACATGGATACCTCTATCACTAGCTTGTGCAATCTCACATAAGAAGATTCTGGTGAGACATTTATCCCATTCTTTCAAAAATGGAGAAGCCTCGCTAGTCGATGTCACATTGACATCCCCGAAAGGGAAAAATTTGACATGTTTGTCCAAACACTTCTGGGGCCCCTAAAATATGCACTGCAAGTGCATTGTTGCACAAACTTCACAGATTTAGTTGAAAAAGGGGTCTAGATTGAGAAAGCCCTTATCGCAAAGGGAGAACTGAGATATGGTTCCAAAAACAAAAACGTTAATCCACCCGCTGACAAAAACAAATATTGGGTTAAAAATAAGCACGTTACAAATGACGGTGTTGTTGACGCCAAGACTACAAACATTGTGAGTCCTGTATTGGCCCTGAAAGGGGTTCAACAGCAAAATAGACCAACAATGACATTGACACCTCCTCCCAATACTTCTTCAAACAATCAGAACGGTCAAAATAATCAGGGACAATACTATCAGATGAGACAATTCTCTAAGGGTCACACATACACTCCTTTGGGTGAACCCATTGAAGAAGTCCTTAGGAGATGCCTCCAGCATGGGGTCATCATACTTCAAGAACCAAAACCATATGACCCAGGACAGTTTAAACCAACATGGTGGAATGATAATGTATTTTGTGAATACCATCGAGCAAAAGGACATACAACCTCCAACTATCGACAATTGAAAAACCTAATACAATATCTTATCGAAAGTCACGTCATCAAAGTAGGTGGATCACAATTCGCCTCCAATTCAAATCATACAATCCATAAGAATCCACTGCAGGACCATGGTTCTCATGATGCTTCCACTTTAGGTCCACAAAATCAAGCTAACTTCGCCCAAGCCAAGTACGATTATTCTAGTGGACCAATTATAAATAATGTCCAAACTGACGATGAATACATCAATACCATTACGGTCAAGAGAGCACCCCAATGTAATGCTACTACTCGCAGTGGCAAGGTCACTATAGCTGGTCCACCTCCCACTAGACAAGCCAAAATCATCATACCAGGCCCATCTGCTAAACAGTCACAACCGGCTCCATCTGCTAAACAGCCAAAACCTATCCTGACCACACAACAATGGAAACCCAAAAGTCAGTTCAACCTCATAAACCAATTAGGAAAGACTCTTGCACAAATCTCTATACTCGAGTTGCTTCGTATCTCTCCCGCGCACAAAGAGATCCTAGACAAAACTCTGCTAGAGTCGTCGGTCCCCAAGGACATCGATGTCAATCAATTTGAAACTATGGTGGGATATCTCACTACGCCTCACCACGTCACCTTCTCGGATCAAGATTACTCATCACCTAAAACCAACCACAATGATGCATTGCACATAGAAACTTTTGTCCACAAGCACAAAGTTAGATGGGTTTTAGTAGATGGTGGAGCAAGATTGAACATATGCTCCCTCAAATTGGTTAAGGCTCTAGGGTTCTCTGATGCATGCGTGGACCCAACAATAAGTATAGTGATCAAAGCATACGATGATGAGGAGCGCTCTTCATGTGGCATTATCTCTCTCCCTATCAGAGTGGGACCGGTCATTGTGGACACAACCTGCTAGGTCTTGGATTTGGAACTACCATATAACATCTTGCTTGGTCATCCATGGATTCACGCCTTAAAAGTTGTTCCATCTACATATCACCAATGCCTAAAGTTTCCATTTGATGGCACAGAAATAACCATATACGAAGACCCCAACCCTTTCCAATATTGTACCAACTTAAGGGGTATCTCTAAAAACCGAGTACCTATTAACTGAGAAGCACCTGGCTCCTCATCATCCAAATACATTGACCCATCCACACTCACGTCATATTCCACATCCGCTCCATCCACGTCTTCTGCCATACCACCACCTTCCACTAGCCCTAAGACTGAATCGACTGTCAAAATCCAGGACCTCGGCTACGGAGAGTTCAAACTAAATACAACATATAGCATAACAACAATACCCACGTCTCCAAAGATATATGGTTGGCCATGTTTTAGAATGGAACCTCAAGAAACTTTCAAAGTTCCACCGAACACAATTTTTATCAAGTGGGGAGACATGAGTGATGAAGACCTTGCTGACATTACATGATGGATCTATAAGGATACTGTCACACTACCCCTGTTACCAGTTCAAAGATATGGCAAAGGTTATGACATCATGAAGGCTAAAGGCTACGATGGTACTAATGGCCTAGGAAAAAATAAAACTGGCTGAAGGGAACCCATAGAAACTTTTCAAATTCTGAAGTATCTTGGATTAGGGTTTGGATCACTCGACAATGATGATCGACATACCTCTAGACTTTCAAATGAGTGAGTACATGCTTCGGATAGTGTCGAGACTACTAGGGAAACCCTCACCAAAATAGACTCCCATGAGTGGGAATTTGGCTCAGAACGATCTCTAAGTGACTGTTGTCTTGATGATTTGTTTGTCGAACCAGGAGAACTGACCTCTGAACAACAGTTTTGGAAAACATTCAAAATTGAAAAGGCACCAAATATTCAAAGTCCCACTACCACTTCCCATGCCATACAACACCCATCATCTGAACCCCATCAATCCAATCCATCTGAGGTATCAGACGACATTGACAACCAGGGCTCTAAAACCTTCACTCCTTATTTTGACAATGAATATGACACTAGTGAAGTAGAATATTGGATAGAGTTCGATGTAGAGTTGGATGATGATAATCTCATATACAACATCACTGAATCTATCTACATGTTGTCCACATCCTCACCACAATTTACCAGCATTGACAATGGCATCTCCTTAGTTTACCCTGAGCTAGTCGATTGGGACCAACAAGGACCACCAGTTCTGGACACATTTCAGAATGATGAGGCAATTGCCGAATTCATGGGATTACGAGAAGGAATACCCAGTGGGGACCACAAATCAGGATTCACCATTGATTTAGACTACACGACATACTTCAGTGAGATTGCTCCGTCCTCTAGTCTCAAAAGTAAAAGTAAAATAAAGTAAAAAATGAAACGTCTCTAGGTGAAAACCGAAAGGCACCTCTTGACGATAAAATAGTAAAAATAAAGGACGTATTTGTGGGTGAAAAACTCTCTGAGGCACCCAAAGATGGAGGACTGGACTTTCTCCCCATGCAATAGGAGAAATCGGCTATGCTTATTGAGGACACAATAGAGGATAACATTTCAACTATAGAAGACCCCAAGATGGTCCTCTTTGCTGCGTCATTGACTGACGAAGAGAAACCAGAATTTTATAAATTCTTTGCAGAATAAAAAAATCAATTTTGCATGGTCCTATGCCGACATGCCAGGATTGGACCCAGAACTGGTTCTGCACCATCTGCCACTATTACCTAATGCTAAACCAGTCAAGCATAAGTTGCACAAAATGCACCCACAAGTTGTCCTACTGGTCAAAGTCGAGTTAAAGAAATTGTTAGATGCTGGATTCATACGGTCTATTGACTACGCTGAATGGATTTCTAATTTGGTCCCAGTCACAAAGCCAAATGGGTTGATCCGTGTATGTACAGATTTCTGAGACCTAAATAAAGCATGTCCAAAGGATGACTTTCCTTTGCCAAACATTGACATCATAGTGGACCTTACAATAGGATATGAGATGCTATCCCTCATGGATGGTTTCTCTGGTTATAATCAAATCCCCATTGTTCCCGAAGATCAACACAAAATGGCATTTACCTGCCCATGGGGTACATATTGTTGGAACGTCATGCCATTTGGTCTCCAAAATGTAGGTGCCACATATCAAAGGGCTATGACCACGATCTTCCATGACATGATGCAAAAAATAATGGAGGATTATGTAGATGACCTATTGGCCAAATCAGCAATAAGAAAAGATCATTTGAAGGTACTCGACATAATTTTCAAGAGACTTGAAGAGTACAAAGTTCGGCTAAACCCTAAGAAGTGTGTTTTTGGGGTCACATCAGGTAAACTCTTGAGATACATAGTTTCCTAAAGAGGCATAGAGGTCGATCCAGAAAAGGTCAAAGCAATCATAGACATGCCTCCACCCAGAGGAATTAGTGAACTCAGAACTCTACAAGGCAAAGTACAATCTATTCGGTGTTTCATAGCCCAATTGGCAGATAAGTGTCACCCGTTCCAGTATCTGTTGTGCAAGGGTATCACCTTTGTATGGACGGATAAATGTCAAGAGGCCTTCCAGCAAATCAAATATTACCTACTGTCAACACCAGTCATCATGCCTCCTATTCATGGAAAGCCATTAATTCTATACATCTCGACTACTAGTTCAGCACTGGGGGCATTGCTGGCACAAAATGATCATGAATGAAAAGAAAGAGCAATCTATTACATCAGTTGCACACTGATAGGGTATGAGTTGAACTACACATACATTGAACGTGCATGTCGTGTTGTTGTCTTTGCATCCCAAAAACTAAGACACTATATGCTCAGTCACCAGACACAGCTGGTCACCAAGATTGATCCACTGAAATATCTCTTAAGTCGGGCGGCATTAATAGGTCGGTTGGAAAAATGGGTCATGATACTAAGCGAATACGACATACAATATGTCGAGCGTAAGGCAATAAAAGGACAGGTAATAGCAGATCAACTAGTGGATGCACCAATTCAAGTCACTCATCCACTAGTAACTGATTTTCCTGATGAGTCCATTTTTCATGCGGAACCGACAGCACCATGGAAGCTATATTTTGATGAATCTCATACTGGTCATGGCTCTGGCGCTAGAATCTTGTTTATCACACCACAGGGGGATTCAATTCCTAAGTCATTCTAGATCGCCTTCCCTTGTACAAATAACATTGCCGAATATGAAGCACTAGTCACAGGTCTCAAGTTGGCAATTAAATGGAAAATTCAGACGTTGCTTGTATTCGGGGATTCCCAGCTCGTGATCAACCAAGTTAATGATGACTATGAAACAAAAGATGAGAAGTTGCTTCCCTACAAGAGGATGGTGGACAGTTTCCTGACATACTTCCAATCGATTTCTTTTGAACAAATCCCTAGGGCATAGAATAAGGCAGCTGATGCAATGGCTACTATTAGTTCTCTCTTGGACATCCCTAAAAATGTGTCACAGTTTGAGTTCTTAGTAGAACAGCTTTTGATACTGGCATATGATATCCCAGAATTAGAAATGGTTTGCAAAATTGTTGGTCCCAACTCTCCCTAGTATCAGGACTTTTATGACTACCTAAAATCTCAAACCCTTCCACCGAACCTGTCCAATAACCAAATGAAGCCCTTCATTAGAAAATCTGCAAGGTATGCCATTGTCAGTGACACCCTTTACTGTCGTAGTTTTGACGATACCCTCCTTAGATGTCTCGACACCGATGAAGCATGCACGACCTTACGAGAAGTGCACGACAGTATATGCGAATCTCATTCGAGTGGTCCTACTCTAGCTAAGAAAGTAACGAGACTTGGGTATTATTGGCCGACCATGGAAAAGGATGTAATTGAATATGTTAGGACTTGTCGAAAATGTCAGATTCACAGTGATTTGGTCCATGCTCCAGCACAGGAACTTTAGCCGATCACTTCTCCTTGGCCCTTCACTCAATGGGGACTCGACCTCATGGGTAAGATTCATCCAACCTCATCCAACGGCCACAAATTCATTATTACCGCCACTGAGTATTTCACAAAGTGGATTGAATCCATCCCATTGACATATATTACCGACAAACAAATATCGAAGTTCATCCTTAACTACATCATTTGTCAGTATGGCCTTCCGCAATCCATCATCACTAACAATGGATATCCATTTAAAAACCAAGATGTATGTGAGTTATGTGAGCAATTCCATATCCAACACCACTTTTCATCTCCATACTACCCACAAGGAAACGGTCAAGCTGAGGCGTCCAATAAAACCATTATCAAGATCCTAAAAAAGACTGTCAATGATGTTGGCCGTGACTGGCACATACAACTCAACCCTGCTCTATGGGCTTACCGAACTAGCATCCGTACGCCTACAAGGGCCACTCCATTTTCCCTAGTCTTCGGCACTGAAGCCATCTTACCCATTGAGGTTGAAATTCCTTCGCTACGAGTCTCCCTGAAGTGTCTAACTAATGAAGAGTACTGACAATCATGCTTGCACGAGCTGTAAATGCTAGAAGAAAGAAGGCAAAATTCACTGAACCATATCCAAGCATATCAGAACCGTCTTTGTCGTAGCTACAATAAAAAGGTTATGGTTAGAAAGTTTGACATTGGCGACCTAGTTCTAATACAGAACCCCAAGAACCAAGCAGACAGAGAAAAGCCAGGAAAATTTGAACCAAATTGGCTGGGTCCCTACATTATCATATCTTCTTTTGGTTCTGGAGCTTATCAACTGGCTACACTAGATGGAGAAAAATTGACAGAGCCCATCAATAGTTTACATCTCTGAAGCTTCTACGCATAGCATCAGAGGATTGAGTTGAAAACCATAAAATACAAAAAAATTGAAAAATGGCAAAAAATTGTCACCTTGATGAAAACCTGGCAAACAGGCATCTTGGTGACACCAAAAAAATCAAAAAAATCAAGAAAATAGTAAAGAGAAAAATGATTCATTCAATAGTGAAAACCTAGCAAATAGGCGCTTTGGACAAGTACCATGGCGAAAACCTGGCAAACAGGCGCCATGCGTAATCAATCATTGCTCTGCCATCTACTGTCATTTTGTCTAACTTGGCCTAGGATGAAAGGTATTTCCACCATTACTACGCAAATCACCACCACATCCTACCCTACCTATCATAGTGGATAAACGATTGACATCAAGTCCTGACAACTATCCACCTAGTAAACCAGCAGCATCCCGTCCACATTCCTTGCAAATGGCTAAGTCTTGGACCTGACTGGGGGAAAAATGCTTATCATGCAACTGCAGTGGATGTCACATATAATCACAAAAACATTGGCAAAAAGTATTGAAAAAAGACCAAAAACATTGGCAAAAAGTCCTAAAAAAGGACCAAAAACATTGGCAAAAAGTCTTGAAAAAAGACAAAAACATCGCAAAATGTCTTGAAAAAAGACCTAAAAATCATAAAACATCATGAAGGAAACCATGAACAAAACATCAGACTGCTTGAAGAATGCAAACGCAGTGTCATCTCTTGTCAAAGTCAGTTAGGTCAATCAGTCTTTGTCATTTTTTCGAACTACGTTGTCTCTGCGCACTTGCTACGTAGGTAAGACTCACATTTGAGTCCCCGAGACATTAGGTCAATCCTTTTAGGTTTGTCAACATAAAATTATGACGCAATCTTTGGTCATCAAGATAAAGTCATTGGTCGTGTCGAACTACGAGGTCTCTGAGTGTATGACGTAGGCAAGGCCATCTATTGATGAGCCCCCGAGGCCGCACTAGGTTAGTTCATTAGGGTTCATGACACTACACTAGCACACACGTCAAAAGGCTTCAATCATTTTCCAGATGAGAAAACTCCTAAAATAAAGTAAAACAATCATTTATTTAGCATGGCAATCTCATCAGCACGTCACTCATATTATTATGACAATAGCGACATCTAGTCCAACACAAGTCAAACTCGGTCAAAGCAAGTCAAATCATCATAAACCGGTCAAACTATCAAATTTCGGTTAATCTTCAGATGAGTCCTTATGAACGATAACCTCAATCATCTATGCCTTAGGATGAGTCTTTCCTAGGCATCATCATTGTCATTCGACATTTTGAGTGATCCTCTTGACATCTAAAAATCACTCTTCATGACATTAGTATTCTTCAGATGTGTCCTTCTAAAGAACCAACTCTGTCATCTATGCCTTAGGATGTGTCCTTCCTAGGCATCATCATCATTTTGAGGGATCCCTTATGACTAGTAGGGATCAAATCCTCTCGACATCGACATTATTCAGGATGTGTCCTTCCTGAATTCACCAATTCTCGACATTTTTCAAGATCATCAAAACTTTAAACATTTCGATATCTCGACATTATTAAACCAGACATCTTGACGTCAGAACAATGGATATCCAGACGCACTTGGCAAACACTTGACAATTGTCTTTTGGTTTTTTATCATGTTATTAGTTTTTCAGCGAGATCCCACTAAGCAGGATTTAGAGAAGCATCGACGTATCATGACGATTGACACGCATGACTACTAGTTTCTCAACGAGGTCCTGATTTTGGGATTTATAAAAACAACGACATATCATGGTAAGGGCTCTATTTTTGTATTTCGACAATCATGCCGCTAGTTTCTCAAGGATGTCCTGGAAACAAGATTTAGAGAAGCAACAACGTTTCATGATTTGTCCTTGTCTTTTTCTGCTTGTGGTTGATTATGACAAAAAGACTGGGGCAATCACGCTCTCAGTATGAGTCATGATCATCCTTGTCTGTGACTGTTTGTCTCACGTAATGGTATGACCTTTCACACCTTGATCTATGTCATATCCTGGTGTTTGTTGGCCATTACAACAGTCTGCCCAATGATGATTAAGAGCAATAAATATTAAAAGTCCTATAGTAAAGCGTTGAAGGATTTAGTCTAGGAATTAACATGCATCTCCATCAGTCTTGTGTCTTCTCTTATGTGGTCTGGTCATCTTCTCTCGTCAGTCCCGTTGTCTTCTCAAAGTCCATATCATGATGATATCCTATGACATCCAAAAACATAAATGCATACATGATCATATAAACATTGCATTAGGTCCATACATACATTATCCATGGTATTAAATCATATACATAATCACAAACATTGCATTAACATAATCATCAACACTGCATCTTTTACTAAATACATCATGCACATAATTAACATAATCATATAAATAAGCATTGCATCATCAGGGCATCAAAATCACAAATAGGCATCATAGGACATACATGATACATCATAAATCATACATCATAGATATCATAATACATAAAGCAAAGAGCATCACATAACACATGTAGGCCACATCAAAATTGCATCATCATATACTATCATCATAAAAATGTACAATGTCATAGGATAAAGTCAGGAGATATCCCAAAAATTGAGCTCGCAGGCTCAATAATATACATAATGTGTCACAAATACAAGTATGCCCCTAAGGTAGACTCTCATCATCCCCTCGTGGTGAGGAATGTGACGGCGGCAACTCTGAGCCTGGCACTAAACTGATAGGTGGATCTGTAGCAGCCATTGTCTGTGCTACCGGTGGAACCACGAATGAAGGTCTCATCTCAACGGTAACAAACATCTGTGAGGTCACTGCTGCTGGACTCTGAGAGGTAGAGGGATCTATCACTGGCGGCTGACCCTGTACTGACCTCTGCACTGAACCAGTTGACCCATGGCTATGACCCGAGGTGTGCCGACGTGTGTGATGTGACTTGTGCACTAATTTGTGCCCTGTCGAGGTAGATCCTCTGACACTAGTGTGACTCCTGCTGCCACTGCCGCTGCCTAATCTGTGTCCACTACCTGTCGTCGTCTGTGACCATGACAAGGTAGGATCCCATCGCTCTGGTGGCACTGCCTACTCGTATAGTGTCCTATACTGTCCTAGTCTCATACCCACCCTAGCTAGCTCGCGAGCCATATCCCCTATGGGCCCTGTGCATAACGCTGCAAACTCTATACACCACTGAGCTGTGTCCCACTAGCGGATCACTGCCTGATCCCGCTCTACCTGGGCTACCTCCAGCGCTAACTACAAAGATCTGACCTGGGCCATACTCTCATCCAGTCTCTACTATAGGTCAGTTACCCTCTGATCTGTCGTGGCATCCTGAGGCAACCCTGAAGTGGACGGAATCTCCTCCTCTCCCTCCACCATCTGCGATGTGAGGAGTCTCTCGGCATCATCCATGGCATCATCCTCCTCATCATCATCATCTGCCACATCATTTGCCACCTCCACCTCCTCCTCCTATCATCCCACCCCCACATCCACCTCCTCCTCCTGTCCTCCCACCTCCACATCCACCTCCTCCTCCTATCCTCCCACACCCACCTCCACCTCCTCCTCCTATCCTCCCACTGCCACCTCCTCCTCCCATCTCTCCTCACCCTCTCCCTCCTATTTGGGCTGCTCCTTTCTCTCCCCCTCCTCGCAAACTTTGGGGATAACATCTAATGCCACCCTCACCACTCGTGGGCATACCCTCCAGACCTGTCTCTGCCCATCCCGCCGTCGCCTCCAGCCATCTCCGCCATCATCCCCACCTCTGCCTCCACCTCTGCCATCATCCCCACCTCTACCTCCGTCTCCACCCCTGCCTCCATCTCTGCCTTCATCTCCACCTTTGCCTCCATCTCTACCTCTGCCTCTCCCCCTACCTCCATCTCTACCCCTAGCACCTCGCCTAGCCCATGGTACACGGGGAATCACTGACTGCCTGTCCACTGGTGCTAGCCCATCAAGATTTGTCAATGGCACTGGTCTGTGTGCCTACCACCATAGATCATAATCTGTTGTGGTCCCCAGATCGGCTACTCCTCCTCTCCATCCCCATGCCTAGGCTCCTAGCCCATCAATCTGCTGCTCGGCAAATGCCATTGGGATGGCTGGTCCCCAAGCATACTCCCTAGAAGAACGGGCATACTCGGCTGTCCCTGTAGGTACACCCTGCTGCTCGCCGAACTGCCTCAAGACACACTAGGGTAAATACATCTCAATGATCAAAGATGTCTGCACTATCCTGCTAATAAGATACATGTACTGTCTACAGAAACTGAGGTGCTCATCCTCGTCGTCCCATGCCTCACAGTCTCTGTACGGCCTCCAAATAAATGACACAATCATGTCAATCTTGTGTCACCACCAGCCGGTCTCACCCATCTGTGTCTGATGTAGTGCACCCGCATAGTAATAAGCATAGGGCATACCCTCAGCCAACTGTGGTCTCTCAATGGGAGGATGAAATATGGCAATATTCTCCCATGCCCAGATCATCATCAGTGTAGTCCCGCAGGAGATACTCCCTCCCCTCCTATAAGCAACATCGTGTAGCTGATGCTAAAATGTCCCTAGCAAATAGGGACCCCAAGCATAAACCGTCCTGTCCCATCTCATGCCAACCAGGACGTCGCCCCAACCAATAGGAAATCCATGTCCCCGGTGGTTAGGAATCAGGATCCCTCCAATTAGAGTCGCAAGGAATGCATCAAAGCGACCATAGTGCTCGGCCATAAACTCCCACCTGATCTCGTAACCCTGGATGCCTAGTCTTGCACCTTGATCTCGGTAGTAAGCTCGAAAGGTCTGCTCACCATGACGAGGGTCGTAGACAATCCACTCCCCTCGGATCAGCACTCGCAGTATCCGATAGACATCCTCCAAGGTGATCGTGGCCTCACGTGTCGATAGGTGGAACGAACAAGTCTTCGAATGCCACCACTCACACAATGCAGTCAATAATCCCCTGTTCGCTTGAATGGCGGGCATGTACGCAGCATAGAATAGTCCCAGACGCATCAATCGTCTCTGCTCTCGCGGGCCCAACTGGTCAGAAAACTGAAATGTGGTTGGCCTGCTCTCTCTCGTGTAGATAGGGGCAAACTGCCTTTGCAAAAAGATGAATAATACATTAGTACCTTTTGGACAACTTTCAGCATCCTTAAAAGCATCTAAGGATACACAAATATCAAAATCGACTAGGGTCAAGGAAAAATGCAAATGTGTCGCATTCAGGCAATTGCATCTGAAAAAATCAATTGCGTCGTACCATACATCAAATGCGTCACATGTTTACGCTTGTGTCGTGACATTTGATGAATGAGTTGCATTAAGGCAGTTGCGTCGCATAAACACAATTGTGTCGATCAAAACCACGAATGCGTTGCAATCAGACAATTGCAGCATTCAGACATTCAAATGCAACTCGATAAGTCAAATGTGTCAAATAAATTGTCAAATGCAGCGCAAACCACTGCTATTCCTTATTTTGTCTTTGCACTTGTGTCACGACACATCAAATGCGTCGAATGTGCAAACGATTGTGGCTTATGTGAACGCAGTTGCATCGCAGCGCAAATATTGTTGGTCTTAAAAAGCTAAAAATGACACAAAAAATGATAAAATGACAAAGTGAGTTAAGGGTACATACCGCCGGCTCTGAGCCCTCTAGCCGCCTGAACATTCGCACGATCTCTCTGTGATGCTCTGACATTGGAATCACCATCCTCGCTGCTGTGCTTTTTGCTCTAAGCTCTCGAAATTCGCAAGGTAAATAGTAAAAGTGAATTGACTTTTACCCCTTTGTCAACCTATTTATAAGGTCAAAATGACATTTTTCAAAACAAGGTCAATACTGGAGGCTCATTTGACCACCTTTGACTTCCTCGTTAGTTGCTTTAAAGATGTCCGAATCCGAAACCGACTGCGCCATTGTTTTTCTAGGCACCAAGTTGATTTATCGGGACCCTTTGCAAATTTTTCTTTCGCCGACCCAAA
Source organism: Sequoia sempervirens (assembly GCA_007258455.2). Taxonomy (NCBI): domain Eukaryota; kingdom Viridiplantae; phylum Streptophyta; class Pinopsida; order Cupressales; family Cupressaceae; genus Sequoia; species Sequoia sempervirens. The sequence continues at coordinate 95,035,166 of VDFB02281492.1, read as the reverse complement.
ATTTAAAAATTTCCCGAGGGGGCAATGATACTTTGTACCTTTACTGAGGCACGACTTTGACTTATTTTCTTTGTCACAATACGATAAGCGACATTATGACAAAGAGGGGCAAAATGTAGACACCTAAAAATGACCTAGGCCTGCAAGCTTCATTTTTACCACTTTCGTTCTAGCATAATTAAAACATTTAATTATGTCCTTGGTCCACATTCGACTATTGATTAAATAATTCATAATTATTTAATTAATTCATGTCATTTATTCTTCATGATTATTAAATAAATAAATTTTATTTATTTATTAAATACATCATTAATTGTCTAAGTCTTCCTTAATTAAATAAATTTCTTAATTTATTTAATTTCCCTTTCGCATTTAATTCTTCGATTATTAAATAAATGAATTACATTTATTTATTTAATATGTCACTAATTGTCTTAATTAAATAAATTGATTAATTTATTTAATTAATTAGTCTTATCTGCTAAATTAAATAATTAAATTTAATTATTTAATTGCCAATTTGATATTCCTCTCATTTCAAATAAATTAAATTATTTAAAATATCATCACAATCTTAACTGTCAGTCCATTTTGATAAATAATCTGAAAAATATTATTTATTATCTCACAAAATCATTATTTTGAATTAATTTAATTCAAAATATTAACTAATCTTCCAAAAATCAAGTAATTGAGCAAATTCTTGATTTTCCAAATCGAATCTTCAGTCCAAATCTTATCTTCTTGATTTTTTGAATCTCATGAATCAGGCAATCTTATCTTCTTGATTTTTTGAAAATCTTCATTTCTTTAATTAATTTAGCTCATTTATTCTCCACCGTCGATCCGATTATCTGAGATATTATTCTGACCGTTCGATTAAGGATTTTTCCCTAACCCTGATTAGGGATTCTTAGATTTAATCTGGAGCTCTCATTTTAGGTTCTCATTATCAATTAATCTCGTCCGTCCACTCAAAATGACATTTTCTATAAAATGTTATTTTCCTCTCACTTTTCGATTACATGCTGACATTTTATATTTACGCACACACATATTATAAGCATTATACTCTTGCACTTGCACTCTTAGGCTTCTCCTTAGAATTATTATTTTCATGTGATCAAATCTTAGACATTGTCATGGTCATAGGCATTTAGACATTTTTATACAAATCCTTCAAGGCTTGTTGTAGGACTTAGACATTTTCAAATTGCTCGCACAACGAATCTGAGGGCAATATCATCCAGCAAGTAAGAAGGTACTATGGAGGTAATCATGGGAATTGCGATTTACAGGTATAATTGTTCTATTGTTTAATTTCCTTTGTGCTCTATAGAACTTTGGGTTTATTGACATTTATGATTTACATTCATTTGATTGATCTAATCTAAAACCTTAGAATTTACCCTCAGTTACAATCACATGCCTCAGTATCAACATCCGCCTATGCCTCCCCCTCACTAGCATGCAACCATGATCAGACAGTTTGATTTAGCCAGCTTTCAGTTGTATCCTTACCCTATGGATGGCAGTTGAAGGAATATGGTGCCTAAATTTATAGGGAGTAATACAATCACAGCTGAGGAACATTTAAGGAGTTTTAATATTTTCATTCAGGACATAGATATGCCTTATGAAGATTTACACATGAAGCTGTTCATGATGTCACTTCTTGAAGATGGCAGGGATTGGTTCGACAGCCTGCCAACATTCTCAATTAATTATCTCCAAGAATTTCAAGACAAACTCTTAGAAAAATATGGGAATCAAAATGATCCAAATGTAGCTCTTCATGAATTAATGAGAATTCAGAAAAATCAGAATGATTCAATTTATGATTTCAACAAAAAATTCAACAAGTTACATACTAAAGTACCTCCTGGATCAAGGTTGCCAGAATCTATTGCACTAAGTATCTATTTAAATGCTTTTGATTCTAAGATAGGGTATGAACTGAGATGTAGATCCCCAAGAGATCTAGCTGAAGCATAGAAGATTGCTTTGACAATTGAAAACAACAGGAAGGCTACTGGTATAACTAATAAAAGAGACAACCCGAGGCCTCCTCAGCAAAGCAATAATTATCAGTACAGACAAGAGAATACATACAAAAATGAAAATAGAAATGAAAGGCCAAGGTTGCATGATATGCCTTACAATACAGACTGGAAAGATGGGAAACCTATATCAGCCAGGCCCAAAAACAAAGAGACTCCTGATCCATTAATCAAGAAGGGAACTTACATGGTGAGTAATAATTATTTTTGTGAAGTTTGTAATCAGCCACATTCTCCAGACTATTGTGTTGTAGCTCAAAGGATGCAAGAAGAAGGAATGCTGAGGGAAAATAATGGAGAAGATCACACTGTATATTTGACTTCAAATGTTTTTCACCATGCTGAGGAAAGAAACTCATCTTCAGAGGATGAAGGCTATTAATATGATGTCTTCTATAATGTCCATATGGCTGAACAACATATTTTTTATGATTCTGATGAAGATTACATAGAGCCACATCTTGTTGTAGCACCTGCTCAATGCAATGTGAGGAGACTTACTGAGGATGAAATAGAAAGGATCATTGTTGTTGCAGTTGAGAAAGCCAAAAGTCAATACTGGTTAAGAAACAAAAAAGTAAATGAGCAAGATGGGGTTCCTGGGGGAATTTTTATAAAAGATCAAAAGGAAACACAGGAAAGTGCAAAAAAGCCAGGGAACAAGTAGCATGATAAAATTGAACAGAAACCAGGCCAAAAGGAGGAAGTAAAGGAATTAAATGAAGAAATACAGATGCCTAACCAGTCCAGTAAAAAAGAAATAGAAGAAAACAAAAGAGAAGCGCCAGAATTAAAGAAGGCTGTCAAGGTGGAGAGTTCCTCTTTTGATTTCACTTAGGCATTGTCCTAGGTAAAAATGTATGTTCCACTACTTGAGATGATGAAAATTAAAGAATATAGGGATACTGTTGTTCAATTGATAACGAATGGAGAACATGTGAATGCTGAAAATAAAATAATTGTTAAAGCAGTCAATAGGCAGGAGAAGATAGATAATTCTGAAGTCTGCTTGAGTGATATATTATCAACTCCTCCTCAAGTTGATCCCTTTTTTATTGTGTTGCTTGTTAATAACAAATTGTTAAGGAACTGCATGATAGATTCTGGTGCTGCTATAAACATCATGCCTGTTGGAGTCATGAAACAACTTGGTATGTGGGTTGATATCACTGGAGGCAAGTGTTATGCAATGGATAACAGACCTGTTCTTGTGGTTGGTATTATGAAAGATGTTGAAGTCAGATTGGCTACTTATCCACAAGTGGCTTATAATATAGATATAACAGTTATCGATACTCCTCCTCAATGTGGGATGCTTTTTTCAAGGCAGTGGACTGCAACTGTAGGTGGAAATGTTCAATTTGATTTATCTTATGCTATAATACCAGTGAATGGTCAGGAAGTCAAATTGTATGGGGAGCCAAGAATGAGCCAGCTTGTTGAATGTGTACCACAGGATCAAATTAATTGTTTTTGTGATGTTGATCTGGGGAGTTTTAAAGTAGAACCAGCTCAACCAGAATTAATTAATAGTGATCTAATTGAAAAACATGCTGCACAAGATTGCAATGGTGTATGGAAGATGTACTTTGATGGAGCTTGCAGTGAAGAAGGTAATGGAGCTGGGATTGTATTTGTTTCACCTAGAGGTATAACTTTTAAATATCCTTTTCTATTAGAATTTGAATGTACAAACAATGTGGTAGAGTATGAAGCTTTATTGACAGGCTTAAACATAGTTGTGAAACACAAGATTAAGTTGTTGGCTGTTTTGGGAGATTTTGAGTTGGTTGTTTCACAAATTAAATCCAAGTATGTAGCAAAGCATAAAAGATTAATGTAATACATGAATGTTGTATGGGATACCATTGAATTATTTGATGCATTTTCAATTGAGTGGATTGATAGGTCAAAGAACATAATGGCTGATTTTTTAGCAAATGTGGCGCTGAAGAAGGATGATATCACATTGGATGGGGTATCACAGATTGAGTTCAAGACAAGGCCTGCTATTCCTGATAACATTTATAGTTGGCAGGTCTTCAATGATGATACTGACCTTTTGAAATTCCTCAATTGTATAGATCAGTATGAAGCCCAGGAGATTGATTTCAATGCCTTTGTTGAGGAAGTTGATGGGAAACAAACTGTGTTTGGCAAGGAGATCTTACAACTCAAAACAAACAAGCTTCCTAAAGGATTAGTGGCACTAGAAAGGGTGTATGATGGAAGTGACTGGTCCCTTATGAAGCAAACACCAATCAGAAAGAAAGATGTTGAAGAGATGAACTTGGGGACTGGAATAGCACCAAGAAAGGTATACATTGGAAAGATCAAACCTACAATTATAAGAATGTTGATTGAGTTATTAAGAAAATATAAACATGTTTTTGCTTGGTCTTATGAGGATTTGAAAGCATACAGGGAAGATTTATTTCAGCATGAAATACCATTGAAGCTAGACGCTAAGCCTTTTAGACAAAAGCAAAGGCCTATAAACCCAACACTGGAGCCTAAGATGCAGGAGGAATTAACAAAGCTTAGGGATGGAGGAATCATTAAACCAATCAGACATTCAACATGGGTTTCAAATCTGGTTCATGTGAGAAAGAAGAATGGTGACATCAGATTGTGTGTTGACTTTAGGAATTTAAATATGGCATCTCTTAAGGATAATTATCCTCTACCAAATATGGAAGCTATACTGCATAAGGTGACAGGCTGTGAGTTGTTGTCCATGATGGATGGGTTTTCTAGATACAATCAGGTTAAAGTCAAAGAATTTGAGCAATACAAAACAACATTCACTACTCCTTGGGGAACATATGTATACATAAGAATGTCATTTGGTCTCACCAATGCTGGAGCGAATTTCCAAAAAGCCATGGATGTTGCATTTGTTGATTTGATTAATATTATCATGGTGGTGTATCAAGATGACTTGATTGCTTACTCGAAGAAGGCTGAAGATCATGTGAAACATCTTGAAAAGGTATTTATTAAAGCTCTTGAATATGGTATTAGTTTAAATCCAAAGAAGTGTCATTTTGTAGTCACGAAGGGTAAGCTCTTGGGGCATATTGTTTCAAAAGAGGGAATTAGAATAGATCCTGAGAGGGTGGAAGCTATTGATAAAATTCCTATTCCCAAAACTATCAAAGCAATACAATCTTTCTTTGGAAAAATTAATTTTGTTAGAAGATTTGTTTCTAATTTTGTTGAGATCATCAAGCCCATATCTAAAATGTTGAAGAAAGGACAAAAAATGGATTGGACTGTTGAAGCTTTGGATGCTTTTATGTCTATCAAAAATGCTATCAAAGAGGCTCTTGTTCTTAAATCTCCAGATTTTACAAAGCCTTTTTAGATTTTTTCATTTGCCTCAATGCATACTATTGCTGCTATTATGTGACAAAAGAATAATGATGGTTATGAACAGCCTGTTTCTTTCTTTAGTAAATCATTACAAGGGTCTGGATTGAAGTATGACATAATGGAAAAATAGGCTTTTGCATTGGTAAAGGCCACAAAAGCATTTAGACCATATCTTGTTGGAGCAAAGGTAATTGCTTATGCCCCTCATGCTGATGTCAAAGACATTTTAACACAATCTGAAGTTGCAGGGAAAAGATGCAGATGGATCAACAAGATTCAAGAATTTGACATGGAAATATAGATCACTAAGTTGGTAAGAGGCCAAGGCTTGGCTAAGCTGATGGCAGAAACCAATATTGAGGCAAATCAGATTTGCAATGTTGAAGAAGAGGTTGCAATTACAAGCACTGAACACACTCCTTGGTATACTGATGTTATGCATTATCTTAAATATATGAAATTTCCAAATGGATTGAGTGACAGTCAAAGGAGAACTTTGAAGTTGCAGGTGTCCAAATATGTTTTTATGGATGGCGATCTATTTTGGAAAAACATGGATGGCATATTGTTATTATATTTGGACGAGTCACAGGCTAAGCATGTTTTGAAGGAAATGCATGAAGGAGTTTGTGGAGGCCATTATTCAGCAAAGACAACTGCACACAAAATTCTTAGGGATGGGTATTATTGGCCAAAGGTTTTTAATGATTCCTTTACACATGTGAGAAAACGTGAGGCTTTCCAAACGTTTTCTAGAAAATTGAAGTATCACGGTGCTTTGCCACTTCGACCTCTACAGGCTAATGCCCCTTTTCATCAATGGGGAATTGATTTCATTGGAGAGATACAGGAGAGGTCAAGTGGACATAGGTGGATACTAGTTGCCACTGATTATTTTACAAAATGGGTGGAGGAAATCCCAACCAAGCAGGCAACAAGTAAAGTTGTAACAAATTTCTTGATGGACAACATTACCACCAGATTTGGTACACCATTGAGGATAATCACTGATAATGGGATGTGCTTCAGGTCAGATGAATTCAAAGGCTTTTGTGATAAGTATGGCATTACTATTTCTTATGCAGCTCCTTATCATCCACAAGCCAATGGTCAAGCAGAGTCCAGCAATAAGAGTCTCTTGAAAATTATAAAGAGGATGTTGGGACAAAACAAGAAGGCTTGGGATTCAAAGTTAAAATTGGTTGTGTGGGCTGACAGAATCACTGTGAAAAAGGCAATTGGAAAATCTCCATTTGAATTAGTGTATGGAGCATAGGCTAGGATGCCTCTATAGAATTTTTTACTAGTCTACAAGTTTGTCTTACAGGAAGATTTGGAAGTTCTTGAACCCATGGAAGACAGAATGGAGCAACTTGCTGAACTTGATGAAGTAAGGAGTGAGGCCCAAAGTCAAAACATGAAGTTACAGGCATAGATGAAGTATCTATTTGATAAGAAGGAAAAGGATAGAAAGTTTGAAGAAAATGACTTAGTGTTGATGTGGAATGCAAGGTGTCAGGAGAAAGGCAAGCATGGTAGATTTGAAGCTCTTTGGTTGGGACCTTTTGTTGTTGTTGGAAAAAGGGGTGAAGACTCATATTATCTATAGAACATGGCTAGTGAAGATCAAGAATTCCCTATTCATGGGAAATTCTTGAAGCTTTTCTTCTCTTGATCAACACAGGGGATTGAGGGTTGCCAGTGCATGGACAACTCTTGTGTATCCTCTTTAACATTATTTTCCATGCACAATAGTTTAGGTTCTCATCCATCTCCATTTCACTCTCATTTTCCATTTGCCTCCATTCTGCATTCATTTTGCATCCATTTCACTTTCCATCCATTTCATTTGCTTGATTCCATTACTTCTCACCAGTTCTTCATTTTATGTTTGGTCTGCTCACCTAAAGATTTTGGATCCTTGCAATGATATTACTATCATTCATCCCCAGACGGAGCCACTGTTAGAACTATAAAAATCTGGTGTTTTATATAATTTTTCATTCATAAACTTCCAGTTTTGGTCTGACCATATGCATTTTTCATCTATAGTTTGCCATATTGTCCCATTGAATCAATCATGTTGTGCATTTTTCATGTCTGGGTCCATATCGGCATAGGTTCATTCTTGTCTCCCTGACCCGTTGTGCTTCTTCTGCTTGCAATAAGTCTATGTTGCCTATCGGCAAGACTTATTATCTGTCATAGCGAATGGATTTTTCCTGTAGGTGGTTCTCGACATGACATGTTCTTTGTTGTGGTGACTGGAATTTGTCTGTTGGCAGTTATCGGCATTACATCCATATTGTTTCGACGACCGTGGAGGCTCCAATTGGCATATCTTATGGCTTTCAGGATAGGGTCTCACCAAGTTTTGTTTGTCTCCTCAACTTGTGCGTGTGAGAGGATTCATCGACAGGAGTAAAATGGTTGGGCTAGCATCTTACCAAAATTAGGGTGTCTCAGCGATAAGTGCATTATGGATTATCTTCAGCCAGACTTGGCTACTTCGCCATAGGGTCTCGGCGAGTGACCTTCGGTCTCGCCGATGGAATATGATGAAGGATCTTCGGCGGGAGTTCTGAATTGTCTTGGCGAATTGGTATGTGCTCGGGGTGTTTCGGTGAAACATTGTGTACTCTATATAATGTCTCCTCGAGTGTGATAGGCTACAGTGACATACATTGGACAAAGCTTTTCTATCGGTATGGGTGCATTGGTGTATTGGTGATATATTATGGCTTGAGACTTTTGGCGGGACAAGGTGATTTCTCCTTTTATTCTCCCTGATATCTGTGATCTATAGCGAATCGGATAGAATGAAATGTGAAGTTCGGCGGGAGATTTCTTATGTTCTGGTGACTTAGATATAATGAGTTCCTTTCGGCCTGACATATTTGGTGCAAGAGCACCTACACCTCATCCTCCATTTTCGCTCATTTAATGAAAAAATGTTGTTAGAAGGTTAGAATTAGTCTTTTTGAGTCTTTTAGTCATTAATAAGGTCAATCAAGACCATTGAGCAAGATCTAGGGTGAGTTTTTGAGTTTTGAGTCAAAATATGCAACAATGCAATCTTGCACTAAAAGTTGCTTTTGTAGCCTTTGAAGGAAAAAATGTGAATTTTTATGTAATTGTGCAAGGTTTGGGGGTCTTGAAAATGTAATAAGGCTGTTTCAATGTTATTTGAATGGTTGTTAAGGTCTTAGGTCTTTAGGATTGCAAATTTTCTTCAAAATGCAAAGTTGTCATAAGGAAATTTTGCGTAAAATCAGCATTAATGATGTAATTTCATTAACTAATGGTTCCCTCCTTCAAAAATCAGTTGAGGGCAGTTGTAAATGATGGGAAAAAAGTTTAAGAATCCTCCTTTGGGTCGAGGTTAGGCTGTTGTTGGCAGTTTTGAAGTTTTGAAGCATTTAATAAGAAGAAAACTTTGTTTTTTCTGTTTTTTACAGCATTTTTTCCTGATCCCGTGCTTGGTACAGTCTGTTACGTCATTTTATGGACTCAAAATTGGAATTTTTTGAAAGAGGGAAGAGTCTAATTTCTTTTGGTGGTGATTTGGCTCATTTTCATTAAGAATTGAATAAGTTACATTAATTTTAGTGAAAGTGGGTCTGAAAACTTGCAAAACAAGGGTTTGGTCACCAAAATGGATGTAATTCCCATTTCCACCATGGGAAAAATCTAAAAAACTAGTGGATTGGTAGATTTAGGACTCCTTTACATTCTGCAATTTGTTTCATATTGAAAAATGAAGTTTTGCAAAAGTTACGTGATGCCCTAGCTCTGGTTTTACCTTGAAACAGTCCAGAAAATGATCATTTGTAAGCTTTTCTTTTGATTTCTAAGTATTTTAAAGAAATGGAATGAATGAAACACATGAAAGGGGTCTTGGGGAACCTGTTGAAGTCTTTTAAAGGAATTAGGGGTGTTGGGGTGTGCCTTGACAAGTTGAAAGCTTCCTTGTACATGCCTAGTTAAGCCTTGTTTATGGCTTGTAAATCAATCTTTTGATACATTTGTTTTGGGTGTTTGATCTTGTGCTTTTGGGAACTTGTGGGGGATCTTGTTAGAAGTCTAAAACCTGATTTCATTGTCTGGTTAATTCCTTTAATAAGTTTTTATTTTGACTGTCCTATTTGGCAATGTTGCAAGGTTGCATGGGCTTGTGTAAGAGTGATGAGAGAATGGGAGTTTTTGAGTGTAAAGTCAGGTTATTTGGTCTTTTTTGACATTTTGAGAGTGTACACAGCATCCCCAAGTCCTTCAAACATGTCTGGTTGTGTGAGTTGAGTTGGGTGATCAAGTTTCTTGTTGGAAGGAATAGTGAAGTTGATGTGTGCATTTAGAGAAGCTATTGGAAAAAGGTATTGCTTCCCCTGCCACTCTGCATCATAGTGGTATCAGAGCAGGGAGTAGGTTTTGGTTTGCATTTTGCAGGTTGAAGAAAAGAAAAGGTTGACAAGATGCCTCCAAAGAGCAAAGATATGGCTAAAGAGATGAGGGAGATGAAGGAAAGGCATGCAAGAGAACTCAAAGAGTTGGAAGAGAGAGTCATAGCCCTGGAGACAAACAAGAGAAGAGATGCTGAAGAGAGTGAGCCAGAAAGAAGAGGAAGATGAGGAGTTTGAAGACATGGAAGAAGAACTTGATCCAGAAGACCAAAGAATGGCAAAGTTGTTGAAGGCAGTGAAAGGTGACAAGCCTAAGGTAAAACTTGATGTTTCTAAATATGGTGGTAGTCTAAATGATGAAGAACTACTTGATTGGATTGCTGCATTAGATAACCATTTTGAATGTGAAGAAGTTCCCGAGGAGCAAAGAATAAGGATTGCAAAGACTAAGTTGCAGGGTCATGCTTTGGTATGGTGGAATTACTTTCAGTCTGAGAGGAGGAAACAAGGAAAGTCTAAAATCACATCATGGGACAAGATGATATCTAAACTCAAAGGTAAATTCTTACCCAAAGATCACCAAATTCAAATGTTTAAAAAATTGCAAAGTTTGAGGCAAAGGGAAATGGATATTAAGTCCTATACTGAGGAGTTTTATAAATTAAGTTTGAGGTCTAGTCATCATGAGAATGAAGATGAAAAAATTGCTAGGTATATTGGTGGTTTGAGGCTTAATATACAGGATGAATTGGTTTTGGCTAACCCTAGGAGTGTAGAGGATTGTTATCAAATGGCAATCAGGGTGGAGGAGAAGCTTAAAAGGAGACAAGAGAAAGCAGTAAGAGGAAGAGGTGGTCCTAGTGCAAGAGGAAGAGGAATACCTTCTACATCAAAGCAGCCAAATGAAGATCAAGGAGCAAACAAAGGTAAAGATCACAATGATTCTAGAGGTGGTTTTGGTTTTAGAGGTAGAGGAAGGTTTGGTATTGGTAGAGGTTCTAATGATTTTGCAGGAAGATGCTACACATGCAATGAGTTTGGCCATCCTTCATGGAAGTGTCCTGAGAGGGTTGGTAGTTCTTCTAGTGGAGACAAGAATATTGATAGAAGAGCACAATTGGTACAGGAAGAGGAGTGTGAAAGTAATTGTTCTCCAAGTAGGAATGCAGATCCTGAGGTTGGGGAAATGTTGATGGTGAGAAAAACAATCTTGAAGGCAGCAAAAGAGGAAGCACCTTTGCAAAGGAAAATTCTCTTCAAGACAAATTGTAAGTGCAAGGACAAGGTATGTAGAGTGGTCATTGATTCTGGCTCAACTGAAAACATGGTATCATGTGAAATGGTCAATAAGTTAGGATTGAAAAAATTCCTCATGAATGTCCCTATAAAATCTCATGGTTAACTGATGATCAATCTTTGTTGGTGAATGAAAAGGCTATAGTGGATTTTCAAATTGGTGGTTATCATGATAGTGTTGTGTGTGATGTTCTTCCAATGGACTGTTGTCATCTCTTATTAGGAAGACCTTGGCAATATGACAAGAGGGCATTGTATGATGGTAGGGAAAATACTTACACCATACTTCAAGATGGTCATTCTTTTGTGTTAACTCCTCTTGTAGAAGATACTAAAGGTAAAGCAAAGGTCATAATGTGTGGCAAGAAGGAACCTATAAATGTAATGAAGGAGAACCAATCTTCTGATGTTGTTCCTTGTTTTAAGACTGAAAATGCAGATATAAGGTTTGATGTAGGGGTAAAAGAAGTGTTGATAGTGAGTTTGCATGAAAGTGTGTTAGTAGGAGCCATTGAATGCCTTGTAGTTAAGACCAGGTCTGAGAAACAAACAAATTTTGCAGGAAGTATAGTACATAAGTCTGATTTGACAGTGACAAAACAACTTGATGAGGCAGTGAGTGAAAGACAAGAAAAATAGGGCATAAAAGATGGTTGCAAGCATGAAGGTAACAAAGGAAACAAAAAAGATCATAGAGTTACTAATACTTATTTGTATGCAGGTGAAAAACACAGTAAACAATTCAATCTTGCTCAGGGAAAAGATAAAAGACTATTTGCAGGTCTGAGGACAGAGAAGAGGGAAAATGCATGTATCAATGCATTCCAAAATGCTAGAAGTGCAAGGTTGTTTGCAGTTCCAGTTTACATGAACCAGTGGAGTGGCTTTGTGGATCAGTGGACCTTGTTTGAAGCTTGGAGATAGTGGTATCAAACACAACTCATCAGGCATGAGTCTTTTCTAGGGGGGGTGTATGGTGCAAGAGCACCTACACCTCATCCTCCATTTTCAATCATTTAATGAAAAAATGTTGTTAGAAGGTTAGAATTAGTATTTTTGAGTCTTTTAGTCATTAATAAGGTCAATCAAGACCATTGAGCAAGATCTAGGGTGAGTTTTTGAGTTTTGAGTCAAAATATGCAACAATGCAATCTTGCACTAAAAGTTGCTTTTGTAGCCTTTGAAGGAAAAAATGTGAATTTTTATGTAATTGTGCAAGGTTTGGGGGTCTTGAAAATGTAATAAGGCTGTTTCAATGTTATTTGAATGGTTGTTAAGGTCTTAAGTCTTTAGGATTTCAAAGTTTCTTCAAAATGCAAAGTTGTCATAAGGAAATTTGGCGTAAAATCAGCATTAATGATGTAATTTCATTAACTAATGGTTCCCTCCTTCAAAAATCAGTTGAGGGCAGTTGTAAATGATGGGAAACAAGTTTAAGAAGCCTCCCTCGGGTCGAGGTTAGGCTGTTGTTGGCAGTTTTGAAGTTTTGAAGCATTTAATAAGAAGAAAACTTTGTTTTTTCTAATTTTTACAGCGTGTTTTCCTAATCCCATGCTTGGTACGGTCTGTTACGTCATTGTACGGACTCAAAATTTGAATGGTTTGAAAGAGGGAAGAGTTTAATTTCTTTTGGTGGTGATTTGGCTCATTTTCATTAAGAATTGAATAAGTTACATTAATTTTAGTGAAAGTGGGTCTGAAAACTTGCAAAACAAGGGTTTGGTCACCAAAATGGATGTAATTCCCATTTCCACCGTGGGAAAAATCTAAAAAACTGGTGGATTGGTATATTTAGGACTCCTTTACATTCTACAATTTGTTTCATATTGAAAAATGAAGTTTTGCAAAAGTTATGTGATGCCCTAGCTCTGGTTTTACCTTGAAACAGTCCAGAAAATGATCATTTGTAAGCTTTTCTTTTGATTTCTAAGTATTTTAAAGAAATGGAATGAATGAAACATGTGAAAGGGGTCTTGGGGAACCTGTTGGATTCTTTTAAAGGCATTAGGGGTGTTGGGGTGTGCCTTGACAAGTTGAAAGCTTCCTTGTACATGCCTAGTTAAGCCTTGTTTATGGCTTGTAAATCAATCTTTTGATACATTTGTTTTGGGTGTTTGATCTTGTGCTTTTGGGAACTTGTGGGGGATCTTGTTAGAAGTCTAAAACCTTATTTTATTGTCTAGTTAATGCCTTTAATAAGTTTTTATTTTGACTGTCCTATTTGGCAATGTTGCAAGGTTGCATGGGCTTGTGTAAGAGTGATGAGAGAATGGGAGTTTTTGAGTGTAAAGTCAGGTTATTTGGTCTTGTCTTCACATTTTGAGAGTGTACACAGTATCCCCAAGTCCTTCAAACATTTCTGGTTGTGTGAGTTGAATTGGGTGATCAAGTTTCTTGTTGGAAGGAATAGTGAAGTTGATGTGTGGATTTAGAGAAGCTATTGGAAAAAGGTATTGCTTCCCCTGCCACTCTGCATCAATATTGATCTTGGTATGTGGTCTCCCTGATTCCACAATGTTACAACGAAGGAACATGGGCAACCTCCGTGACTTCAGTATAGTGTGCAAGATGTCTCGGCGACTGGGAAATGAAATTTTGGCTCTTGGTAAAACTTAAAACGGTCGGTGTGGGGTCTCCACGATACTTGAGTGTTATGGCAAAGCACAAATGAATGAAAGACTACTATGTGGCTTTGGTGTAACTAGCGGGTTGTTACAGCGACATATTGGAGGTAAGGTGCATTTTGGTAAAACATAATCAAATCTATGTAACATCTCACCGACGACCCCAGGCTACAGCAAAAACTTCTCCACTTCGGTATAACGAATGGGTGGTCATGGCGAGCACAAAATGAAAAGCATGGGGATGAAGCATTTGAATTACCTTCGGTAGGATGATATGTTGTGTCTGGCCGACTGCTCACTGGTGAAAACAAAATTTCAGAATGCTATGGCCGACATAAGTCTATTTGAATGACCATTGCTAGCCGACTTGAATTGAGCCCGAAGCTTGTGGAGGGCCGACATAATATTTTATTTTGATATTTTTCTCATGCTGGTGTATAAATAAGCATGTTGTAATTGTTAGTTACCACCAAAAATTAGATTTTTCGATATACTGCAAGTAGATACAGTAGAATAAAATTATCAGACCAGAGGCTATTATTGCATGACTTCACAATGGGGGTACTTATGAGATTCAGTTGATGTTGCTGCATTTATCTTGTGTCAATTATCTGTTGAATTGAAATAAAAATGCTACTAAGTTGTCTCCATGAATGAATTTTTTGGTTGTTTAAATTAACATAACAAGTTTATGTTTGATTTGTCGATACACATTTGATGTATTTGTGTGATCAATCAAATGGTTCTTTCAAGCAAAGATTAAATCCTTTTATTGGTCACAGTAATCAGAGAAACTCATTTTGGATTATTGAAGTAGAACTTAGTAGTCACATTGTTGCATGTTTATACAAGTTGTAAACAAAAAATATTGCAGATAATTTGTGTCTTCTCCAGAAAGTGTTGCTTATCTTGATCTCATTTGACTCCGCATACCCAACAAGGCACTAGTCTTTGCACTTCGTCATTTTGAATTCATTCAGCTTCTTTATATCTTTAAATTGAGCATTTAGGATTTAGATCAGAATATTGTCACTGTGTTCAAATTGGATTTCATCTGTTCACTCCCATGTGCCATTGTGAACAAGTGTTGTAAGAGGATGGATTGCAAGTTAAGTCTGCATTATTCAGAGAGGTACACCCACCTTGGTTTTGTAGCACCTAAAGAGTAGAAGGTTTAATTGTTTCAAACCTTGTTTTGTTACCCTAAAACATTGTGAAAGCTTGGCAACCTTTGGTGGTTAAAACCTGCATTTTTGAGAGCTAACAGGTCCAACCCAACACATCAAAACCTACCACTAACCTACTCTAATAGATCACAAGGGAAAATGGGTAGAAAGAATACATGAAAGGGAAATGGAGGTGGTACACCAAGATAGAAGGTTGTTTCTTCCTAGCCAAGATTTCATAGTACATTAAAGAAGGGGACCAAAGGACTCACACAACTCTCTATTTGGTCGATTTCAAATGTAAACATGGAGGTTAGGGTTTGACAAAGCATTGGAAGGAAAGAGAATTTCTCAACACAATAGTTGTAAAAAATTTAACTCAAACATGTATACATAAAAATGCAAACAAACTCTCAAACATGAAGGTAATGAAAGATTAATCATACACAAAAGAGGACAGAACCAACAAAAATGATCAGCTTCATTAATGCAAAAGGCATAAGCCAATATTTACAATGGCAGTGTAAAATACAAGTCTTCAAAAGAAAAACCCTAAAGGAGCAAGAGAAAGAACCTTTAAAATAAATACATTTTATGCCTTTATAGATCAGACACAACTAAGAAACAAAAAAAAAACCCTAACCCTAACCAAGGTTAGCAATGAAGCCTATGCGTGCAATAATGGAGCCATCTCATGAAAATCGCGATTAGGGCATAGATCCATCAAGAAAGTCAAAAAAGAGCAATGAATGAGCATGGGTTCCCATGAAATCAACCTATAGGAGTTAAAGGATGCTTTTAATGTTTTCCTTGAAGCTTAGGACTCAGATCTGGGTACTCAAAAGTCAGATCGAGCGTCAAAAATGTGACCCAAAAAAACATGTCAAAATCAACAAGGTCAGGCGTCAGGCCCAAAAAAACACCTCTATAAGCACATATGAATTAAATGGCCCAGGAGCCCAAACAAAGCACATCATTAGGGTTTAGGCATCAGGCCTACCACTTACTAAGCACATAGAAGAAAGAAAGAAACTACAAAGAGAAAGGAAAGTTTGGGGGTAAGAGGAAAGGCTTACCTCTAAAATTCAGAATTAAGGAGGAAGCCCTACCCTTGAAACTTGAAAACATGACAATCATTTTTTGAAAGGAAGATATCACGGAGACAAAAATATGTTAAAGGGGAAGGTCAATGGCTAACACCTGAAAGGTAGGATGAAAAATAGGATAAAATGAAGGAGGAAGACCAACCTTTGTATATCAGAGGGAAGAATTAACTCTTACCTTTGAAGGTAAGAGGTGAGATGAAAGAGGGAAGCTCGAAATCCAAAGGTTGATGAAGAAAGAAAGAAAAGGGAAGAAGAGAGGGAATCGGTAAGGGGAAAGGGTAAGGCTAGGGCAAAGGCTGACACCTGAGATACTTAGAAGAAAAAAGGGGAAGGAAGAGAAGAAGAAAGAGTGATGAAGAAATCATCCAAGGAAGTGGGTAAGAGACAGTCTAAAAACCTGAAACTCTGAGACAACCAACTCTAGGAAACCTTCAAGGAAAACTCATGCAAGATAGCCTATGTGAGATCTCTCAGATTAGATATCAGTGACGGGTTATCTATGAGGGGCATGAAATGTCAACATTTTGGTGGCTTTTGTGGGATGATTGTCTCCTAATCATGGGATCTAGAGGCCTTTTTGGTCCATTGGGAATAGAGTCATGAAGGGAATTTATAAAATTGGGTCTCCTCAAAGAAAAACAAAACATGTGCAACTTGTTGAGAAAATATGTCTCAAACTTACTGGTGTTTAAGCTTTAGCTTCATCGGGTTGATAGTCACATGTCAGTGGGATATATTTGATAAGTCTCCTCAGCAAGTGTTTGGCTTATCGCTAAGTGTCTCTGGAGTTTGGATTGACAGTGAAGCTTCATCAATGAGACAAGTAACAGTCGACAAGAGTAAATGAATAGTCTCTTCGATATATTGATGAGATACAAGAAGCATTTCATCAGAGTGATAGGTTGATGTCGAAGGGAGTCACTTTTTTTTCCCTTCAACATATTGATGGAAGGTGTTGGCGGTAGAGCGAGGGTTACCCTACCACCTTGCAACAGTATTTGAAATGGAAGGCGGGTGTGCGGGCCATCCCACCACCCTGCAATAGTGTTTGAAATGGTTGGTGGGTGTGTGGTATAGATCCAGTTGTCCCACGATGGTTAGATGAGATGAACGGAAGTTTGGTGGTAAAGCTTCATCAGTGAGACCTTATATTGGTGGGAGGTGTTACATGGTCCCCTTAACATCCTGATAGGATGGAGCAGTATGTGTATTTGAGTGATAGCGAGAGTTCAGAGAGACAAGGTTTCTTGTCTCTTCAACATTCCAATGGGATTTCAACAGAGGAAGAAGGTAGTGAGGATTTAGTTTGTTGTGACCATTTGTCTGATATGGAAGTTGGGGTGATTGTTTTCCTATTACACTTGTGAAGTCTATATTGAATGTAGTAGTAATTTTGATTGGTAATCATGAGTGAAGGTTGATTGAAGTGAATGTAAATGTAATGCTACCGAATTGAGTCTATGAATTGACAACTGAAAGAGCATAGCTCTGTAACTTGTATGTAAATGACATTTTACTGTAATACAAGAGATCTCTACTTTGGTCTGTGGGTTTTTTCCCATGAGGGTTTTCCCACATAAATATTGTATTCATTCTTAATTGTCTATTTTGTTATTTATGTTTCTCATATGTGCATCTTAAATGAGTTGTAATTGCAAAGTTTTTTATAATCTGTTGTCTCTCTCTTGAGGATTAGCATTAGGAAGGTGTATTCTGCACTCTAGTTTCCTTTCAGTTGGTATCGGAGCTTGGACAACGTTTTTGTCCTTGTGAGTAAGATGGGTTTTTTGTGTCGATCTTGTTCAGTGGGAGTTTTATAGAGAAATATAGTTTGAAACTTATTGTATATTTAAGATGGCGAGCACATTCGAAAGAATAGAGATTGAGAAGTTCAACGATGGAAATTTTGAGTTGTGGAAACTCAAAATGGAATATGTTCTCATGGATAAAGAGTTATGGGCTATAGTTTCCTTTAACAAACCATCAACAACCTCACAAGATGACTAGGATGCAATGGACCAGAAAGCCTAGGGTCTGATTAGACTGTGCTTAGTCGATTCAGTTCTCTTGAACTTCCATGAAGAGAAGACAATGAAACTTCTCTAGAAGAAGCTTTGTGACATTTATCAAGGGAAATCTCTAGTAAATAAGTTATTTTTGAGAAAGAAGTTATACTCTTTGAAGATATAGGAAGGAGCATTTGTTGCAAATCATTTGAATGTATTTAACATGATGATTGCTCAGTTGGGGTCTGTTGGTGTGAAGATAGATGATGGGGATCATTGCATGCTCATGTTATGTTCTTTTCCTGACACATGGGATCACCTAGTAATGGCTATTGGGATTAAAACAACCACTTTCAAGATGGAAGATGTGCTTTCTTTGTTGTTGTCAAAGGAAATGCGAAGGAAGGATTTTGAGATGGCCAAGGAGGCCCTTTTTGTTCGAGGAAGATCAAAGGAAAATGAAAAGAAGGAAAAGAAGTATAAATCCAAGTTGGAGGGGAGATAAAAGTCTCCTAGTAAAAAGTCCAAGGTGAAATGTTGGAACTATGGGTAGTCTACACACGTACAAAAAGATTGTAAAGAGTAGAAGAAGAAGAAAAAGAAAAATAGTTCTCCGAAAAATTATTCTTCTCAAAGTAATACATATGCCTTCATAGCAACCTTGGTGACTTAGGCATTAGAAGATGCATGGTTGATCTACTCAGGTGTGTCCTTTCACGTGAGCTCTCATAGAGATTTTTTTTCAAAGTATGAGAAGTATGTTGGTGGAAGGGTGTATTTGGGAGATGATTCTCACCTGGAAAGATAAAGGGAATGAATGATGTGATGCATATACTAGGTCTGGCTTAGAATTTTCTTTCTGTAAGTAAACTCAATGATGTTGGCTTTCAAGTTTCTTTCTCAAATGGTGTTAGCTAATGGTGCACAAATTGGAACTTTGTATAAGTTGGATGCATTTGCAATATAGTGTAACAGTGCCTCTACAAAGTCAAGTAAATATGATCATGTAGAAAAAGGAGGCTCTATTCTTGAGGGTGCAAAATCTTTGGAGATGAAACTCCCAATAGAGAAAAAAATGGTGTGGCATCAAAGGCTCAGCCACATTGGTGAAAAAGGCTTAAAATACTTGAAAAATAAAATCTTGGTTGAAGGTATTGATGATTGTAGCCTTGAGTTTGATTTTTGTGAACATTGTACATATGGAAAGCATCACCGTGTTTCATTTTATTCTAGTCCTCATAAATCTTCTAGTATTCTAGATTATATTCATGCTGATGTGTTTGGTCCAATTAATGTTCCTTTGTTATCGAAATCTATGTATTTTGTTTCATTCATAGATGATTATTTGAGAAGGACATTTATTTATTTTCTCATAAGCAAAACTAAAGTTTTCATTTGGTTTAAGGAATTTAAAACCTTGGTAGAAAATCAGACTAGTAGAAAGATAAAGTGTTTGAGGATGAATAATGGTGGTGAGTTTGTCTCAACAAACTACGATAAGTTTTGTAAGGACCACGAAATTAAAAGGCATAAAACAACTCCTTACACTCCACATAAAAAATGGAGTTGCAGAAAGGATGAATAGAACATTGATGGAAAGGGTGAGAAGTATGTTGAGTAGTGCTAGTCTAGAATAGAATTTTTGGGTTGAGGTTATAGCTACATGTTATTTGATTAATAGATCTCCCACTTCAGTGCTCGTGGAAAGGACACCTTTGGAAGCATGGTCTAGTAAGAAGCCCTTGTTGAGACATGTTAGAGTCTTTGGCTATGAGGCATATGCATATGTGCTCAGTGAAAAAAAATCTAAACTAGAGAACAAGACTATAAAGTGTATCTTCATCGGTTATGGAATTGGTGTGAAAGGGTGCAAGCTTTCAAAACTAGTTACAAAGAAGGTGTTGTATAGTAGAAGTGTGATCTTCTATGAGCTAAAACCTTCTACAGTTGATCTGCAGCCAGAGGTGAAAGAAGCAAAAAAGGAGGTAGCTGAAATTCCTCTTACTCTAGATAAGGATGAATTGTGTACTCCTGTTGGACTTGTTAATGAGGAGAGATCAAGCAGCTTTGAAATTTTTGAAGAAGAAGAAGAACCTTAGTCTTAGCTTGTGAGGAGTTCTACATGTGCTAAGTGGCAACCTGAAAGGTTTAGATATTCTGTGTTGGATTCCAATTGTTCCTATGCTTTGATTTCTAACACTGATGAGCCTAGGACTGTTAGAGAGGCATGGGTATGTCTGATTCAGATTCTCGGTTGGAAGCCATGAATGAGGATATGGCATCATTGAAGAAGAATGAAATGTGGGATCTAGTACCTTTTCTTGAAGGACGAAATCCTATTGGATGTAAATGGGTGTTCAAGAAGATTGGTCTAGATGGTAGTGTTGAGAAGCATAAATCAAGGTTGGTCGCAAAAGGATATTCCTAGGTGGAGGGGATTGATTATGGAGAAATATTTTCTCTTGTAGCTAAGTTGATGTCTATCAGATTCTTGTTGTCACTTGCAACAACATATGAAATAGAGATTGAGGAGATGGATGTGAAGACACCATTTCTTCATGGTGATTTGAAGGAAGATATTTACATGTCCTAGTAGAGTACTTCATTGAAAAAGGTAAGGAAAACCTAGTTTACAAATTAAATAAATCTATGTATGGTTTGAAGCAATCGCCTAGAATGTGGTACCAAAATTTTGACACCTATGTGTTGTCTTTGGGATTTGTGAGATAAAATTATGATCATTGTGTTTATTTGAAGACCAAAAATGGTCGTCTTCTTATTTTTTCCCTATATGTGGATGACATGTTCATTGGGAATAGTAAGGTTATGATTTCTGATTTGAAGTCTCAATTGTTAGCATAGTTTGAAATGAAAGATCTAGGTTCAACTAGGTATATTCTAGGGATGGAAATTAGATGGAATAGGGGAAATATATGGGAAATAGAAAAAATTGGCTTAGCCAATGCAAGTACATAAATTATGTCCTAGAGAGATTTAATATGACAAATTGCAAGTAGTTAGTTGTTCTAGTGTTGCAAGGAATGAAACTTTCTATTGAAGATTGTCGAGAATTTCCTACTGAGATGGAGGACATGACCAGGGTTCCTTATGCAAGTGCAGATGGTAGTTTAATGTATGTAATAGTCCATACCAGGACAAACATTACCCAAATAGTGGGAGTGCTTAGTCAGTTTATGGCTAATCTAGGAAGGCAGCATTGGGATGTTGTGAATATAGTTTTTAGGTATTTAAAGGGTACTTTTGAGTATGCATTGTGTTACCATGGTTACTCTACTAGATCTAAGAGTTTAGTTAGCATTCATGGATATGTGGATATGATTTGTAAAGGGACATTGAAAATAGAAGATCCACTAGTGGATATGTATTCACAATGTTTGGTGGTACAGCTAGCTAGATAAGCAAGTGATAGGTTGTAGTCTCTTTATCCACTACTAAGGTTGAGTACATGGTAGCAACTCATGCCTGTAAGGAAGTTGTTTGGCTTAGAATATTGTGTTATGATGTTGGTTTTGATGTAGGGTAGATTGTTATTTGATGTGATAGTCAAAGTGGCATTCATTTGGCAAAAAATCCAACCTTCCATGCCAAGATGAAACATATTGATGTGCAATACCACTTTGTTAGTGATATAGTGGAGGATGGAAAGTTTAGTCTGGAAAAAGTTGATACTATGGAAAATTTTGTTGATGCATTGATGAAGCCTATGAGCATGGATAAGTTCAAATGGTGCGCCAGTTCGATGGTCCTATAATATTCAGTGACTTCAAGCATTAGGAGGAGCCAGTAAGTTCTTTGTCAAGTATGAGAATGTTGAGAAAATATGTCTCAAACTTACTGACATTTGGAATTTAGCTTCATTGGGTTGACAGTCACATGTTGGTGGGATGGATTGATAAGTCTCCTCGACAAAAACTTGGCTTATCACTAAGTTTCTTTGGAGTTTACATTGGTAGTGAAGCTTCATCAATGAGACAAGTAATGGTTGGAAGGATTGAATGAAAAATATCTTTGATATATTGATTATTTGCAAGAAGTGTTTCATCGGACTAACAGGTTGATGTTGGAGGGAGTCACTTGGTTGTCCCTTTTACATCCTAATGGAAGGTGCTGGTAGTAGAGCGAGGATTACCCCGCCACCCTACGACGGTGTTTGAAATGGCTGGTGGGTGTGCAGGCCATCCTACCACCTTGCAATAGTGTTTGAAATGGTTGGAGGGTGTGCAGGCCATCTTTGCACCCCACAACAATGATTAAGGAGGCTTGTGATGGTGCAGTATATATCTCATCATCCCATGATGGTAAAATGAGATGAACAGCGGTTTGGTGATAAAGCTTCATTGGTGAGACCTTATATCAGTGTGAGGTGTTACATGGTCCCCTTACATCCTGATAGGATGGAGCGGTATGTGTATTAGAGTGATAGCAAGAGTTCAGAGAGACAAGATTTCTTGTCTCTTCGAAATTCTAGTGGGATTTCGACAAAGGAAAAAGGTAGTGACGGTTTAGTTCATTGTGACCATTTTTTCTGATATGGAAGTTGGAGCAATTTTTTCCCTATTATGCTTGTGAAGTCTGTATTGAATGTAGTAGTGATTTGGATTGGTAATCATGAGTGAAGGTTGATTGAAGTGAATGTGAATGTAATGTTGTTGAATTGATTATGTGAATTGACACCTGAAAGAGCATAGCTCTATAACTTGTATGTAATTGATATTTTATTGTAATACAAGAGATCTCTACTTTGATGTGTGGGTTTTTTCCTGTGAGGGTTTTCCCACATAAATCTTGTATTCATTCTTAATTGTCTATTTTTTTATTTTTTTTTCTCATATGTGCATCTTAAATGAACTCTAATTGCAAATTTTTGTATAATTTTTTGTATCTCTCTCCTAAGGATTAGCATTAGGAAGGTGTATTCTACACTCTTCTTTCCTTTCACAATTGCACTTGGAGAAAAGTATGAAAGCTAATAGCATACATTCCCTTAAGGAGAATGCAGGGTGTGCAAATGCACTTCATGGAAAGCAGTATATTTACAATATATACATAGACTAACATAAAGCAAAGAATGGAAGCTTTCCTCTATCAAAGATGAACCTTTTGAAGGAGTTGATCTACCTCAAACCATAGTTGCAAACCTCACCTAGCTGCAACCACTGAAAATTACTACCAACATGCATGTAACTGCACAAAATGCTTGCAAGGTGAAGGATCACTTCACTATAAATTTTTCCATTGAAAGGGAACCATATGATGCAAGTGTTAGATTCATATAACACTGGTGTCTTAGCTAAACATACAACAACAATGGTGAACTTTTTTGAAGATGGGTCAACAACCAAGAGCAAACCTTCTATAGAGGGAAGAGAACTCGCCTCCCAAAAGGATAGTCCAATGCCACCATCATTGACCTCCTCAATGCATGAGCTAAAATAAAAGGAGAATATTTCCAACTCACATGGTGATGTAAAAAATGTTAAATATAATTTTTGATCTACACAAGGAATCTTTTCTTCATGCATCTCAAAAGAAAAGATTTGAAGCTCAAGAATACAATCAAACTGAGTAGTAGGAGTATCACTCTCCAAACAAATGTGTGGCTGCTCAATGATGTATTTTTTAGTGTGTTGGATCCACGTGAAGCACTCTAACAAAATCACATTATCCCTAATGCCAAAGGTCACATCTTCATTTTGAATGAAGACCTTATATTCAACATTGCTACATTCAAGGACAACAGAAAACCAACAAACCTCATGATTATATGCATTGATGCACACTTCATCAACACATACCTCAGATTTTTGAGAAACTTCAAAGGAAGAACTAAATTCTTCAAGTTGTTTCTTGGTTTTAATTCTTTCTTAGTAACTAACTGCAAAAAAATTGAACTCTTGGTATGTAATGGCTGCCACATCCTCTTTTGTTTCCTTACTCTTATGTTGCTTCCCACAAAGCTCCTCTTTTAGGGGTGATTATTTAACATTCATACCTAAACAAAAGGTTTTTATAACACCCCAAAATAGGTCCTCCACCTCATAATTGGAAACCTCAATAGATTAGGGATCTTCATCCACAATAATAGGGGATAAACAGGTCTACTATTGCTACTGCTCCAAAGCCTTGGAGTTATCTTCACCCATCAAGCTGGAACCAAGTTGCTTAGAAGCCTCAGATGATGTAGGTATATGTGATCTATCCTCCTCATATTCAACAATATAAGGAAGGGCATCAAATGAGAGGATTGACTCCTCTACTCTATCATTTTTTTCTACCTTTTAAATGTCTTGTTGTTGCAACACTATTTCATCTTCAATTTGTTCTTGCAACAAACCAAGACACTCATTTTCAAGAATACATGAAGGATCCTCAATAACATCTTCACTCCTAGACCAAAACTTCTCCTTCCTTTGTTCTTCCAAAAAATTAGGATCCCATACCACAGGTCCACCTTTAAAGAGTGAAATAGGAAAAGAGGGAGCAAAATGGTCAAAAGGGCATTGAAACTCTTATTGAAGCTCTGGAAAGGGCTGCTCAATAGGAGTAAAAGGTTGAGCCTCCTCAAGGATGGGTTCTGGTGAGGAATGGAGGCTTGCAAAACTTAGGATCTCCAACATAGAAGATTCACTTGATGGCACGAGAGGTTGATTGGGAGTTTCAAGGGGCTTATTAGGATTCTTGAAACTATTTTTTTTCTTGTAAACTTCTTGCACAATAGGTTGTTCTGGAACAAAAGGAGGGATAATGGGGGTTTCAAGAGGCTTGATAGGTTTCTTGAAACTTATAAATTTATGTTTTATAACCTCCTCCTTAGCAGACTGTTTTGGAATGAATGAAGGTGATTGTTTGAAACTAGGCACACAAGGGGTTTCCTAAGTGTTAGGCATTTGTGCTAGAGCAAGGGAAAGATGGATTTTCTCTTAGTAGTGACATCATTTTTTGTATACTCCTCTTTTTGTTTCCTTCTTTGTGAATCCAACTGTTGCTCATACCTCCATGGAGCCTCTTTGTTTAGTTGATGTGAATAATGAGCTTGATGGAAAAACTCATCATGTTGTGGGAAACAACACCGCTTCCCCTTATAGGCTTGATTTTCCCACTCTTCCTATTGTAGGTCAAGCGCTTGTTTCTCCTTAATCTCAATAATTTGTTTAAAGAGATCCTTCACTATGGACATAAGTTCACTCTTATTTTGGGGCTGAAATGAAGAATAAGGAGTATCTTGGGGTTGCTAATAGGAATTTTTAGGCATCCAAGATGTTTGAGAAGGGTGGGGTGGGTGGTTACTATTTTGAAAAGATGGAAAACCCACAACAGGGTTCCTTGGAATGAAATGAGAGACATAACCAACCGAATATGGCTGATTGGGAGGAACAAAGCTAGCATTATCATGGAATGGGGGAGTATACATATGGTTTCCATTACAAATTGACATTTTTATGCATGGAAAATGCTTCAAATTTTTTAAAGGAAAATGAAGGACTACCCAACTAGAGATTTTGGGTACATACCAATGGAGTCACCCATATAATGTTGCAGAGTTTCTAGGTGCTTGAAGAATGCCTCCAAAGGCTGAAACGTTGAAGAGCACCACTTCTTCAATGACATGAAATGGAACTGGGCATCTTGAACCAACTGATTTTGAATGGAGTTTCCATGGCGTTTGAAGATATGTCTCAAAAGGAAAAATGCGTTGAAGAAAACACCAAATTCTTTAACGGAAAAAGGTAGTCCGAACGGGCATGCTAGAAATTGTTGTCACATTAAATTGTTCCCTACTAAGCATGAAGCTCAACATTTCAATGACACAATGGAAATTACCTCAAGGTGTGGTACCTTTGCGCATATGAGGTTGAATCTCTAGAGAAGGCCAACTTCCTTTTTTAATCCCAGTGCAATGTGTTGGTCCAACCCAACACATGAAAACCTACCACTAACCTAGTCTAACAGCTCACAAGGGAAAAAGGGGTAGAAAGAATGCATGAAAGGGAAATGGAGATGGTAAAACAAGATAGAAGGTTGTTTCTTCTTGGCCAAGATTGCACAATACATCAAAGAATGGGACCAAAGGACTCACACAACTCTCTATTTAAACATGGAGGTTAGGGTTTGACAGAGCATTGGAAGCTAAGATAATTTATGAACATAGTAGTTGCAAACAATTTAACTCAAACATGTAGACATAAAAATGAAAACAAACACCCAGAAATGAAGGTAATGAAAGATTACTCATACATAAAAGAGGAGAGAACCAACAACAATGATCAGCTTCATTAATGCAAAGGCATACGCCAATCTTTACAATGGAAGAGTGTAAAATATAGGTCTATAAAAGAAAAACCCTAGAGGAGCTAAAGGAAGAACCATTAAAATGAATAATTTTTTTTCCTTTATAGATCAGGCATAATTGAGAAACATAAACTAAACCCTAACCCTAACTAGGGTTAGCAATGGAGCTTGTGCATGCAATAATGGATCCATCCTATGAAAATCACAATAATGGCATAGATCTACCAAGAAATTTAACAAAGAGCAATGAATGAGCATGGGCGCCCATGAAATCCACTTGCAAGAGTTAAAGGATGAATTTATTGTTTTCCTTGAAGCTTAGGAATCATATCTAGGGGCTCAAAAGTCAAATTGAGCATAAAAAGTGATTCCTATAAAAACATATCAAAATCCACAAGAAGATTGGGGCGTCAGGCCCGAAAAAACACCTCTGCAAGAACATATTAATTAAATGGTCCAAGGGCTTGAACAAAGCACACCATTGGGGGTCGGGCATTGGGCCTACCACTTACTGAGTGCATAGAAGAAAGAAAGCAAGCAAGAAACCACGAAGAGAAAGGAAAGATCAAGCATAAGAGGGAAGGCTTACCTCAGAAAGTTGGAGGTAAGGAGGAAGCCCTACCCTCCAAGCCTGAAAACATGACAGTCATTTTTCAAAAGGAAGCTATCAGGGAGACAAGAAAATGTTAAAGGGGAAGGTCAATGGCTGACACCCAAAAGGTAGGATGAAGAATGGAAAAAAATGGAGGAAGACCGACCTTCAATGATCATAGGGAAGACTTACCTCTTACCTCTAAAGGTAAGAGGTAAGATGCAAGAGGGAAGGCTAAAATCCGAAGGCCAATGAAGAAAGAAAGAAAATGGAAGAAGAGAGGGAATCGGTTAGGGGTAAGGGGTAAGGCTGAAGGCCAAAACCTGAAATAATTAGAAGAAAAAAAGGGAAGAGAAGGAGAAAGAGTGATGAAGAAAACATGTAAGGAAGCAGGTAAAAGATAGTCTAAAAACCCAAAACTCTGGGATAGCCAATTTTAGGAAACCTTCAAGGAAAAATCATGCAAGATGGCCCATGTAGGATCTCTCAGATTGGATATCAGTGATAGGTCATCAAAGGGGGGCATGAAATGTCAACAGGTTGTACTGGATTGATCTAGACCATTTCTTGCTAGCCCACGACCATTGATCAATATCCTACAAGATCTCAAAGGGCTAGTGGACGAGTAACACAAATTTTCCTATGAATAGTGGCGTGTGGTGGAGCCCATTAAATAGTGGGGGTGATAACCACATGGTAGTTTCTAATTGGCTCAAGATGAAGTCAGCATAAGTCAAACTTTCAAGTGTGTGTGACTCCATTTGAGCCACTCATCAATCTAGTTCATGAGGAGATCAATGTCCACAATTCAAAATGGCTAAATTGGTGTCACAGACTTGTTCTGGTTCACATGAACAAGCAGTAATCGAGGAATTGATGTTTTTTTTTCTAAATTAAAGGTTGTCTTCATCGTAAAGGATAGAATTAAATCATAATCTTGATCACGTAGACACTTTAAAACATCTAGGAGATTTTATAGTGCAATTTGAGTTCTTGGTATCCATGAGTTAGGGTTTTTGTGTGTTAGTGAACCAATAAGTTAAAACCATACCACTCATGCTTATTTCCTCATAATTTTCATATTAATTGTCATTTTTGTGATCTGAGTGGATTGTTAGGGAATCTTTAAGGTTTTATGTTAATTAAATTTTACCCAATTGTTGTAAATTGTGTTATTATTTGCATAAATTATAAGCCCTAATTTCAACCTATTAAACCCTAGCATGTGCAAATTTCCACCACTATGGCACCCCCAAGAACCTAACCCGCTAGTTCTAAACCTAAGAAAAGACCTCTAAACCAAGATTTACTGGACTAGCTAAAACCCTAAAAAAATGATAAACGCATAGGTCAGTATATGTTGCAAGGTCTTGGGACTAGAGATGGCATTGTCGATAGACAATATGCCATTAAAGATGCAACATTTCCAATCACCAGATGGAGATTGTTGACATACTAGTTTGGTAATAGAAATGCCAAAATCTCTATTTGTAACCCATGGAAACTAGATATGGATAAGTTGGTTGTCCCAAATGTGTATCTCAATGTAGACCTCCTCAAGGCTATTGCATCCAATTATGACCATATTGTTAGGTTACTAAGGACACATTTTGGCAAGACAATGCTTGAGGTCACTAGAGAAGAATTCAATGATTTTTTTAGACTAAGCTAGTGGGGTGATGAGATGGTGAAAATTGATTAGAAGAAACTGAAAGAGGAATATAAGAAGGTGAGACCAACATTTAAGATCTCATTATTTACAAATTTCTTGGCAGTGGGAAAGGAGGAAGTAGAATTGTACTGGGTCCATCTGATAAAGGGCCCTACCCAATCAACTATTTTGCAACCTGTACTTCTAGAAAACCTTTTATTCTCATTGTCATTTTTTGGGATATGATCCATCTTCAAGCATGTTGAATGAACCTATGTACATGGCTGCAAATACACAACATATGACACTTAACCTCTTATGATTTTTCCACCTATTTGTCAAAATAAATACATAAAGGTCTGGTAGCTCTAAAGAAGGTTGAAACAAGAGTGAGGTTTTGGTGGTATTCCCTATTCATGCATATGTTCTTGTATATGGGAGCTGACTTCTTTAGGTAGTGATATGAGTTTAAAGAGAAAAGTAAATGGAGAAGATATGTCTATCCAAACATGGACCCCTATCTTGGACAAGGATGAATAGAGATCTATGTTGTGCATTTTTTTCACACACACCCCACCATAGTCAGGGACCCCCTCTTTTCACTCTAGATGGGTTGTTTTGTTCTTGTCTCATTTTGTGTGCCCCTTTTTCCAAGCCCAAATTGGTCATGTTCCTTCAAATGGTTAAACACTCCTTGACCAAATTCATTTTTTCACCTAAACTTCGCCAAGTCTTTTTATTTCATGGAAGTTCCCTTACAGGTTTCCCTTTGGTTGTCACCTTGATGATCCCACAACTATTTTCAAATGATCTCACCTAACCTTGGTCTGCCATATGAAGAAATCAATGCATAACATTAATGGAAATTGGCCTATAAACATTACTCTTGATCCTTAATTTTACTTGGGGCATTCAAATCTGGGGAGAAACAAAGTCCCCCTTCCTTTTTTCCACCTTTTGCCTTGTTCCTACTGACTTGGCCCCTCCTCGCATGCTTCACATTTTCTGTCATTTTTGGACTTTGGGGACAAGTTACCTTTGGATTTGGGATGTTTTTGTGTTGCCTAAGTGAACTGCCAAGGTTTCATTAAGTTTTGGGAAGTTTGGGAAATTTCATTTTGAGACTTCATCCCTCCATGGCCATTTCTTGGACTCCAACTTCCATTGGCGCTTGCGAGCCCAGCCTTGGGGAATGTTGTCTATCGTTCACTGTCTTCCTTCTGCCTTCCGCCCATTGTTCAACTTTCATTGACACTTCCAGACCTAGCCTTGGGGAATGTTGTCCCCCATTCGCTGCCTGCCTTCCTTCCGCCTTCCGCCCATCACCCAATTTCTGTCGGGGCTTCCGGGCTCGGCCTTGGGGAATGTTGTCTACCCTACACTGTCTACCTTACTTCTTCCTTCTGTCCATCATCTAACTTCCTTCAGTGCTTCCAGGCCTGGCCTTAGGGAATTCTCTCCACCTTTTTTTTGTTTTCCTTCCTTCCGCCTTCTATCTGTCATCTGACTTCCGTCGGTGCTTCTGGCCCTGGCCTTGGGGAATGTTGTCCACCATTCATTGTCTTCCTCCCTTCTGCCTTCCACCCATCATCTAACTTCCATCGACGCTATTGGGCTTGGCCTTGGGGAATGTTGTCCCCCATTCATTGTTCACCTTCTGTCTGCCTTCCTCCCATCCTCCAACTTCCATCAGTGCTTCCGGGCCCAACCTTGGGAAATGTTGTCTGTTGTTCATTGTCTGCCTTCCTTCTGCCTTTTGTCCATCATCTAACTTCTACCAACACTTCCGAGCCTAGCCTTGGGGAATTTTGTCCACCATTCATTGTTCATCTTCCTTCTGCCTTCCTCCTATCATCCAACTTTCGTCGGTGCTTCCGAGCCTGACCTTGGGGAATGTTATGCCCCATTCGTTGTCTGCCTTCCTTCCACCTTCCATCCATCATCCAACTTCCATTAGCGCTTCCAAGCTCGACCTTGGGGAATTTTGTTTTTCATTCATTGTTCACCTTCTTTCCACCTTCTATCCATCGTCATCCTTGACGCCTACCCCCTTGGGAATGCATTAATGTTTATGATCCAAATGAGCTCCAAATATGAATATTATGATCTTTTGATAACGCATGAATGGATCTAACAAGGAGTTTGCAGGATTTGACTAACATTTTTCTTGATTTGTGTAAAAAATCACTTATGACACTTCATGTATATAGGATTCAAGAAACCTACCACGGGTCCGTCAGGGAGACCCATTGAGAAAGTTGAACAAGGAGAAAGCACATTGCTCCTTTCACCATTCATTTTATGCTCACATCTTCCCCTAGCACCCATCAACGGAGTTGGTGTTACAAGAAGGCCTATGCCAGGGAAGTCAATGACAAAAATGTGGGGGGGTGGCCTTGAAGAAAGTGTGAGGGAGTTGTCCTACTTTTCACTAGATGATGATGATCTTTAAAGGGTTGTTCACCTGAATCAAGGGAAACCAATCCATTGATGCCAGTCATCGATGGGCCCGTTTGATCCAATTTGAATGCTGCAAATCCATCAGGAGAAGAAGGCTTTTTGGAAGTTTCTTCTACAATAAAATGGCAATCATCCAGGAGACAAAACTACTACAACACCTAGCCACTACAAGACAAAATAGGGAAAAGAAAAAAGATGTATTTTAAATTGTTGAATATTGTGGGGTAGGTGAAGCCCTAATGTAATCAAATCTAAGCCACACAATGTAATCCATCCTATTCATTCATTTGGGCTTTGGAAAACTATAAGTAGGGGTCCCCCCCTCATTTGTAAAGAGTTGGAGAGTTGGTGTAAAAAGAATTTACATCAATAGAAGACAACATTGCATGATTTTATGGATGTTCTCTTTGATTTTTCTCATCTTGAATGCATGGTTCTACTTCCATGTTAGTTTTAGTGTTAGTTTCTTGAATGGAAGTGGTGATGGTGATTGCTATTTCAGTATTTGATGAATTTCCAGCTCATGCTTTTTGTGGTTCATTGATGATGAGTCACTTTGCAAAGCTAGTCTGAGCTTCCTTCCTTTATTGCTGCAACTTAGTTTGATTGCATGTGCATGATGTGTGTGTGTAATCTGAAAATCTGCAGTCCTTAGAAGATTGCACTGGTTCTATGTAACTGTAGGATCCTCTTGACCAAGAAAAACCCAGTTTAGGGAGTTTGTCTACTGTAGTAGCCTCCATG
This sequence comes from Sequoia sempervirens, assembly GCA_007258455.2. Lineage (NCBI taxonomy): Eukaryota > Viridiplantae > Streptophyta > Pinopsida > Cupressales > Cupressaceae > Sequoia > Sequoia sempervirens. The sequence continues at coordinate 95,003,373 of VDFB02281492.1, read as the reverse complement.
ATCACTATTCATTCATAGTTTCAGATCTAGGAACTTCCTCTCTTCCCTACCCTTTTTCATTTTTTTTGATAAGTAACCTTAGGCAAGGTTCATTGCACATTTTAAAGCTAAATCCAATGATAAAATGGAGTTCAAGACTGTTGTTGGAACCTACAGGAAACACACAACTCTCCCATCTTAAGAACTCCATTTCCAGATCCAACTTCTGTACTTTGTGACTCATCTGCAAGACTGCCTTGTGATTCCAACAAATCACATGAATCAACTGAGATATTCCAAGCACTCTCAAGACCTAAAATTAGAGACCTTGGGATAGTGTTCTGCAATCTGATTGTGGAAGATTGTCTTTCAAGAGAGGTGATGCACCTATGCAATACCTGTGTTGAGAAGTGCATAAAAAACACATCAACAAAACTGGCGCTAGAAGGAGGGCATGGCATGTTGAGGCTACAAAGCTAAAAGTTGGAAATTGAAAAGAGCACTTTCAAAGAAGAAATATGAGATAGGGAGATCTCTTTTAATGCTAAAAATCAAAAAATTCTGAAGGTAAGTAGAAGCTAAGTCGAAATGGAGCAGCACATACAAATTGACATCACTCAGCTACATGCAGATTTAAAAAAGAGACCGAGGAAGCTGCCGCAACAATTTGCATTGGTGGATAGATGTTAGATCCATTGCACTTAGAGACACAATGAATTGGGGTGTCTAACATTCTTGGACAAAGTTGAAAGAGTCTTGCAAGGATAAATTCCCTTTTGAGAAATATACCCGCCCTTGGCTCCCGAAGATCCAAAAGAGGATTTGACAACCATGGTAGCTAAGGCATTCAAGGAGCTAGTCCAAGAATGTTTGGGCAACAAAGATGGGCCAAGATTGGAGGAAATATTGATGTCTAGTTGGTGCAAATTTCACAATGCACCCCACTCTTAATTCACTTGATCATCATGCAAAAACATCATGCTCAAGCCAAGGGCTATTTGAACAACTTGGAGCAGCCAACTGTCAAGGAGGATGAGTCATCCCATGAGGACAAAGAGCTATCAACATCTAGAGGACAACACATCGAAGAGGAACCAAGGGATTCAACACAAACTAGTGTTGGGACAACAAACGTTGAAGCTAAAAATGAAAAGGAAGGAGCTGATTTATGTAGGACATCGGAAAGTTGTGATGAAAATTCAGTCAGAAGGGAGTTGGAACCTTTCCTCTATCAGAAAAGAGAAATCCTCCACTCAAGAAGAGGAGTTGGTTACAGTTGATGATGAATCAACAAAGTTTGCAACAACACATGCTGGGACAACCAACGTAGATGCTGAAAATTAGGAAGAAGAAAAGGTTGACAGCCTTGGGACAACAGAGAATGATGACAAAGAAATAAGTGAGATAAGATTAGAGGACCTCTCCATCTACAATGATAGCGATCAAGCATCCAAAAATAAATATTTGGAGGAGTGGGAACAACCACTCGTTGTGGTTGTCTACTATCCACCTTCCTTCCCAAATGATGATGAGGACTCGATAGTGGAAAGATATGACCGGCTTGTCTCCATATTAGTAAAGGATTGATCTCAGCTAAAATGTCAAGTGGATTTGGAGGTGTTGTTGCTTCCAAATTGGTGTAGGCTCCATGATGCATCACATTCTAAGTTTGCATGTGAGTTATTCCAAGAAGCAATTAAACAAGTTAAAGAACAAGTGGGGCAGCCAAGTACACCACCTTTTGCAAATGCTTCAAGAGATGAAATAGAAGACCAAGAGCTTGAAATAAGAGATGGCTCAGCTGAAGGCAGGCCTCAAAAGGATATTGGGACAACAATAGAAGAAGGATAGCAAAGCAGTCTCAAGCTTCTGAATGATGAAGTGGAGCATATAGGAATGTTGCCCAACAATCACCGAAGGTCCTTCCCCTTTGTAGAATATTTGTACACGATGGATGATAGGATTTGTAGAAGACTTTTAGGGGTGGATCATTCAATGTACATTGATCCCCTTGATGGACCAGTGTCTCTTCCTATTTTCCTCCCACTTGGAACCATGCCACAATGGTATATTAACGTAGCGGAGGAGTACATCCTAGATGTTAGCAACGATGAGGACATACCGCATGAACCTTCCGTTGATGACACATCAGATCCTCCAGAGTGGGAGAGGGGTTCCTTCTCCATTTACAGTGACAGTGACCAAGGAGAAATGATCGAACATCCTAATGAGACACATGTAATACAAAAGGAAGAAGATAAAGGCGAAGGTGCTGAGATAGATGTCGACAGAGATGAAGCACCCAAATGACTACAAGATAAAACTTGGAGTCCTTCCACCATGATCATTGTTGATCCTCCTTCATATTTATATGGCTACAATAGGATAGATTCATGCATGTCATCATCCCATGACACTGAACATCACAAAAATAAGGTCGACACCTGGGAAAGGAGATGGGATAGCATGCTGCCCCTTGAAGACAACAATAAAGAAGAGGTTTGGGAAATGAAGACTCAAGAAGATGAGGTGTAATTATTTCAAGAATAGCCAATGGAGGTTTTGGATCCCACATGAAGATTGGAAGGAGTGCTTGCTATCCCATTCTCCCTACCTTATGTAGGCTTGATGCCTGAAGTGATGGACCCTCCACTGCACCCGCCTGAGCCTGCCAATGCACCTATCAATGATGCAGTACTCACTCTTGGCTGTCAAATGCTGCCACCTCCATGTGATGACATCCAGGTTCTATCCTTCCTTTCTCTTGTTAATTTTCATAGCTTCATTTATCATTTTGATTATGGGAGTGCGGGAAGGAAAACTTGCTTATGGATCAACAATCGGTTTGATGAACCTCCTTAATTGCTGATTTTCCCTGACTATGCGATGAAATTTGAATGTTGAAATATTGAATTTCCTTATGCTGAATATAAAGATGAATCTACATGGTTAAGAACTATAATGATCACCCATTTTTTTGTGCATACACTACGAAATATAATGAACGTTAATGTCGGCTCGCCCTGCCTGAACATAGTGCTTTGTAAATATCTTTGTACATAGCCCGTTTTGGGTAGTGTAAGTTTCTTGTAAATACTTGCTTTCCTTCTTTCCTTAGTTTAGTTGGTTTGTTGTAGGTTAGATTCTTTAGAGTAGTTTCCCTTCTGTTTTCCTTTGTTGTCCCACTTTGGTTAGTTTAGGTGTTTTCTTTTGTTTTCTTTCGTTTGCTTTTTGTTTGCTTCCGCTTTGCCACTGCTTTTCTCGGGGTCCCTCTGCTTTTAGCTAGGCACATCTTTGTGCACAACGACCATCCTTATTGCTTGGGGTTTTTCTATGTATTTCTTTGTTAAAATCTAATCAAGTCCTTAGAGTGGATGGTGAGGATCTTCTATTAGTGTTAAGTGATCTAGGTGTTTGATTCAAAGAGGATGAGTTGTTGGTTTAGTCTGACTCTAATGTATTCTAAAATCTTATATATTTTACACACTTTAAGAATCTAGAGGTCATTGTAGGTCCTTTGTGAGGTCCAGTTAAGTAAAAAATTTAAAATTCTACGTCAACACCGTTGTGATTCTCAGCCCTAATTGTGGGCTTCATTCCTTGCAGGCTGAAATAAAAGAAATTAAAAGAGAAAATAAAAAGAAAGAAAAGAAAGAAAGCATTAACAATTAAAATAAAGAGAAAATTCAAATTTTGGGGACATCCAAGCAACTCTATCAAGGCTATGGATGCCTGACTGACAATAAAGCAATGTTCGGGAGAATCACAATGACAACCTCGTTGGGGCTATAGATGCCTGGCTGGCAGCGAGGCAATGTCTTGGATACTTTTGGAGTTAGAATAAACTACGTAGCTTAACTTGACGAAGCTTGGGTTCCTATAGCAACTGAAGGATGGGAATTAATGCAATTGCACACACTTGGATTTTCAACATACTGAAGGTTGGGTTAACTAGTGGTTTTGATCCTTTGGTTGAGCATCTAGCTTGTTTTCCCTAGCGTGAAGATCAAAACTAGAGATTCTAGGTTAGTGATTCCAATTTGTCATCAAAATTCTTTGGAGCATTTACCCAGCAAGTCACCATTTGTTGTGCATGTTTTGCACACACACCCCACCGTAGGAAGGGACCCCCTCTTTTCACTCCAGATGGGATGCTTTGCTCCCATCTCATTTTGCATTCCCCTTTTTCCAAGCCCAAATTGGTCATGTGCCTTTAAATGGTTAAACACTCCTTGACCAAATTCATTTGTGCACCTGAACTTTGCCAAGTCTTTTTCTTTCACGGAAGTGCCCCTATGGGTTTCCCTTCGCCTGTCAGCCCAATGATCCCACAAATATTTTCAAATGATCTCACCTAACCTAGGTCTGCAATATGAAGAAATCAATGTATACCATTAATGGAAATTGGCCTATAAACGTTGCTCTCGGCCCTTCATTTTACTTGAGGCATTCAAATCTGGGGAGAAACACAGTCCCCCTTCCTTTTTTTTTGCTTTTTCCTTGTTCCTATTGACTTGGGCCCTCCTCACATGCTTCACATTTTCCATCATTTTTGGACTTTGGGGACAAGTTTCCTTTGGATTTGGGATGTTTTTGTGTTTCCTAGGTAAACTGCCAAGGTTTCGTTAAGTTTCGGGAAGTTTGGGAAATTTCATTCTAGGACTCTGTCCCTCCATGGCTGTTTCCGAGACTCCAACTTCCATTGGCACTTCCGATCCTAGCCTTGGGGAATGCTATTTTCTATTCATTGTCTTCCTTCCACCTTCCACCTACCATCTGACTTCCATCAACACTTTCAGGCCCGCCCTTGGGGAATGTTGTCCCTTGTTCGCTGTCCACCTTCCTTCCACCTTTCGCCCGTCATCCAACTTCCATTAGTGCTTCTGGGTCCAACCTTGGGGAATGCTATCCATTATTCATTGTCTACCTTCCTTCTGCCTTTTTTCTATCATCCGACTTCCGTTGGTGCTTCTAGGCCCGACATTGGGGAATGTTGTCTGCCTTTCGTTGTCTGTCGTCTGAATTTCGTTGGTGCTTTCGGGCCCAACCTTGGGGAATGTTGTTCATTGTTTTATGCCTTTCTTCCTTCCACCTTCCGTCCATCATCCAACTTCCATAAGTGCTTCTGGGCCCGACCTTGGGGAATGTTGTTCCCCAATCGTTGTCTATTTTCTTTCCGCCTTCTGCTCGTCATCCAACTTTCATCGGCACTTCTGGGCCTAGCCTTGGGGAATGATGTATGTCGTTCGATGTCTGCCTTCCTTCTGCCTTCCATCCATCATCCAACTTCCATCATCTCTTCTGAGCCTAGCCTTGGGGAACGCTATCTTTCGTTCGTTGTTTTCCTTCCTTTCACCTTTCGCCCATTGGCGCTTCTGGGCCTAGCGTTGTGTAATGATGTTCCTCATTCGGTGTCTTCCTTCCTTCCACCTTTCGTTCATCATCCGACTTCCATCAGCGCTTCTAGGCCCAGCCTTGGGGAATGATGTCTATCATTTTCTATCTACCTTCCTTAAACCTTATGTCGATCATCTGTCTTGGCACCCACCCCCCTTGGGCACACATTAATGTTTATGATCCAAATGAGCTCCAAATATGAATATTATGATCTTTTGATGACGCATGAATGGATCTAACAAGGAGTTTTCAAGATTTGACTAACGTTTTCCTTGATTTGTGTATGAAATCACATACGACACTTCATGTATACAGGATTCAAGAAACCTACCGCGGGTCTGTCAAGGAGACCCATTGAGAAAGTTGAACAAGGAGAAAGCACATTGTTCCTTTCACCATTCATTTTATGCTCACCTCTTCCCCTAGCACCCATCAACAGAGTTAGCATTAGAAGAAGGCCTATGCCAGGGAAGTCAATGACAAAAATGTGGGGGGGTGGCCTTGAAGAAAGCATGAGGGATTTTTCCTACTTTTCACCAGATAATGATGATCTTTAATGGGTTGTTCACCCAAATTAGGGGCAACCAATCCATTGATGCTAGTCGTCAATGAACCCATTTGATCCAATTTGAATGCTCCAAATCCATCAGGGGAAGAATGCTTTTAGGAAACTTCTACTACAGTAAAAGGGAAATCAGCTAGGAGACAAAACCACTATAGCACCTGGCCACTACAAGACAAAATAGGGAAAAGATAAAAGATGTATTTTAAATTGCTAAATATTGTGGGGTAGGTGAAGCGCTAATGTAATTGAATATGAGCCACACAATGTAATCCATCCTAGCCATTGGGCTTTGGAAAACTATAAATATGGGTCTCTCCTCATTTGTAAAGGGTTGGAGAGTTGGTGTAAAAATAATTTGCAGCAATAGAAGACAACATTGCATGAATTTATGGATTTTATCTTTGATTTTGCTCATCTTGAATGCATGGTTCTACTTCCATGTTAGTTTTAGTGTTAGTTTCTTGAATGGAAGTGGTGATGGTGATTGTTGTTTCAGTATTTGATGAATTTCCAGCTCATGCCTTTTTTGGTTCATTGATGATGAATCACTTTGCAAAGCTAGTCTGAGCTTCCTTCCTTTATTATTGCAACTCAGTTTGATTGCATGTACATGATGTATGTGTAATCTGGAAATCTACAGTCCTTAGAATATTGCACTAGTTTTATGTAACTATAGGATCCTCTTGGCCAAGCAAAACCCAGTTTAGAGTTTTTGCCTACTGTAGCAGCCTCCATGATCACTTCTCATTCACAGTTTCAGATCTAGGAACTTCCTCTCTTCCTTGCCCTTTTTCCTTTTTTTAATAAGTAACCTTAGGCAAGGTTCATTGCACATTGTAAAGCTAAATCCAATGATAAAATCGAGTTCAAGAATGTTGTTTGAACCTGTAGCAAACACACAACTCTCCCATCTTAAGAACTCCATTTGCATATCTAACTTCCCCACTTTGTGACTTGTCCGTAAGACCGCCTTGTGATTACAACAAATCACATGAATCAACTAAGATATTCCAAGCATTGCCAAGACCTAACATTAGAGACCTTGAGATAGTGTTTTGCAATTTGATTGTGGAAGATTGTCTTTCAAGAGAGGTGATGCACCTATGCATTACCTGTGTTGAGAAGTGCATAAAAAAAACATCAACACTCTAGTATTTTAGTATTTTCCAACATTTTTGTTTCCAAGCTAAAGAGGGTTTTGGTTTTAAATTTTCCTAGAATCCTAATAGAATTTCATGACTTCCTCAGACCTAAGGAGAGGAGACCCGATCTAGGGATTGAACACTATTGGAGGGATGTGATTCCATATCAAGATTCCACCATCCTCTGGGTATATGGTACTAGAAAAAAACCTCACGTGCTTCCTAGAAATGTACTATTAAGGATTGGTTTCTTAGAAGTCATGTGGCAACTTGGAGATGTTGAGGATAAACACTTAATTAACATGGGGAAAGGAACTTTCTTTCTTGCTTATATAGTGTTTTCAAATTTTGTTATGACCATTAGGGGATGGAAGAATATCATTGAAAAACTCAAGCCTTTGGGAATGAAATGGTGTAGGCATAGAAATCATGATCTAGAAGGCTTCATGGTTTGGTTGAAAGATAGAGTAAAAGGGGGAAAGTTTTGTCACAATTTATTTTTCCCCGAGGATGTTATTAGGAACATATTTTACTTTTAGATGTAGGAAGATATAAAAATTAAATGGATATCTTTCAATAAATTGTAGAAAGAAAAGAAAGAGAGGAATGCTCAATTAAAGGCTCTTCCTGACATAAAGGATGAAATGTTGAGGGTGGAAACAATGTTTCATAACTTTGATAAAGTTAAGGGGAAATTGAAAGAATAAAGAGTAATACAAGATAAAGGAAAGGTTGTAGTTATTGAAGAAATGGATAAGGGGAAAGCCCCTATGTTGGAAGAAAGGCCAACATATCAACCTCCAAAGAAAGTGTGTGTGTTTACAAGGAGAAAGAGAATGGTGAAAAAGAAACAAACAATTTCCACCCCTACCCAATCAAAGGGGTCAAGGTTATCTTCTCCTCCACCACAAATGCCACCACTTTCACCCCCATGGTCATCTTCTCCATGAATCATTGAACTTGATTCCCCACCCAAAGGACCTTCACCACCAAGAGAACCACCATCGAAGAAACAATAGGTTGGATCAAGTGGCCCTATGGATTACTCCATAGATTACTCTAATGAATAAATTATTGTCACTAAGGATGAGATAAGGTAGGGTATGCCTTCTCCCCCAAGAGAGATAGTGCCACAAAGTTTAAGCCTTAGATCAAGTAAAGTTGACTTTGAGTGGAATAAATAATGTTGATGATGTTAGAGTAGAGCCTTATTAGAGGTTTATGGATGATGATGATTCTATAAAGACACAAGTTTTTCAAGAGTTTGTGTGGAGAGCCTGAAGAGATGAATATGTTGAAAACAAAGATATGAAAATGATTGCAAACCCAAAATTTCCTAGAGAGGTCATAGAAGCTAAAGATCATGAGGAAATGAGGTCCAAATATAAATATATAACAACACATGAAGGAAAAGAGTTGGTCAAAAAAATTGGGTTGCTCCTATTACCAGATTGGGATCTTGCTTCAACAATTTATTTTGATACAGTAAGAAGGCATGATGCCCCTATCTTTTCCACTAAGGAAGAAGTGACACTAGTTCTATAGGGATTAGAATTTAGTGCTCAATGGGATACTTTGGCTATTTGGGCCTTAGCCCCAAGTACAAAGAAGCCACTAGTTGTAGAGACAACTACAAGTTTGAGAGGGGGATTGGTCATCAAAAGAGTATCTGATACATCTGCAATTGAGGCTACTAAATTATCTGTAAATATAGCTCAATTCAAAAAGGCTACATTGGAGTCTCTAACAAAGGAGCATGACACATTCAGTAAAAGGTATAACGACATGGTGATTGAATATAATAAGGGGCAGCAACAAGTTACAAAGTTGCAATTAGAGGTTGCATTGTTAAAAGAAGAATTTCAATCAATGCACACATAGGGACCCCCACAAGCAAGGATTTATCCTCGTCCATATCCATTAGAGCAACAACCATCCTCTCCTATCCATTCCCCTATTCCTCCAACATCAAAAGAAGTGGGTATGTATGATCCATATGAGATACCAATTGCATCCTTAAGGCCTAGTACTTCAGGAAAATATCCTCCAAGAGAGGTAACAAGAGAAGATTTGATTGAGTAAATGGAAGTGTTTGAGGACTTGTTTTCATTATCTAATGATAACTGTTGTCAAGTAGATTGCACCTAAATGCTTGAATGACTAAATTAAGCAATTTGTTGAAACATGGGAACTATCTTCAGGTTGTGGGTAATCCTATGGCAAAGATAGACCTCCAGATTCTAGGCTGGTTCCTATATGATTATCTGATTATGAATTTGAAAAATTGATGGGAAAAGGGAAAAGACTAAATCTAATGCAAAACTGGAAAAAACTAAACTATGGTGATGCATCTATTTACCTTAAAGAAACAGACTAATTCTCAACTAATTCATCATGAGGCTTACTTTCACAACTCAGATTGAACAATTTAACTACATTAATGATTCACATAAAGGCATGATAATTCATTCTTCATGAAGGAAAATATTATTTTCACAACTTAAAGATATGGATATACTTGAGACACAATTTATGACCTACAACTAAGATTATTTCTTCATGTACATGCATTCACGAATGCTGACAGAAATTTAAAGGTTCTGATATCAAACACATTAACTTTGCATCCAAAACATTCGCAAAACAAAACACTTGAATCTAAGAATGAAAATATTTAACTTGCAATGACAAAAGAAGGAATACTCTACAAATGATACTCTAAGATAACCTATAAAGACTATTGCATAATCTATTAAATTCTGAAAGCTGAGTTACAAGATATTTCACTTTTGCATAACACAAAGGTAGAAAACAAGAACTAGAGGAAAAAATATTAACTTTTTCCAATAATACAAAAGGCATGCACAAAGCAACTAATAATAGAACTGAATGAGAACTGAAGTGAAAACAACATTTCCAATGTGAAATTCGAGAAGAAGAGAAAAACTTGATAAAAATAGCTCAAACTCATGCAAAAATGAGTGAACTTAGGCTCAAACTAGCCATCAACTCATAACTGAACTATAGAGCACTCAAACTACACTGAAAATCCTTGAGAATGTGAACCAAAACATGCAAAATCCACCTCATTTTTATCAACTCGCCCATGATGACTGGAACTCCATCTCTATATTGTGCATGATTAATTAATCATATGCATGATTAGGGAAAACTCAATGTTAACGCTTGCATTTAAAATAGTTAAATTAATTAAATGATCTATATCTCATCATTTAATTAATTAACTTAACAATGATTATGCAAATGTATATAACATTTAAATTTAACAAAGGAACAAATTTTCCCCCAATACCTAACTTCTGCCCTTACATTAAAACACCTCATTCCACATACATGGGAACTTGGCAATTGTTTACAAAAAAAATGCTTAATGGGATGAAATCCACGGCCTTAGCATTTTTTAAAGGCATGAAATTTAATTAAAATGTGACAAAAGTCACATGTCTTTTGATGAGTTTAGGGTATGAAACCCTAAAACACCATCAATCTCCTCATTTGTTTTCTTCATTTGCTTTGGAGAAGCCCTACACCACCATACTACTGGGATTTGAAGCTTTATGTATTGATTTCATGAAAATTTTAGCAGGGAAAGAAAAGGTAAGTGCTTTTTCATCACAAGATGGGCATTTTTTATCTCTGTATTTTCATCTCCAAACATATCCAGGCATGTATGTCGTGGCTATGACACATTTTTTCATTATATGAAACTTCTCTTTTTGTTGTGTTTCATTTCCTATTGGCACTTTGATTGCTTGGCGCTCTGATTGCTTGGCCGCCATGATACACTGGTTATGGAGCTCAGCCTGCACTGATAATCTGGTCGCCATGAAATTTCTAGAGAAAATTTTGTCAAGGGTTTTGTGCTATGCTTGGCCTATCGTCTGGTGAGTGGCTCCTACTCAGGAAAACATTGTTGTATTCTCAAAAACATTGAGAGTTTGTGTATGAAAAGCATTGTATGCTTAAGGCCTCGACTTTTAGCAATCCTCTGATGCATTCTTTGTGTTTATTTGCATTATTTGAGCCTCTCTCTATGAGATTCTTTTATGCTTATTTGGAGCTCTGTATTATGGGTCATGGCTTTACCTAAAGGGTTTCATTCATCTCTGCAAAATACATGCTTGCTTTGAGCTCACTACAAACAAAATAATGGAGATCTTGTACTTCCACACTTATTCTGAATACTAAGCTTAGGAAATCCATTACTTTCTATATTTTACAATGGGTTGCTACTTGAATTTTTGGCTGCCTCTTAGCTTTGTGAATTCAATTGCTCATTCTATTGCTATGCATGTGTATGCTTGCAAAAGACTAACAATGGTGAATGTATTTGATTTCATTCTTTCTTCTCTACCTCCAAAAGACAAGAGAGTATATTTTTCTGCAAAATAAACCAATTAGATAAAGCATTGTAGTCTTTTAATGTGGAGGAAAATCCATTAAATTCACTGAGTGATACCCTGTGATTCCATTAACAGCGTTTTGAATTTAAAACCATCTTTCTTTTCTTCCACTACATGGCACCTTTCCTTACTAGTGAGAACCTTCTGAATAAGTTGGTTACTATTCTTCATGTTGGGTAAAATTTGTTTTGCTTGAGCAACTGATCATTTTTACATAAAAATTTTCTCCTTCTTCGTATTACATCATACTGAGAATCATGGTTCCTTTACTCAACTGTGATTGTGACTGCCATTTGATAGAATACTTAAATTGACAGTTGGTTATCCTTTATAGCTATTTTATAAGATTGCATTAATGCATAGGGACTAATCAATGAGAACTCCTCTATGATAAAAGGATTGCACTATGTATTGCTTCCTTGGATGCATTGCCCTCATCATGCTATCTTGTAGACCTCTCACTATTCTTTATGGTCTGATGACTTCAATTCCTTGAGTATTAACAATTGTTGGAAATATGTGCCTCAATCCCACAGGCTGAAACCTCTAAGAGAGCCAAGTCGGTGTGACATGCTTTGTGTCTATCCGACTAGCAGTTGAAACCTTGGTGAACAGTTCTGGTCAATGTGACCTTGCTTCAGTCATGCCGAATGTATCTATCACTGTGACATTCTGATCGCTGTGACAATTTATATCTCACTTCACCCGAGTTGATCTCTTGTTGATGGGTTAGTGTCAAGTGGTGGTTGGGGAGACTCATGGCGATTGGAGTCTTCGGGGTAACACAGAGGCTTTGCTATGAACTCTCAGTGATGAAGGAAAGTATCACCGACAGTATACACTTGGAGTAACATACGGTGGCTTGATATGAAGTCTTACCACTATGAATATCTCTGGCCGATAGGCCACTCTTATCGGATATTGGGGAGACTCTGAAAGACAAGCGGAGGCATAAGGGTAACACTAAGGGTTCGCTAAGAACTCTTAGCGATGGAGAGAAGTCTTGCCGACTGTTGTTTGGTGCTCAGTATGACTTAAGACTTCAAAGTAACGTCTCAGCGATAGCGATAAGTCTTGGTGATAGATGAATACTTCGGGATAACTTGTGAACCTCGGTATGATCTCTCAACGAAAGCGATAAGTCTTGGCGATAGCGATACAAGTGATGATCATCGGTATGAGGTCTTGGTGACATGGCGAAGTCTTAGCGATAGCTCTCTAGACTCAGTGTAACATCTTACCGATAGTATGGAATTTTGGCGATATCGAATGCTGACTTCATGGCATTGGGGAGACACAGTTAGTGTCTCACTGACATGCCAACATAGGGTGAACACCTTTGACAGAGTGAAGACTATCCTATGTGGCTTGTATTCGACCAATCAGAGAAGCTGAATGGGAACTGCTAGCAGTTGGACTATTGTGGCCGTTACTGGGAGGAAGTTCGACAGACAGGGGCAACATGGATATACTTAGAGATTGCAAAAGTAGTCTGGTTCGAAGGATCGGTTCGATGGTTGCATGAACAGTTGGATGTATAGTTCGATGAATGATTAGAGTGAATTGAATTCCAAGTGTACTATAACTTGAGTGTTCTGTAGAAAGGTTGATCATTATGAAAGTTGTTGTAATTTGACATCAGAGAGTCAAGCCCGTACTCTATATGTAATTTCATTACTGTAATACAAAGGGGTTTTTCTTGGTGTGGTGGGTTTTTCTCCTGTAAGGGTTTTCCCACGTATATCTAGTGTTCATATGTGTATCTTTAATTCTCTATTTCTATTATCTCTTTCAAGTGCATCTTAATTGGACTGTAATTGTAAAATTTAAAAGGTGTCTCTACATTCTTCCCTGAGGTTTTGACGTTAGGAGAGTTGTTTTGCACCTTTGCTTTCCTTACAAGTGGTATCAGAGCCTGGCCAGTTGTGTTATCCTTGTGGGTACATTGGGTTTTTTGAGTCAATTATGTTCAGTGGGAGTCTTGTAGAAGTTTGTTATTTTGAATTATAGATTGAGATGGCTAGCACATCAGGAAAGATTGAAATTGAGAAATTCAATGGCAATAATTTTGAGTTGTGGAAACTCAAAATGGAGGATCTCTTAGTGGATCATGATCTGTGGCTTGATGTGTCTGGAACGAAACCTACAGGCATGAAGCAAGAAGATTGAGACCTTGTAGATAGAAAGTCTAAGGGGTTGATAAGGATCTATTTGGTAGACTCTATTCTTCTAAATGTGCATGAAGAGAAGACTACATCTTCCTTGTGGAAGAGACTGGCATCTATTTATCAGGGGAAGTCCTTGGTGAATAAATTGTTCTTGAGGAAGAAGTTGTACACTTTGAGAATCCAGGAAGGAGGGTCTATAGCTGATCATTTGAACACATTCAACATGTTGATTGCATAGTTAACATCTGTTAGTGTGAAGATTGATGAAGAGGATCGATGTATGCTTTTATTGTGTTCTTTGCCAGACTCTTGGGATCACCTAGTGATGGCTATTGGGAGTACAACATCCAATTTCAATATGGAAGATGTTGTTGCTTCTTTGTTATCAGAAGATATGAGAAGGAAATATTCTGAGATGGCAAAGGAGGCCCTTACTGTTAGAGGAAGATCAAAAGAAAAAGGCAAGAAGAAGGACAAGAAATCTAAATCGAAATTAGAGGGGAGATCAAAGTCTCCTGGCAAGAAGTCCAAGGTGAAGTGTTGGAACTGTGGGCAACCTGGTCATGTTTGAAAGGATTGTAAAGAGGAGAAAAAGAAGAAGAAGAAGAAGAAGAAGAATTCCGACAATGATTCTTCTTAGAGTGATGTACACGCCTTCATTGCAGCCTTGGCTACTCAGGCATTAGATGATGTCTGGCTGATTGATTCTGGAGCATCTTTCCACATGACATCTCATAGAGACTAGTTTACGAAGTATGAAGAATACGATGGTGGAAAGGTGTACTTGGAAAGTGATTCAACTTTGGATATTGTTGGTCATGGAAGAGTCAGAATCTAATTCTCTGATGGAAGAGTGAAGGGAATCAAGGATGTGATGCATATACCAGGTCTGGCTCAAAATTTGTTGTATGTCAGTAAGCTAAATGATATTGGAGTGCAAGTCACACTCTCTAGAAATGACTGCAAGATGACTAGAGGCTCAATGGTGCTAGCAAGGGGTGCTCGTATTGGTACCTTGTACAAGTTGGATGCACATGCTATTCAATGCAACAGTGTCTTTGTAAAGTCACAGAAAGCTACTCATGGAGGAAAAGAGGGAAATATTCCTAATTGTGTAAACTCTATGGAAGTTAAACTTCCAACAGAAAAGACTATGCTATGGCATCATAGGCTAGGCCACATTGGAGAGAAAGTTTTAAAAACCTTGAAGAATAAAAACTTGGTTGAGGGGCTTGAAGATTGTAACCTTGAATTTGAATTATGTGAACATTGTATATATGGAAAACAACACCGTGTTTCTTTTTATTTCAATCCTCATAAATCTTCTAGTTTGCTAGATTATATTCATTCTGATGTATTTGGTCCAGTGGATGTTCCTTCTTTATCTAAGTCAAGGTACTATGTATCATTTATTGATGATTATTCAAGAAGAGAATTTGTCTATTTTTTGAAAAGTAAATCAGAAGTATTCAGTCGGTTTAAGGAATTTAAGAACCTTGTAGAAAATCAAACTGGAAGAAAATAAAATGTTTAAGGACTAATAATGGCGGTGAATTTTGTTCTGATGAATTCAAGAGGTACTGTAAAGACCATGGGATTAAAAGACATAAGACTACACCTTATACTCCACAACAAAATGGAGTTGCAGAAAGGTTCAATAGGACAGTGATGGAGAGAGCATGAAGTATGCTGAGTAGTGCTAGCTTGGAGGAGAAGTTTTGGGCTGAGGTTGTTGCTACTGCATGTTACTTGATAAATCATTCTCCTAATTCTGCTCTTGTTGAGGAAACACCTTTGGAAGTGTGGTCTGGTAAGAAGCCCTCTTTGAGACATGTTCATGTTTTTGGCTGTGAGGCATATGCATATGTTTCGAAGGAGAAAAGATCTAAGTTGGAAAACAAGGTTGTCAAATGTATTTTTATTGGCTATAGTGCTGGCATAAAAGGGTACAAGCTTTGGAATCTTGATATAGAGAAGGTTTTGTATAGTAGAAGTGTAATCTTTCGTGAGTTGAAGCCTTCTACCTTGGATCTGCAATTAGAGAAAAAGTCTGAAAACAAGAAGGATATAGTTACAATTCCTCCGACACCAGAGAAAGAGGAATTGAAAATTCAAAATGTACCTGAAATTGAGGAGAGCTCAAGCAGTTCTGAAAGTTCTAAAGAAAAAGAACAACCTCAGCCTCAACAAGTGAGGAGGTCAACTCATGAAAGAAAACAACCTGATAGGTATGGGTTCTCTTTGATAGATTCTACTTGTTCCTATGCTTTGATTTCTAGCACTGATGAGCCTAGGATAGTGAAAGAGGCATTTAAAATGTCTGATTCAGACTCTTGGTTGGAAGCCATAAATGAAGAGATGGCATCATTACAAAAGAATGATACCTAGAGTTTGGTGCCCTTGCTTGAAGGTAGAAAATTTGTGGGCTGTAAATAGGTATTTAAGAAGAAGATAGGTCTGGATGGCAGTGTGGAAAATTACAAGGCGAGGTTGGTTGTGAAAGGTTATTCCCAAGTAGAGGGAATTGATTATGGGGAAAAAATTTCTCCTGTAGCTAAGTTGACATCTATCATATTTCTTTTGTCACTTGCAGCAGTGTATGACTTAGAGATTGAATAGATGGATGTGAAGACAAAATTTCTTCATGGTGATCTTGAAGAAGAAATCTATATGTCCCAGCCTAAGCACTTTGTGGAGAAAGGTAAAGAAAAACTGGTGTGCAAGTTAAAGAAGTCTTTGTATGGGTTAAAGCAGTCTCCTAGAATGTGGTACCAAAAGTTTGATGCTTTTGTATTGTCTTTAGGATTTATAAGATCAAAATCTGATCATTGTGTGTATTATAAAGCTGAAAGTGATCAAGTGCTTATTATTGCTCTCTATGTTGATGATATGTTGTTCATAGGCAATAGTAAGTTGATGATTTTTGATCTTAAGTCTCAGTTGTCTGCTAAGTTCAAAATGAAAGATCTTGGTGCAGCTAAGTATATTCTAGGATCGGAAATGACCAGGGAAAGGAATAGTAGAAAGCTTTGGCTCAGTCAGAATAAGTATATCAGGACTGTTTTAGAGAGATTTTGAATGAATGATTGCAAGTAACTAGTTGTTCTAGTCTTGCAGGGAACGAAGCTATCTGTTGAAGACTGTCCAAAATATCCTACTGAGATGGAGGACATGACCATTGTACCCTATGCTAGTGCAGTTGGAAATCTTATGTATGCAATGGTTTGTACAAGGCCAGACATTGCCCAAGCAGTGGGAGTACTTAATCAGTTTATGGCTAATCCTGGAAGGACACATTGGGATGCTGTGAAAAGAGAATTTAAATATTTGAAGGGTAGTTCAGAATATGCTTTATGTTACCATGGGAACTTGGTTGAATCACAAAGTACTCTCATCATTTGAGGTTATGTAGATTCTGATTAGGTAGGGGACATTGACAGCAGGAGGTCCACTAGTGGATACATTTTCATGATGAATGGTGGTGTAGTGAGTTGGATGAGTAAGCGGCAGGCTATAGTCGCTTTGTCCACCACAAAGGCTAAATACATGGCAGCTACACATGCTTGTAAAGAAGTAGTTTGGTTAAAACGTTTGTGTTTTAACATTGGTTTTGATGTAGGGAAAATAACTATTTTTTGTGACAATTAGAGTGCAATTTTTCTGGCAAAGAATCCTGCTTTCCATGCCAGCATGAAACATATAGATGTACAATACCATTTTGTACAAGATATGGTGGAGGATGGAAAGGTCATTTTGGAAAAATTTGATACTTTGGAGAATGTTGCAGATGCATTGACGAAGCCAGTGAGCACAGACAAGTTCAGGTGGTGTGCCAATTCAATGGGCCTTAGAGCCCATGAATATTAGTAGTTTTGTTGTGCTTTGCAGGTGCCTGTGTGATCTTCGTCAAGTGGGAGATTGTTGGAAATATGTTCCTCAATCCCATAGGCTGAAACCTCTAAGAGAGCCAAGTTGATGTGACATGCTTTGTGTCTGGCCGACTAGCAATTGAAACCTTGGTGAACAGTTCTAGTCACTGTGACCTTGCTTCAGTCATGTTGAATGTATCTATCACTATGACAATTTATATCTCACTCCACCCAAGTTGATCTCTTGCTGATGGGTTAGTGTCAAGTGGTGGTCAAGGAGACTCATGGCGATTGGAATCTTTGGGGTAACACGGAGGCTTCACTATGAACTCTTAGCGATGAAGGAAAGTCTCACCGACAGTATACACTCGGAGTAACATATGGTGGCTCGATATGAAGTCTTACCAATATGAATATCTTTGTCCAATAGGCCACTCTTATCAGATATAGGGGAGACTTTGGGTGACAAGCGGAGGCATTGGGGTAACACTAAGGGTTCACTAAGAACTCTTAGCGATGGAGAGAAGTCTTGCCGACTGTTGTTTGGTGCTCGGTATGACTTAAGACTTCGGAATAACATCTTAGTGATAGCGATAAGTATTGGAAATAGATGAATACTTCAGGATAACTTGTGAACCTCGGTATGATCTCTCAGTGAAAGCAATAAGTCTTGGCGATAGCAATACAAGTGATGATCATCGGTATGAGGTCTTGGCAACATGGCGAAGTCTTAGCAATAGCTCTCTGGACTCAGTGTAACATCTTGCCAATAGTATGGACTTTTGGTGATATTGAATGCTGACTTTGTGGCATCGAGGAGACACAGTTAGTGTCTCACTGACATGCCAACACAGGGTGAACGCCTTTGACCGAGTGAAGACTATCCTACGTGGCTTGTATTCAACCAATCAAAGAAGCTAAATGGGAACCGCTAGTAGTTGGACTGTTGCGGCCGTTACTGAGAGTAAGTTCGACAGACAGGGGTGTCATGGATATACTCAAAGATTGCAGAAGTAGTATGGTTCGAAGGATCGGTTTGATGGTTGCATGAACAGTTGGATGTATAGTTCAATGAATGATTAGAGTGAATTGAATTCTGAGTGTATTGTAACTTGAGTGTTCTGTAGCAAGGTTAATCATTGTGAAAGCTGTTGTAATTTGACATCAAAGAGTCAAGCTCATACTTTGTATGTAATTTCATTACTGTAATACAAAGGGGTTTTTCTCCCATAAGGGTTTTCCCATGTATATCTGGTGTTCATATGTGTATGTTTAATTCTTTGTTTCTGTTATCTCTTTCAAGTGCATCTTAATTGGACTGTAATTGTAAAATTTAAAAGGTATCTCTGCATTCTTCCCTGAGGTTTTGACGTTAGGAGAGTTTTTCCGCACCTTTTCTTTCCTTACAACAATAACCCTTTAATCCTCACCGTGAAACTTGATAACCTTCATGACTGTGTGTATCATCTTATTGTGACATTATTACTGTTATGTTTTGAGATTCACCACAGCCTTACTAGAGTTTAAATCACTGTTCATTAGACCCTATAGTGCTATTCTGGAATATGATTGTATCATTCCTTGATCACTATCATAGTGTATTGTATCTTAATTCTCTTTTCAAAACATAATAGCTATCCTCTATCTTGCTATTACATTCCACTGAAGTAAATGCTTGATAGCTGATTATGCATTTAAATCTGCTACTCCTTTTATGTTTCAACTTTTATTTATGATTGATTTATGAGGCATCATGTATGCCTACTCACTGTCATTATTTTGCAATGAATATCATCTGCTGCTCTTAGATTTGTAAACTTATGTACTGCCCTATAGCAGCAATATGGTCACTGCATGATCATGTAGCATCTCTTGACATTTCTATTTTTGTAGCAATGTGATGAAAATTGTATTTGTAACTCAAGTACTCCTATATTATATGCAATTTTTTAATGTTCCAAATCCTTACATTGTATCAACTATCAATGCATACAGTTTGATCTATTCCTCACACTATCTTGATAGGACCTTGTAACTGCTTCAATAAGATTACTCTTTTGAACTCATTTTGGAATCACTGTCATTTCATATAGCTACCTTCCTTTATTATGAGCTAGGCTCAACCCTCATGGGAGTCACATTTCTCTCTACTCATAACATTAACTTTTGGTTGAAATGATCAGATTGTACCTATTCCTACACACAAAACAAACATATTAGCAAAATAAATGAAGTTGGAAACTTACATTGAGTTTTGTTCCTTTCGATCATATCAATTTGATTCGTTCAAATCATCTGATGAATGCCTAATTGAGTGTGTGTTATATTTCTATTGGTAATGTAGGCATATGATAGGATATGATCTGTCATTTCTTAGAGACCATTACTAATACCACATTTCATCATATTTACAAATGATTTTGGAGCCTGGAACTGGATCAATTTAAAAGCACAACACAACAACTTAAAACTTTAACATGAAGATGATTCGTCATTCCAAGAAATGACGAATCACCTTCTATCTTATGCTCATGTTATTTTTAGTTGTATAGTTTACATTATTTTCTTGTATCCATCATATGATTATGAAGATCAAATTATCTACCTTCGTGGCTTGTGCAAGACTTTAGTCTTTCCAATATGAATAAAACAACATTTTTTTATGCAAATTTGTGAGTTCCTTTGTTACAAACATTTGCATAATAACACTTGAAATTCAATGAATACTTTTAGCAGAAATTTTGCACCTTTATGTGATGAATGTAATTCAGCTCCACCTATTTTGAGCTGTAGCTAAGGATTGGTCATCAAAAGAGTATCTAATACATCTGCAATTGAGGCTACTACATTATTTGTAAATATATCTCAATTCACAAAAGCTACAGTGGAGTCTCTAACAGAGGATCATGACGCATTCAGTAAAAGGTATAATGACATGGTGATTGAATATAATAAGGGGAAGCAACAAGTTACAAAGTTGCAATTGGAGGTTGCATTGTTAAAAGACAAAATTTCAATCAATGCACACACAGGGACCCCCACAAGCAAGGATTTATCCTCCTCCATATCCATCATAGCAACAACCATCCTCTCCTATCCATTCCATTATTCCTCCAACATCAAAAGAAGTGGGTATGTATGATCCATATGAGATACCAATTGCATCCTTAAGGCCTGGTACTTCAGCAAAATATCCTCCAAGAGAGGTAACAAGAGAAGATTTGATTGAGCAAATGGAAGTGTTTGAGGAGTTGTTTTAATTATCTAATAATAAAAATATATTCATTGTTTCAAATGTTTTGGATTTATGTTGTCAAAGGAAATAACAAGAATAAGAAGTGTTCATTCAAACTATTCTTTAATGTTCAAATCAATAAACATGTTTGAGATGGATAAATAAGTTTTCCTCCCATTGATAAAAACATGTTTGAGATGGATAAATCAGTTTTCTTGCCACCAAGGTTCAAACCCCGTTGGGGTGGTATTGTTGAATGGTTGTATCCGGTTCATAGCTCCAATAAAAAGCGTTTACCCCTTGATTAAATTAAAAAAACATGGATCCCTAGACTAGGTATCTTGAAGAGCATGGTCATTGTATCCACCCATGACCAAAATAAGACAAAAAAGATTGCACCAACTTAAAAAATGGTGAAAGAAAAGGGTTATTATCAAGGATTGGTGGATCCACTAGAAAAGAGGATCAAAGCATTATTAAAATAGTTTTAAGAGAGTGATTTTGAATGGTGATGAAACTATTAATACTTATGAATAGTGGAGAGCTTGTATGGATGTTCTCATAGCTACATAAGCCACCTTAATTTGTGAGAAGAGTGATGTCAACATTTCAATATTGAAGGACAACATGAATAAATTATGTATCACCAGTTCATTTCTTGAGGACTTTGATAAAGATTCAAATAAAATAATGATCAAGTATGGCCCCTACAAGAAAAATTTAGGTGAATTTACTACATATGAATGGCTATCTAAAGAGGATTTTGAGGAATGGAATTAGAAATATGTTGATATCCTCGACTTGTAGGTTGTTTTAGGGGTGGGGTGGTAATGAATTTTGATCTTGTGTCTTAAGTGAGTAATGGTTTCTAGTAAGGATAGTTGTAACAAGAGGAATCCAATACATGGCTTGGAAACAGTATAGATTAGGCCTTTTTAATGTCAGTGTAGATATTGTATCCTCCTCAATTTAAATTTGATGACATAAAAATGTTGATGTAGAAATGATTTTCCTTTTCTTATTCTTGTTTTCATACTTTTAGTCCCACATTTTGGGAGCATGTGGAAAAGATATTGCTCGTGGAAGGAACACTAACTCATTTGACTACAAAATCCAATGAAAATTTCTGACAAAAGATGGATAATTAGATGTATTTTTGGGTGCTAGTGATATTTAATGTGTAATTTTTAAATTTTTTTAATTTTATCCCCGACGTTCGTTGGAATTTTGACGAACCTTTTTTTTCGTCGAAATTGTGACAAAGTTTTCATCAAAATTGAGACCAACATAAATAAAAAGTGAGCTCAACTATTTATTGTGAGAACGTTTTGTGATACTTACAAATTTTCTCTGCTTGTGAATTTGCTATACTTACGACAGTTTGTGGAGAACTAAGGACAATTTTCTTGGGAAAAATCAGAAAAAATTCAAGAAGTTATCGCCAGGTTGATGGTAGTCATTGTCCTTTCCCATATTTCATTTGTGAAGTCAGATTTGTACTTCTAGGTTTGAAAATCATATTTTAAAGCAACATCTCATCAGATTTCATTTTTAGACTTGTGCATTTTCAGAGTTGCATTTTCATATTTTGTTGTGCAAGATCAATATTCTAATTTTAGGAGTCTAACAGTTGGAAATCATAGTAAAATCAGAATTTAATAAGTTTTGGAATTAGCATTCTAAAGTGTTTTTTGGGGTCATTAACTTCAGACTATCTTCTCTTTTGCAGGGGTGGTTGCATGCCAAATTTTTTTGGTGTAAAATATCAGAATTATTAGATTTTGTTACCTTTCTATGAATAAAAATTATTGGAGTGTGAGTTTGATATTTTTTGAAGATCTAAATATTCAAGCTTGGTAAAGAAAAATCATGTCAGATAATATTAGTCCAGAAAAAGATGAAGAGACACTTGATAGATTGTGGGCTAGATTGAAAAGAAAGGGTGATGGGAAATGTTATTGTCCTTGCAATAATTATAGGAGCTTAAAGACGAGATGACTTTTAATCACAACAGCTAAGAAACATTGTAGGCAGCATGGTCATGTTGAAGGGGGGCATGATTATTGTCCATTGGTAAGTTGTTCATTATATGTGATTAGATTGATTGAATTTGTAAATGTTTATATCATTTTAACATTTAATATATATAAAAAAAATCACTTGATCATGATCATGGTTTATTTGTGTCTATCATTATTATAAAGGTGGGGTACCCTAGGGCACTTGATATGGATTATCACGGCCTGAAGAATGTGGTTTTGCAAGTGGATGAACATGGAGCTATGAATATCGAAGATGAAGTTAATGATAATATGCAATAAGATGATCATACGCCATAAAACAGAGTTGAAGATGATGGTACAAATACATTGATCCATGACACATTTAGTGGCAGAGCTGATCATGATGATCGAGATGACTTTGATGATGTTCATGATTTACCTATACTTGAGAAGGCATACACGCCCCTTTATGAAGGCTCCCAAAAAAATCTTCTCTCTATTCTATTTTTGTTGTTGAACTTGAAGGTTATGAATGGTTTATCAAACATAGCAATCTCACGGATGTTAAGGTATGTCATATATGTCATTTTTTTCATCTATTTTAATTGTTGTTAGTTCATCACTAGTAAATAAAGGATGAAATATGTATCATTAATATTCTTTATATTAACAAATTATTTTTTGTTGTAGATTGATTAGTGAATTTTTCTTACCACCATCAAATATTTTACCTCGCTCATACCAAGATTTATCTGGCATTATGAAAGATATCAGAATGGAGTATCAAGCAATAGATGCATGCCCCAATGATCATATTATATATCATAAACTACATGAATTTGCAACAGAATGTTTGGAATGTCATATCAGTAGATATCGAATAGATCAACTAACAAAAAAGGTGTCTTGCAAGCTTCTTCGTTATATTCTCATTATTCCATGTATGCAACGATTATTTAGGTGCGAAAGCTTAGCACAATTTATGGATTACCACGCACGGAATAGAAGTGGAGATGACATTCTTCGAATGCCTACGAATGGTTTTGCATTTAGGGTCATGGAGGAAAAATGGCCACACTTTAAAGAAGAACCTCATAATCTCAGGTTTTCATTGGCAGCGGACGGTGTCAATCCATTTGGAGAGTTGAGATCTATTTAATCGGTGTGGCCTATTTTTGTTATCAACAATAACATTCCTCCATGGATGTCAATAAAGAGGGAGCACATAATGTTTTCAATGATTGTTCCAGGTATTTGTTTACATCAATTTTCTTTAATGTAGTAGCATCTCATTTTT
This sequence comes from Sequoia sempervirens, assembly GCA_007258455.2. Lineage (NCBI taxonomy): Eukaryota > Viridiplantae > Streptophyta > Pinopsida > Cupressales > Cupressaceae > Sequoia > Sequoia sempervirens. The sequence continues at coordinate 94,979,294 of VDFB02281492.1, read as the reverse complement.
CTTATGTTGCATAATGACTTATATTTTTTTCATTCAATAGTCATGTACATTAATTTATATATATTGCAATAAAATGGTTATAATAATTATGTAATATTTATGTTCATTCAACTAGGTAAGTACCAAGTTAAAGATATGAATGTATCTATTGAGCCTCTTATCAATGAGTTACTAAAGTTATGGAATGGCGTCACTATGTATGACGTCTCTAGACCAATAGGACAAAGACAATTTCAATTCCATACAATGCTTGTATGGAAAATTCATGATGCCCCAGGGCTAACACATTTTTGTGGTATGTTATAACATTTGAATGCACTTTAACAATATTTAATTTTATGAAGTAGATATCATGCATGTTTTTTAAATAATCTATTCATTATATATAATTATAAAAATTGACATATTTATTCCAATTATATATGATCTTGTAGGTCTTCAACAAAGGGAAAATTTGTATGTCCAATTTGTGGTCCAAAGATGAAATCTCATCGTTCAACAAGTTTAAGAAAGCAGGTGTTTGATGAGTATAGGCTCTTCCTCCACATAAATAATAAGTATCAAACTACTAAAAAACATCTTTTCAATGGGAAAGAAAAAACTACATCAAAACCACGAAGAACGACACCTCGCCTATGAAGTTGGAATATAATAGAATTAATCGTCAAGGTTATACATTAGATCAAATTGTTTATCTATCATATATTGTATGTTTTGAATTTATATTTTTATATTGTGTTGTTTTTACTCATGATATAATTGACAATGATTGTCGTTGTTAATTTGTTTAACTTATATTCTTCATGAAGGTCGTCAAGGCATTAATGGCCGGCTTCCATAGGGATTGAAATTTTTTCCAAGACAATTTAGTAGGTTGCCCTACTATGAGCAGCTGCAAATTGTACATTTGTTTGATACAATGCATATTGGAAAGAATATAACATAAATGTTATGGAAAATATTGGATGGAAGGCATGACAAAGAAAAAATTATCATAATTTGTAGTGACATTCAGGAAGCCAATCATGCAATGAAAAATGTCATTCAATTAAATAGCGATGGAGACAAAATTAATATAAGTTCCCTTCCTTGGTTATTAATGAAGCATAAAAGCAATGCTATAAAAGAAGTCATACAAAAAAATTATTTTGCCACAGGATTTGTTGCGAACATAAACAATATAATAACAAAGAAAGGTGCATTTGGGTCAGGGATGAAAACACATGATTGACATACCTTCATTGAGGTAATTATTCTAGTATATTATATACACTTGTATAATGCATGTAATTTTTAGTGTATTATGTTTACTATTGGAAAAATAATGAAAATATCATTTTATAATTTTTGTAGTACGTTCTACCTCTATCTCTCCCAGATAACTTCGATAGCAATGTTAAGCAAGTTATATATGATCTTGGAAAATACATGAGGTAAGTAGCGATATTTTTTCAATTCGTTGTATAAATCTTATAATTGCCATTTGTTTTACTTGTTATGTAATATATTGTATATTTTTGTAAATCTCATTAATATATTTGCGCCTTGAATCACTTGTAGATGGTTGTCATCTAAAGAAATCCATAAAGAAGATATAAATTATTGGAAGAGAAAAATTCCTCGTCTAATGTGTGAAATGAAAAAATGTCTACCTTCAACATTTTTCAATGTACAAGAACACTACCTCATACACCAGGTTGAGGAGATTGAATTTTGTGGAACTGTACACATAAGGTCAATGTGGATGGTTGAGAGGCACTTGAAATTTTTGAAGGTTTTGGTTAGAAAAAAGCACATCCTGAGGGTTCTATGGTGGAGGGATATATGGTATACCAGACCATGGTGTACATTAGTGAATATCTTCCTAATTTTACAGCAAAGATCCATGTAGATCGCATTTGGGATCCCAACTCCATTAACAAATTTGAAGAGGAGTACCTGATGGGAAAAGGTAGATTGAGGAAAGTGAGAGGTAATTATAAGATGGTCATGAAGATTAATTGGAATACATTTTACATATGGTTTTTATGTATATTGTACTTATTTAATTATTAATTTTCAATATGCATCAATTATAAATTAAGGTCGTATACTGTGGTATTTAAATAATTATACATCGTTTGTGAATTTCAATTTTTTTTTATATAGTTGGTCAAGAGTGGGATGCACTTCATTTGTACATCACAAACAATCTTGATTGGATGATGGTATGGATTGAACGATGTAAACAATTTGGTTGCTCATTAACATGGAAAGGTGTGGCTTCATTGGTTAAAGAAGCTCATTGTAATGGAGATTCCAATGTTACACAAAGGGAAATTGATTTAGCATATGGTTTAAGAGATAAACATGTACGTATAAATATATTAATCACCCATATTATTTAGTTATTTTCAATTATATTGATGTATATATATGTTGAGATTGTTTTCTTTGCATACATTCGGTCAAGAATAAATATGTTTATCAACTCACAATATTGCAATAATTTTTACATGTTTGACATATTGCAGGTGAAACAGCACAAGGCTATGTGGTGTAATGGTCATAAATTTTGAATCAAAAAGTTGGATGACACGAAGAAAAATTGTGATTCTGGTATAACTGCAATCTTTCAGATGACTAATGTTTCATCTAGAAGCAACATACATCCAGAAGTCTCAGAAAATCGATACTATGGGATTTTGGATGATATACTTGAGTGTGACTTTAAGTCCTTCAGATTAATTTTGTTCATCATCCTATGGTACAGGCTACGATTGAATGAAAATGATCCCAAGAGAACTATTATTGAACATGATAATGGATTTACCATGGTTAATACAAGGTCGATCGAGGGAGCTGGAAATGAGCCCTATGTTCTTCCAAGACAATGTGAACAAGTATTTTACTCAGAGGTTCCAGGTAAACCAGGTTGGTTATTTGATGTTAGACATAATCCAAGAGAAAGGCCGGTAAAGTATAATGTGGTGGAAGAAGAAGATACTGAAGATGTATAAGATGATGTAGATGATGATCAGGATCAATAGTTAGTTGATGATGTCCCTGACGAAGATGTTAAAGAGGAGGAACTAGATCATGATGATGTAGGAGTTAATGTTCATGAAGATGATATCTGTGTGGATAATGAAATTATTGAAACTAATATCAATGATGATGATGATGATATGACCAATCCTTACAATGTTGAATCTGGATCAGATGATATAGACAAAGAGTTGGATGAAGAAGAAGATCAATGACATTGAAATGTATGAGTTATGCAATTATATTATCTATTTGATATTAATTTCTTGATAGAATTATATTTGACTTATGTGGTTACGTAATTAATTCATGATTTTTTAATTTGTATTCCATTACATAATTAATTTAATGATGTAATTTTTAATGTTTGAAAGGTAAAAAAATTAAAACATTTCAATAGTGATGTTAACAACCTTGAAATTAGTGTGTTTTATGTTTCATGTGATCATAAAAGATTAAAAAGTGAGTTGTAGAGGTGTTTTTTCAGTGGTTGAAGTGTAAAGGAATTTAAAAAGAATAAAGTGATCATTGTAATGGTTGTTTATGGTTGAGGATTTAAAATACAAGCTCTTGACATTCAAAAATTTGTGTTTTTCTTCAAAATTTCTATATTTTTCCTATTATGCAACACTATATGGTCACATGCAGCCATATTTTGATGTGAAATCAATTCCATGTCATGAAGATATGTGTTAGATTTGATTTGAATCTGATTTGAGGGCTTAAGGCATTGATTTGAGTTAGAAATCTTCATTTCCTTGCATACAACCCAGTTACCCTATTTTTGAGGGTTTTATAGTCCAAACATGATATAAAGGGGCTCTTACACTTTTTATTATTATTTTAGCTTGTGTAAGAGGTCCCATGGATACTGTTGTAATTGTAGGATGCATAAATATGTATGCATGTATGTATTTGTATTTTTAAATGTAAATGTAAATGTAATTACTAGATGCTCTCCTAGAACAATAAATGCAACATATCATTAAATAAATCTATATTTATGTATATAAATGTGTATTTCTAAATGCAAGTGTAAATGCAAAGAGCATATGGTTTTGTAGTGTTATATAGTGTACAATCAATTGTAGGAGAAGAAAGCATGGTAGAATGATTAAATCCAAATTAAAAACGAGTTGGTGTGAACTTGGATTTTCTATGTTGAAGCGTCAAATAATGCCTTGAGCATATTTGGATTAATTTAAAAAAATTGCTTTGGTAGACTATAAAATTTCTAAACCAAGGAAAAAATGTAACAAATCTAAGTCAATCATCTTAAAATTCCTCACTAAGTATACTTCCAAATCATGAATCTACTTGGTGTAAGATCCCATAGTTATTCAATTATCAACATAGAGTATAAAACTCAAGAATTTCCTATCTACTATTTGAGTGTAGAATATAGGGTCATGAGGAATCCATATAAAACTAGAATTGATGAGAAACATTTTGATCTTTTCATACAAATCTCAAGGATCCTTTTTCAATCTGCACAATGTTTTTTCAATGTTCACACAGAGTTGGAGTTATCACTATTGATAAAATCTAGAGTTTAAAACATGTAAAATTCTTCCTATAAGTCTCCATACAAGAAGGCACTTGTGACATCTATTTATGGACTTCAAATATCTATGTTGCAACCAAGGAGAGTACAAGCCTAATGGAATTCATCTTAGCTATTAGAGAAAAAAGTGCCAGATATGTGTTAGCTTTGATTTGAAACTGATTTGAGGGCTTAAGGCTTTGATTTGAGTTAGAAAGCTTCATTTCTTTGCATACAGCCCAGTTACCCTATTTTTGAGGTTTTTATAGTCCAAACATGATAGAAAGGGGCTCTTACACTTTTTGTGATTACTGTAGCTTGTGCAAGAGGTCTCATGGATACTGTTGTAATTGTAGGATGCATAAATATGTATGTATGTATGTATTTGTATTTTTAAATGTAAATGTAAATGCAATTACTGGATGCTCTCCTAGAACAATAAATGCAACATATCATTAAAGAAATCTATATTTATGTATATAAATGTGTATTTATAAATGCAAGTGTAAATGCAAAGAGCATATGGTTTTGTTGTGTTATATAGTGTACAATCAATTATAGGAGAAGAAATCATGGTAGAATAATTGAATCCAAATTAAAAAAGAGTTGGTGTAAACTTAGATTTTCTATGTTGAAGCATCAAATAATGCCTTGAGCATATTTGGATTAATTAAAAAATTGCTTTGGTAGACTATAAAATTTCTAAACCAAGGAAAAAATGTAACAAATCTAAGTCAATCATCTTAAAATGCCTCACTAAGTATACTTCCAAATCATTAATCTACTTGGTGTAAGATCCCATAGTTATTCAATTATCAACATAGAGTATAAAACTCAAGAATTTCCTATCTACTATTTGAGTGTAGACTATAGGGTCATGAGGAATCCATATAAAACTAGAATTGATGAGAAACATTTTGATCTTTTCATACAAATCTCAAGGATCCTATTTCAATCTGCACAATGATTTTTCAATGTTCACACAAAGTTGGAGTTATCACTATTGATAAAATCTAAAGTTTAAAACATGTAAAATTCTTCCTATAAGTCTCCATACAAGAAGGCACTTGTGACATCTATTTATGGAATTCAAATATCTATGTTGCAACCAAGGAGAGTACAAGCCTAATGGAATTCATCTTCGCTATTAGAGAAAAAAGTGCCAGATATGTGTTAGCTTTGATTTGAATATGATTTTAGGGCTTAAGGCATTGATTTGAGTTAGAAAGCTTCATTTCTTTGCATATAGCCCGGTTACCCTATTTTTTAGGGTTTTGGAGTCCAAACATGATATAAAGGGGCTCTTACACTTTTTGTGATTACTGTAGCTTGTGCAAGAGGTCCCATGGATACTGTTGGAATTGTAGGATGCATGAATAGGGTGTAGGATGCATAAATATGTATGTATGTATGTATTTGTATTTTTAAATGTAAATGTAAATGCAATTACTGGATGCTCTCCTAGAACAATGAATGCAACATATCATTAAAGAAATCTATATTTATGTATATAAATGTGTATTTATAAATGCAAGTGTAAATGCAAAGAGCATATAGTTTTGTAGTGTTATAGAGTGTACAATCAATTGTAGGAGAAGAAAGCATGGTAGAATGTTTAAATCCAAATTAAAAATGAGTTGGTGTGAACTTGGATTTTCTATGTTGAAGCATCAAATAATTCCTTGAGCATATTTGGATTAATTAAAAAAAATTCTTTGGTACACTATAACATTCCTAAACCAAGGAAAAAATGTAACAAATCTAAGTCAATCATCTTAAAATTCCTCACTAAGTATACTTCCAAATCATGAATCTACTTTGTGTAAGATCCCATAGTTATTCAATTATCAACATAGAGTATAAAACTCAAGAATTTCCTATCTACTATTTGAGTGTAGACTATAGGGTCACGAGGAATCCATATAAAACTAGAATTGATGAGAAACATTTTGATCTTTTCATACAAATCTCAAGGATCCTATTTCAATTTGCACAATAATTTTTCAATGTTCACACAGAGTTAGAGTTATCACTATTGATAAAATCTAGAGTTTAAAACATGTAAAATTCTTCCTATAAGTCTCCATACAAGAAGGCACTTTTGACATCTATTTATGGACTTCAAATCTCTATGTTGCAACCAAGGAGAGTACAAGCCTAATGGAATTCATCTTAGCTATTAGAGAAAAAAGTGCCAGATATGTGTTAGCTTTGATTTGAATCTGATTTGAGGGCTTAAGGCATTGATTTGAGTTAGAAAGCTTCATTTCTTTGCATACAACGTGGTTACCCTATTTTTTAGCGTTTTGTAGTCCAAACATGATATAAAGGGGCTATTACACTTTTTTTGATTACTGTAGCTTGTGTAAGAGGTTCCATGGATACTGTTGTAATTGTAAGATGCATGAATAGGGCGTAGGATGCATAAATATGTATGTATATATGTATTTGTATTTTTAAATGTAAATGTAAATGCAACTACTGGATGCTCTCCTAGAACAATAAATGCAACATATCATTAAAGAAATCTATATTTATGTATATAAATGTGTATTTATAAATGCAAGTGTAAATGCAAAGAGCATATGGTTTTGTAGTGTTATAGATACAACATATCCATAAATAAATGTAATTGAAATTCTAAAGTCTTCAACACATATAACATGAAATCTATCAAACTATTAAACTACATGAGAAATAAATGAAAACAGTAAATGCATATGTATGTGTATTTGCAAATGTAAGTGTAAAATAAATAAGAATAATGAAAATTATAAAAAGAATACAAGGGGAGACCAGTGCCTTATTAGGTATATGGAGTCTAATGAATATCTACAAATGTGGATTTCAATAATGGCAATAATTCAAACTATCAGGCACAAAAATTGTTTACAACTTGTGTAAACGTGCAAGTGAATAATTGAGAAACTCTTCTTGAGATAGAATGGCAATTCTAGTTATGTGATTCTTCTTATTAATCCAACTAACACTTCCCAATTGTTTTGATTGATTAAAAAATTTTAATCCCTACTTGAGAGAACCGAATAACTAGATCACACATATATAGCAAATGTTCAATGATAAACTAAGTATAAAATTGTTATATCAATTTAAAAAATAGAGAAGCATCAGAATGGAGACAATCAAATAACTGCATAAATTTAACAAATAGCTGATACCAAAAGCTTAATCCATAACTTAGATATCTTCATTTACTCCATCAAAATACATGCATCTAAGTCTTTGTATATGAAAGCATTTTGCTAGAAATCTATCTACTGAATATCTCCTAACGCCTATATCTGTTGCATTACTATGGAATAGATATAAATACATCAAAACTTGGAAGGGACACATCCCTTCACAAATGTTCTATTTTACTTAACTAATTAAAACAAGAGATTAGGCTCTATTTAGCCACATATGAACAATTGATAAATGAGCTAGATAATCCTGTCATTCATGAGTATCGACATCTCCTAATGTGTTCTTGGCTGATATTTCCACCTTTATCATCCTTTCATTGTGCTCACAGCTCTTGTCCAATGTTGAATCCTTCCCTGTAGCATTTTCCAGAATTCCCTACAACATCAATTCACATTCTTCGATCCAATTGGCTTTCAATTTCAACTTTTCTCCATCTTCAAATAGTGTAGGTAGTCCCATATTCGTAACATCAACTAGCCCCTTTGCATCTTCTTGTAATTCCTCATAATAGTCCCTGTGTCTCTTTATAATTTGGTTACACATACCAATGGCCACACTGTTAGGAACATCTCTTTCATTTAATTCTAGGGAAATTTTCTTCAATCCTTCCATCAATTCTCTTGTGTTCCTGCCCTGTAACATGGTTCTTTGAAAATGCTCCCCATAGCTTATTCAACCAAATCATTAAGTTGGCTTACCTTTTTCTGATTATTGTAGCGAGTGTATCATATTTACCTTGTGAATATGCAGTTGACTCCTCCCAATGATCTTTTACCTCATGTGATATTTCACATTGTGTTATTAATTTAGGAGGTCCCATTGTGACTCCTAGCATGTCCTTCAAATGATCATTTTCTCTCATGATCCTTTCATTATTCATTTTGTAAATTTCCTTTTCTTTTATCAACATTTGTATTTGGGCTTTATTCAGTTTTGCCACATTAATCTCAATGTCTGCAGTCGCCATAAGATCTACCTCTCCAACCTTCAGAGTCATGACATGTCCAAATGCTTTCTCAGTATCAATCACCACTAACTTTCTATGAGGTGGATACAAGGCCCATATCATGAGTGATCCTTCATCTGGGTTATATTTGGATCCAACATATATTTTTGTCACCCCCTCCAGACTAAGCTTGTGTTTAGCACTATTATCCTTTAAGAAGCTATCAAACACCAATGCAGAATTCAAATCAAGCCCTAGAAAGATCATAACTCTAGCATCCTCTAACATTTTCCTTCATTTGTTGGGGGTCATATTAGCCATTTCTCCATCCACAATTAATTTCATATTATTTAGTAGTTGCTTCTCATTGCTTGGTGTAATATTATCAATTGTCTCCCTTATCTCCTTTCCCTTTTGCTTTTACAAGAAAGATCTGAATTATGAAGAATTCACAAATTTATTGTCTACTACAAATGACCTATATGCCATATGTTTGGTGTCTATATCTTGGCTCTCTTCAACACTTAGTTCTCTAGGAGGGCAGTTGTAATCTTGAGTTTTTAATCTGGAAATCCTACTGGGTAGGTCTCATGGCATATCTTCTCCAATTTTCTCATCTCCAGAAAAAGGGAACCCTATATTTAGCAACCCTTGGTTGTATTCCTCCACCACTCTCACTGTTTCCTCTACCTCCAAATTTCTATTCATGTCATCAAATTGATAAGGCACATGATCATATCGTCCAAAGTTTATCCTTTGTTTGGAAGAATTGATATATCCCTCTGGATCAAAACCTTCTCTTGGTGGACCCTTATTCATATTATACGGCATTAATTTGTCAAGGATCAAATCATATCCTTCCTTTGCAAGCACAGTAAAATTACCAAAGCACAGGGTACTAGGCATAAATGCATGTTTTCTGAATGAACCAAAATTCATGAAACTAGAAAAATCCATTTGTCTTACAATTTCCAAATATGCAATCCTATCCGAGACTATTTTAGGCAAAATGAATGGAGAATCCTCAAAACTAAACACCCTTACCATAGTAGCAGCTTCCAAGTAATACCAATCTCCCCAATTGTGATCAATTGGTCCATTAAAGTCCTTAGGTCTGAGGAAGCATTTTTTTTCATTAGACAATGAGTGCGCACAAGGATGACTATAGAATTCATATACTGGCTTTACAAAATATTCTTCAATATAAAAGAAACTAGAATTAGCAAACCTACTATCCCAAATGGCAGTCCACAATTGAATGGGTAACAATTTGCCCTCTTTATCAAACTGTGAAACCTTCAAATTTTCTGGCCAAATCCCTAACTCTTGTCTGAGGTACAATACTAGATGCATTAAAAGAGAATAATGCATAAGGTGCAGAACAGGGGATTTATTCTTGATTGCCACCAATGCTAAGTCCAACTCCTTGGAGACAACTGAAGCATAGTCGAATAACCTAGAATTATGACATTGAATGTCAGTTGCAATTACCATGGGAACAATGGACATATACTCAGGAACTTCCATACCCAACACTTGTCCTACTGAGAAATAGGTATATCTCATATAGGGCTCGAATAAGTCCACATGGAATGGAGGCCCATCGCCATCATCAAGTGGGACAATTTTACCATCTTATTTAATTCTATGTAAGGGCAACCTCCAACCCTTTTAATTGGTGTCCATTCTCCAAAACTCATTTTCCAACTCTTCATTTACAATTTTCTCATTACACCGCCCTTCCAACTTAAAAACCTCACATATTGAAGCCTCTGATATGTATACGAACAATCATTTTGGTTCATTTGTTTCTTCATCGGCCTAAATTTTAGTATCACTAACACATTTAGTGGTTCCTCCGATGTTATAAGTCTCGTCGATAACTTTTCTTTTGGTCTTGAATATGTCTCCATAACTCCTGCTGATATCCTCTTGTCGATGTAACTTAGCAGGTCAGGTGAACATTCAGGATTTACACCGATGGCACATGTCTCGCCGATATATTCCTAGTGCTCCTGTTAGTGAAAGAAATGATGATCTTGCTGATGAAACTTCATCAGTGAGACTCTTGGTGATGACCACCGAAGCCAATCCATCAGTGAGAGATCAATTATTGGCACAGGATAGAAAACTCACTCTGATAGTTCATGTCTTGCCAATGACTTCTGTCGGCAAGAAAGATCCAATGTCACACTGATCTGACCTCTTCAATATTTTTAAATAGACCTACACCATGTCATCACGGAGACTCTTGGCGATGACCACCAAATCCAACCCATTAGTGAGAGATCAATCATTGGCACAGGATAGAAAACTCACTCCGATAGTTCATGTCTTGCTAATGACTTCGGTCAGAAAGACAGATCCAATGTCACACCAATATAACCTTTGTGGGAGTTTTAATAGACCTACACCATGTCATCATGGAGACTCTTGGCGATGACCACCGAAGCCAACCCATCGGTGAGAGATCAATCATCAGCATAGGATAGAAAACTCACTCTGATAGTCCATGTCTTGCCGATGACTTCCTTCGGCAAGATAGATCCAATGTCACACTAATGACTTGTCTTGCCAATAGTTTCCCTTCATCGATGAGACCATAAGCCAATCTACATGATATTTCTTCTTTAGTAATCCTAGCTTTGAACATGAGCGTAGGTGATCTTTGAATTTACCCACTGTCACATCAAATGTTCTATTGGAAAGACAATTCAAAATTTGGGCGATCATTTTATTCAGGCTTGACTAATGTTCATTAAACGTTCTTTTGGTCGAGGAGACGTTATGCTGAGATCACATAATCTATCCATCTGATTCATATAAATGTCGCCAAGAGTCACCCCGACGACTATCTTGATATGTTTGTGTCTTTATCGGCAAGACATGGTGTATCACTAAGAAATTCAGTAATTTACCCGATGTTATAAGTCTCCCCCATGATTATTCCTTTGATCTCATGTCACCAATACTCCTTCTGATACAACTCCTTGTGCTTTGATCGGTGAGACAAGAGAGGTTTCTTTCCGATGGAACTTCATCAGTGAGACTTATATGCTTAGTATGACCTTTTCAATTCACCCTGATGGAACTTGTCTTGCTGATGAAAATATTTACCAGTGAGACCATGGACCATGTCATCCCGATGTGTATCTTCTTATGTAATACGATTGGTGTGACATTTCTAATCTTTCGTTGATATGTTAAAAATGAGAATATAATGATTTATGAATCAGAGAGACCTACACAAATTCTTGCCGATATGGGTTATTTGAATACTAGATTTTGGAGGTTTTTCATGATATCAAATGGTCAAGAATGATGTGATCATATGTGACTATTATGGATTATACTCAAGATAAGGTTTTATTTAGGGAATCAACAAGTGAAAAATCATTGTAAAATTTGAAAAATCACTTGTACTTGCCCTTGAATTATATTTAATAACTCCAAAATGGGTGTCTAAAACCATCAAGGGTTTCTCTTGTGTTTTGGGAAAGTTTTGAGTTATTGGGAAAAAACTAGGTTTGCACTATTACAAGGATTCAAGGAGTCAAAGTGTGAAATCTAACTTTTGTTCTTTGTCAGGCTTTGAGAGTTGTTTGTATTTTTTAAATTGGTCATTCTAAACTTGTTGGAAGCCTCTTAAAGGCAGGTTGATAGGTTGGTTGAGTTGAACCTACTAGGTCTAAATCAGGTAGTTGTTATTGCTAAGGTGGATCACTCCTTTCTGTGAAGGCCATACACTTATGATTGGGTCAAGTGTTCTTTTCTTTAGAAAATTCCTATTGCCTTTTGATAGGTTAATTATGATTTGATTAGATGGGTTATGAAGCACTTATTTCAAACAAATATCTTTATGAAAGAAGTATATTGGCATGAAATTAAATATGATTTGTATTCCAATGTAAAAACTACAAAGAATGGAAACAATTCTTTCAACACATAAATTATTATGTAGTAGTCAATTAAAATGAAAAATATTACTCTATATTAGTTAGGATACACAACTAAGAAAATGATCTAAAGTGACTTATTTATCCTAGAGGAACTAAGTATATAGTATGCAAAGAAAATCAACAAACCCACAACTACCCCTATTTTGAAGGAGTTTAGTTTTCTCCCCTTCCTGATCTCGCTAATATTGTCTAATTATTTTAAAGAGACGAAGGGTCATAACACAACTTTATTCAACCTATTAAATAGCTTATTAATGAAACTTGAAAAAGCAACAAAACAATTTCTACATTTGGAAATTCATTGGAATGAAGAGTGGTGACAATAATCTACTTATAGTTTAATAAAACACTATTTTATAAGAAGGCTTGACATTAGAAAGATAAGTGTTACTTATAGTTTAATAAAACACTATTATAGTTTTACCAACATATACTATTGTATTCTTGCATGGCTTCTTAGTTAATATATGGGGAGATAGAGATAGATGGGGAGAGAAAGAAAGAGAGATAGAGATATATGGTAAGAGAAAGAGAGATGGAGATATATGGGAAGAGAGGTGGAGATAGAGAGTCGATGGATAGGGGGATAGGGAGGATAGGGGGGATAGGGAGGGAGAGATGGTGAGAGATAGAGAGGGGGGGATAGAGAGGGGGAGGGAGATAAATGGATATAGATAGGTAGAGGAGGAGAGATATAGAAGAGGGGGAGAGAGGGAGAGATAGGTTGAACAGGAAAAGAGAGAAGAGAGGGAGATAGATAGGTAGAAGAGGGAGAGAAAGAAGAGGGGGAGAGGGAGAGCGATATGTAGAAAGGGAGAGAGGGAGAGAGATAAGAATATTGGGGAGAGGGGAGATAGCTCAATATATACAGAGGGAGAGGGAGAGACATAGAAAGGGGGTTATATAGAGAGATAGAGGGGGTTGGTGAAAGAGATAGAGAGATCCTGATAGAGGTAGAGAAAGATATGGATAGAAAGAGATAGAGAGAGGAGGGAGAGGGAGATAAAAGAGAAATAGAGATAGAGTATATAGAGTAGGAGAGATGGAGGGAGAGATGGAGTGAATGAGAGAGAAAGGGGAGAGGGAGAGATAGCTCAATAGATAGAGGGGGGAAGAGGGAGTGACATAGATAGTGGGAGATATAGAGAGATAGAGAGCGATAGGGAGAGATATATCAATCACCCTCCCTATATCTCTATCTATTCATCCTTATCCCTTTATCTCTCTACCTCTCTCTATCTCCTTGTATCCCTTTCTATTTGCATGTTTTTCATTATATCCCTCTCTATATTTTCTTCCCTATATTTATCTTTGTCTCCTTAAGTGTGCAATGGGTACATTGAAGAGGTCTTAAAGGAGAATTATCATATCTTTAATAAAATGGCATGCTACCTTGAGCATAACTCCCCAAGGACACATGCCATCCTTAGATTGTTGAAATGAAACAACCAATCAAATTTTAGTTTCTCTCTCTCATATTAATATTATATTAATATATATTACTATTATATTAAATATATATTATATTAATTATATTTTGTAGTATATAAAAATATACTTATTATTAATTATTAATTATAATATTTTTTTTAAAGAATATAATATATAATTATAATAAGTTGAATAATTATATTATTTATTATGTAAAATATAGCTAATATATACTTAACTATATTTTAGAATATTAAAACCTAGATAAATGGCGCCATAATTTTCAATTTAATTAGCATACTCTAAAACCTAACGAAACCAAGTTGTAGCTCGACAAATTGGAGAAGTGAAAGGTCAATACCAATGCCAAGGAAGAGTTTGGAGTAGTGAAAACAAGGTCAATGCTAGCACCGAGGAAGAGTTTGGAGTTAAAACAAGGTCAATACCAGCGTTGACGAAGAGTTTGGAGTGAAAACAAGGTCAATATCAGCGCCAAGGAAGAGCTTGGAGGAGTGAAAACAAGGTCAATACCAATGCCGAGGATGAGGTTGAGGGAACTCAGGGAAAATTGATGACCAAGGGAAAATGAGTACTGTAAGTTTGGAACCCCCATTCTCTTTCTACAATTTTCATGCCTAGTTTCCAAATATCTTCTCATACATTGGCACCCCCATTCTCGTAAAATGGTATAAGATGAGATAGAAAAATAAAATAGCTTAGTCTTTCACATTTTTATCGACCAATCTTAGGTCTTGGAAAAACTCCCATAATCTACCCATATCTTGGTTGAGGTCTAGGATTTCATCACACATAGCCTTCATCGCATGAGTCTGAAGCAATTGTAAACTTAGCCCAAGTATATGCTAGGCTAAGAAAGATCTAATGAATGGAAATAGAGGCATACAATTCTTGTTTAATACCTCCACCACAAACATATGCAAGGAAAGGTCTCCTCCCTTCGGGGTCTGTGAGGTTGGCTTTCTCAACTTCAACATGGTATCAGAGCTCCAGATCTGCGGCTACCTACTCTTTTTCTAAAGATATTAGCTTACAGAGTTTTTTTTCTGTGCAAGGGTTTCATTCCAATTCGTTTTTGCCAGATCAGAGGGGTTTTCCATCATTTTTTAAGAAATTTTCACCTTGATCTCTCAAATAGTGCATGCTAGTGAAAAACAGACCTCATAAATGCGCTCAGAAGGCCCAAAAATCCCTATTTTCATATAAAATATGATAGGGTTTTCTGAAAATTAATTTTTTAGTGTTTTTGGGGAATTTCAAATAATGGCCAGAAAAATCCGTATGATTGTACGGATCCGTATGGATGAGACAATTTTTGTTTCATTTTTTTGGTCGCTGCATCAATTTTGAGCTGCCTCATTTTTCGTGCCCTTTTGATTTCTGCCTCGATTTTCGTGCATGAAGGTTCAGATGAATATTTTTGGTTTAAAGCCTAAATGAGTACTTTTAGTAAAATGGGCATATCTTGGGCGTTTTAGCTCATATTTTCGAATGAAAATAGGCGTTGGAAAGCTGGTTCTGGCGCAGTTCTGATGGATCAGGTCTAATTTCCTGGTTTTTCCGTTTTGATGCTGTTTTCCTCAGTCAAAATCAGAACAAGATTTTTGCACTCCCAGAGCCATATCTTTTGCATACGGACTCCGTTTTTTGCAAAAAAATAGGCGTTGGAAAGGTGTTTCTGTGAAATTTCCAGATCTACAATTTATTTTTCTAGAATCTATCCCAGGTACGTTTTATTCAGTTTTTTGTGTTTTCACACATCTGTCAATTACTTGGACATTTTGGCACCTGGAAATGATCTGTTTGCTTGGGATGCCTTTATTTGATCTGCTTTATCAGTATTGTGGTTAGTTAGTCTCAAATTTTTAATTTGAAGAGTTATCATGGGTTTTTCTACTCACCCTTCAGTTGTTTTTCTAGAACGGGGTAATTATGAGTCATGGGCAAAGGGCATACTTACACACTGTAGGTGGCTTAATATTTTGCCTTATTTGTATGATCTCATACCTGAACCAACAACTTTAGAGGGAAAAATAGCTTGGGATATCATTAGAAATCACATAGTAGGAGTTATTTTGTCTAGTGTTGATTCTGACACTGTGTGGGCTATATCGGGCATTGATTGTCCTCACCCACTTTGGGAACGTCTTTGGGAGATCTATGGAGACCCCAGTCTTTCTCCATTCCCAAAGGATCCTACTTCAGATTGTCTTGTACCCATTGGTTGGAGAGATAACACACCTTTTGATCATGATACTTTAAAGGAACTTCAGTATTTAGACACCCTTACATATTCTGATGAATCAGAGGATTGTCTCACAGTTCCTACTCTTCAGACTGAGATTATACATGTATCAGCATCATCTCCTGTTGTTCCTGATCAGTTTGATATTGCCTCTTCTTTGGCTCCTATTGATTCAGCTAAGCAGGACATCATACATCTTTCAGACATGGCTACTTGAGATTCTTATCTTGCAGGCATTTCGTCTTTGTTTGTAGAGTCCTATATTGCAGATTTGGAGGATTACTTTGAGGATTTTCAGCTCCTCTTTGTTGACAGCCATATTCCAGTTGTTAACCCACCATCATCCGTGCATTCAGAGGTTGCAGTTTTTGAGTCTTCAATTCAGTTTGGATTTGACATCTTTTGTTTCAGTTCAGACAGAGAGATTCTTCAACATCCTATCATGGCACACATCTTGAGACATCTTGGTTCTTCTCTTTTCACAGGGTTTCTTCGACATTGACCTTTGGATCCATTTCTTCCCAAGGGGAGGAATATTATATGCCGCTTCAGGATCTCTTTTTGGATTCTACCTCAGACATCCATATGTGCGACACGAGTTTCTTCATTGTGGGGGGGCCTTCTAGTCTCTTTCTATTTCTCTTATGGAGACCATTGTACATGTACTTATATGATAGAAGCTGTCTATGGGGGGTCTTATGTTATCCACCTCCTATCCTTCTATTATTAGTGCATTTATTTATTTCATCTCTTTTTGGAGTAGAGTTTTTCCCATGAGGTTTTCTCTATTTCTCCACTTTACAGAGATTTGGTTGTAATTGGGTACCTGATCAGGCCTTGTTGCCGGGACCCAGAAGTTACTCTTGCATTGTAGTTACCTTTGCTTTCTTGCACATGGTAAGCGTACTTTGCTCATCTTAAAAGGGGTGTTAGAGCAAAGGTTTTAGATTTAATCATGTTGATTAAATTACCTTTGTCCTCTTAAGATTTCACTTTAGTTTTATTTGACATTTAATAATTATATTAATTATTAAATGTCTACCTATTAGGGTTTCTTTTAGGGTTGCACAATATCCTTTTATAAGGATTCATCATTGTAATTTATCTCTCTCTCAGATGAATACATTTTTCAGCTTTCAGAGCACCCTTATTTTTTTGTCTGGAATGTCTTCTTTCTGTGATAGGTTATTTGCATGTAGGTGATCTTCGGGGTCTGTGAGGTTGGCTTTCTCAACTTCAACAATTGGTGGACCATAGTCACATTTAACACTTGTAACAAAGTTTGTGAATTAAAACATTAAGTAGATTTGATTTGTGATGGACACATGTGGATGGTAGTAACAATAACTTGCAATCTATCAAGACTTGATTACCTTATAACCTGTGAAATTCTAGCAATGAAATGATAGATTAATCATAATGTCACCTTGGGATCACATCACCATGAAAGAACTTCATCCAACATCCTTATGAGTCACGAGGTACCACTGGAAATGGGTATTTGTCGGATCATCTTCCCTCGGCGAGGAAATTCGGGGAAGAGAAAGGCGAGACATGTAATGGAGTCACAAAGAGGAGAATAAACTAGAGGTCAAAAGATTAGAAGAAAATTTTTATGCATCATGGAATTTTGTTGTGTTGAAGGGTCATGTTCTTATGAAGATGAGGCATAGGTGATCAACCGAGGTTCCCTTGAAGTGCAAACGTAAGATAGTGGAGCACCAAGGAACTTCTACAATAAGCAGTGATTTTTTGTGTCCAGCGCGAGAGGATATATCGCTCAACATAGATGTTGCGTTTTGGGCCTATTTTGCATGGATATCATAAAGGTCTATTACAACAGGTGGTGAATTGATGGAATTGTATGTGGGACACTAATCTGATTACAAGATTGGATGTGATTGGTTTGATATACACGAAGTATCGTGGGAGTATGCTGCTGTCAACAAATTATATATAGCTAAAGATAAGGATCAAAATGAAGGAGTGGCTATGTACATTGACGGAAGGCCAAAAGCATCGGGGAATATTGCAGGGTTTATAAATAGTACATGACCTAGGTCAATAAATAAGCAACCCAATTGCATATTCGAGGCGTGTGAGGGAAACCGTGTATTCGTATGTGCGATAAAATCAATAACTGTAGGGGAAGAGTTGCTAATTGATTACAATTTGAATCGCTTAGTTACAAACACAGTTACTAAAGGGGTGGTACATACTATGTACCATTTTACCCAACCTCCAATTAATGACTCCAATATACCATTTTATTCTTATGTTTTTTTTTTGTAAGTCTAATGGTTTCATTTCACTATTGTTTTTTTATATTTAATTTTTGTCACAGTGGGACATTGATCATACGGGGAAGTCTTCGGCCCAGAGCACAGATCATGATGCATCTTCAGGTGCTTCTACCCAACAGGTTTACCTCATTGTAATTGTACAAATTAGATACGACCAAAATGTTTTATTATTATGTTTTTTTCATAAGTTTATTTGGTTAATTTTGATAATATTTTTAATATTCTTGTTGCAGTCGACTAGATTGAGGAAAGGCACCAGTAGTAGACAAGAGCATCCATAGGGAGGTGTAGTCAATATTATGTGATGATGGCATCGCTTATTCAACAAACCCTCTTGATATGATAAGGAAGACCCACAAAAAATGCAATGAAGAAATCATTAAGTTGTTATTCAGAGTGCCTCAAATAGATGAAATAAGAGAGGGTTAAAATATTGAATGAGAGAGCACAAAACTTGCAAGTAAGCTATCATGAGGTCTTTAATTATAACATAAGTTCATTCATGGTTTTATATTTTGTACTCTTTTATGTCATGAACTAGAATATGTGTTGTTTTTACAGGATTTTTTTCATCCTCATGATGCTCCTAGCCATGATCAGGGTACTGCAAGTGCTTCTTGAGGAGTAGGGGTTAGTACAAGAGTCCATCCTGATCTTCCTACGCATACATCACATCATCTAACATCATCTATGCCTATATTGTCATCTGAAATGTCGGCAACACATACCATGCAGGTATCTATTACTGTGCCCTCTGGCAGTGAACACATGTCGGAACATGTGTTAGGACATGTACTTGGGGATGTAGAGGCCACTAGTACTGGTAATGTTTTAGCAGCATTTCCTGGATCTTCCCGTATTACTAGTACGAGAACATTGCCAGTCACATTTGTGGTGACCGAGGATTTCGTTCCCATAGAGATAGAGAAGGTCTCAGGTACTTTAAAATGTTTTAATTATTATTATATATAATCCAATTGAAATTTACTTATTGATCACTTTTTTTAGACTATTGATCCCATGATCATTTTGCAAGAAATGATATTTTTTATAAACATCTAAGTGATATTACATTGGAGCTCTTAGGGCCCACCATACGTACACGGTGGAATGCCCAAAATCAAGATTTAAAAGATGAGCTCATTAACCATTTAGTTGTGTTGTTCGATGATAAAACATTCAACCGAACCAAGGTCCTTAAGAAAGTTGGTACCTATCTAAAGTATGTGAGGGGCCAATATAGGTCACATTTAGAGAAGAACAAAAAGTATGAACATCCTCCCATGATTCCAGAGAGGGAGTGGAAGGACCTAGAGTCAGACGGAAAGGAGAAGGTTTAAAAGAAAAAAGGAAAGACACCACCAAGCCAAGGAAGGTATGTGATACTATCAAAAATGTAATTATATACTGATTACTATTTCTTTTTACATAATCTAACATATTTCAAACTTTTCATAGGCTACCTGACACATCGAAGGCAACAAAGAGAAGACTAAAAAAACACGGGCAACACAAACTTGGCTCTGGTGGTTATATGAAATTAGCCACATGAATTGTAAGTATCAATAAATGAAATATTGCATCCAAATAATAAGTTGCAAACAATTTTGGTTTTATCACACCATAGAAGCAAAATTCATGATCTTATGCAAAAATGCAGGGCTCTGAATTCAACAGAGTTTCCATAGAAGAGGACTTGAAGATTTCCTTCCATAAAGGAGGTATGGTTGTGGTGAACACCTAAAGTCTTGATTGGGGAAAACACAATCTTCCACTGCATCCGACACATAGGTAAATAAACTCAATAAAGTTTATTTAAAATTGAATACTTGTGCAATCTATTCAATATTAATTTCCACCATAAAGTAATTACATGCCTATTTGTTTTAAACATACAAGCAATGATAATATTGCACATGACATTGGAATGTAGCCTGGTGAGGGTGGACCACAACCTACAGATGAAGGTCATGGTGTGCATCCCAGTATTGGATGTATTCATGTGCTATAAAAAATGCAGTATGGATTAATACAATTAAACATCTTTAATTGCAATTGGTGTATTAATTAATGTAACATTTCATGTTTCAACTTTAGAGCATGTAGAGCGTGATCAACATGTTGAGCATGATTAGGCTAGATAAGATTAGGAACATGATGTGGCCCCATTAGGTAAAGAGGACCACTCTAATGTTCTTTTAACCATATTTAATTGCAATTGGTGTATTAATTAACATAACCTTTCATGTTTTAACTTTAGAGCATGTAGAGCGTGATCAACGTGTTGAGCATGATCAGGCTAGAGAAGATCAGGAACATGATGTGGCCCCATTAGGTAAAGAGGACCACTCTAATGTTCTTTTAAACATATTTAATTTCAATTGGTGTATTAATTAATGTAACCTTTCGTGTTTCAACTATAGATCAGGATTTAGAGGGTGTTCAACATGTTGAGCATGAGTCTATAAGAGAAGTTCAGGAACATGATGTGGAACCATCAGGTAAAGAGAACCACTCTAATTTTCTTTTAATTAATGAAATACTTGTAACAATAATAATAAAACATATCAATTTAACATTTCTTTGTTATTGCAGTAGACCCCCCCTTATAGCGGCATCCATGTCGTGAGCACATGACTAGGCGTACATTAAGATCATGAGCAGAGGGCAGAACAACTAAAGGGGGGATAGATGATTTATAAAACGATAATCCACTTCATATTTTTTTAGCTTTAAAAAAGAAACAAAAAAAAAGTGATTGTAATCATATCATGACAACCATATTTTTTATAATATGTAAAACTGAAAGAATGAATGTTATATGTTAATGAAGGGTATGTGCAGGATCATGATGGGAAAAAAAAAAGTATTAGCAATATGATGGGTATGTGGTTGACGACTTTTAACTTAAAAATGATGAGAGAAGCGAAAAAGGTTTTAAAAGAGGAAATTCCTAATAGCTTTCCACCAATATAAATTATGCTTTGCGCTTTGAATTTAATAAGTAATTATTATTCATTTTCTATTCAAATTACAAGTAAAAGTCTAAATTGATGGTGATTGAAAAATATCAATAGCTTTCAAATCAAAGTATCGTCACATTCTATGCTTCACATACTATAGGATTAAAAGAAATAAAAAAATTGAATTTCATGAATTTTTTGACCAAATTTAAGGTGGTGGAACCATATGAGTTATTTATATTTTTTAAAAGTTGTAATAAAAATTCATAATTAATTATTTACTTGAAAAAATTATAAAAAAATATGCATCACATTGGGACATAGGTCCTCTACTTATATCTAAAGCTTATAAAAAATATCATTTTTATTGTGGTTAGAGTAGGTCCAGACAGGGCCTTACTACTTCTTATTTTCCCTCAAATTTAAAGTACTACTACATTGAAATTTCAAATTTTCACCTAATAGATTTAAAAAAAAAAACAAACCTAGCAGTTTAGAAACTACATTCAATTTTCTACTGATTCTATTCTTACATATTTTTGAAATAATATAGATAAATTATTCAAATTTTCACGTCAAGTTTCCTAACCCTGATTTTTCTAAATTTTTTTCCACTTAAGGGCCTATTTTTTCCATGATGATCCACCCCTTTTATACCTAAATGAATGTGAATATGTTAATGAATGAATGTTATATGTTAATGAATAGATGCTATATGTTATTAATGGATGAATGAATGAATGTTATATGTTATTAATGGATGAATCAATGATTAATGTTATATGATCGGGTATGGGGAATTGAGAGTGATGTGAGGGGGGGAGGGGCCAAATGAGCTTCCACCGTCACGTGGTTGGCTCTGTTAAGTAGAGAATATTAAACTACTCTCAAAACAAAGAGAAGCTCAATAAGGTAATGCACTTTTCAATATAAGAAATGCATCGTTTGAAGCATCAAACCAATATGTAAAGATGAAATAAAGTGTTAACTTTTCACTATGGTGGCAGAAAAATGATTCTTTATACCCTGAATACATGCTCTACATCATAATTTGAAGTTTTTTCCATTCCAATGTTTGGAGTTTAGTTTGTTTGTATGGCTTTGTATGAATACCACATTGTGTTGTGTGTGGATTTGGTTTCAAAGCTTCGTTTCTTCTTTTTTTAATGGTGACATAACTCTAAAATTAGAATTTTGTGCATAATAGGTTAGTGGAAAAATTAACAGCTCTGAAGGGTTTAGAGGCTCGATTGAGATAGATACACAGATATTTGGATCTTGTTGTTGATGGGAGGCTTCCACTTAACCATGAAATTTTGTACCATCTACAGGTATGCAAAAGTTTCTCTACTTACATTCATTTTGATCATAAATGTTCTAAATTATATTAATGCTTCAAACTTAAGATTTGTTTCATTGTTATAATGATCAAAATGTTATACTTTGCTATACATTCAAGTATTCTCTTGCCCCCTACCCTTTTCTCTCTCCCCCCTCTTAAGAATTTTCTTTGTCATAAAAGATTCACATTTCTGTCTCATTTACACAAATTTATTTGAAGCTCTAGGAGTGAATAAAGATATGTAAAAGATGATAGATTATGTCTAAACAACAACTTTCTATCTTATAGCTAATTAAATCCTTAATATTTGCATAGTTTAGAGCTCGAATAATGCTTGTATACGCATGTGTAGCAATAAGGGAGCATTGATATTTTTTGGCATTGCATTGAGGAAATAGTTTTCTCTTATACCTACCCTTGGCTAGACATGGAGGTATATATATCAGTTTTTGGGTTTTTTTTGTAAGTAGTTAATTTCACAAAGGAAGACTAAAATCTTCTTAATATCCTGTCAGGTGTGAAAGCATATGAATCACTTGCTGAAGGCACCATTTTGTATTCATCCAAAAACTAGTTTGTTCTTTATTTTATGTTTCTTGCATATGTTTTTTTAGGCTCTAGAGATGTAGCTCGGCTCTTTCCTTTGCACTTTTCATCTATTTTGATGATTACAATAGTTTGTCCTCATAATTTTTTATGTAGATCTGTTTGTAACTTTATTTTCTACCAATCAATTTGAAAACCAGTCACATATTAAGGACCATTTCACTAACTTGTAGTCATCCATTATTTCATATGTTGCAGGTTGTGTCTATGTGCCAATAAATCCTGACGATTGCAAGAACTTTAATCCTACAAGTGTACCCACTCTTTCTCAAGTAAAATTCTTACCTTATTTTATAGGTATTTAAATGGTTAATTGAAGGTGCTTCTTTATATTTGAGATAGTTGAGCCCTCAATTAAAATATGGTATTAGATGGGCAGTATAATGATAAAACTGAGGTCCATTGAACACAAGCTCTGTTCTCTTGACACTGCTCAACATTTTCCCTACACATTTTCTCTTCAATCTAGACATTTCTTAACTCCTTCCCTTGTTAGCCCTTGATTGTTCTCAAGTGTAATGCTTGTTCTATGCATCTTATAGTCTGTATATATGATCATTCATCTCTTATGAAGCATGGATAACCTTTCATGGAATTGTTGTGATTAGACAATTGCCATTGTAAGAATAATCATTTAATTTGTATGGAAGTAAGTCTTTTTCATATTATTTGACTTGGTATTGTAAACTTGTCTTTGCAGGATTCTCTAGGGGGGAACAACAGAACTGTGATGATAGGTAGAGTTGTACAACACCATAAATCATTTGGAATTATCAATATATTGCTTATAGAATACTCTATGCAAGTAAAATGGAATGTGCAATGACAATTGGTCTCAAATTCAAATCTGAATATAAGTATATTACACAAGAAGATGGCATCTATTCTATGATTTAAAGAACCCCAAAATAAGAAAATTAATAGGTTCCATCTATTTACTTGCTCTTAGACACTTGTTTAATGTCTTGGTGAGTGTTCAAAACTCCTCCGGTGTGACATTGGATATGTCTGTCTTGGCTGATAACCAGCAGTGTTCAAAACTCCTAAACAGGTTAGATCGGTGTGACATTGGATATGTCTCACCAACGAAAGTCATCAACAAGACATGGACTATCAGAGTGATTTTTCTATCCTATTCTGATGATTGATCTCTCATCGATGGGTTGGCTATGATGGTCATCGCCAAGAGTCTCTGTGATGACATGGTGTAGGTCTGTTTAAAACTACTGAAGAGGTCAGATCGATGTAAAATTGGATATGTCTTTCTGACGGAAGTCATCGACAAGACATGGACTATCGGAGTGAGTTTCCTATCCTGTTTCGATGATTGATCTCTCACCGATGGGTTGGATTTGGTGGTCATCACCAAGAGTCTCCACGATGACATGGTGTAGGTCTATTTAAAACTCCTGTAGAGGTCAGATCGGTGTGACATTGGATCTATCTTGTCGACAGAAGTCATCGACAAGACATGGACTATTAGAGTGAGTTTTCTATCCTATGTCGATGATTGATCTCTCACCGATGGGTTAGCTATGGTGGTCATCACCAAGAGTCTTCACGATGAAATGGTGTAGGTCTATTTAAAACTCCTCAAGAGGTTAGATCAATGTGACATTGGACCTGTCTTACTGACGAAAGTCATTGGAAAGACATGGACTATCGGAGTTAGTTTTCTATCCTATTCTAATGATTGATCTCTCACCAATGGGTTGGCTACAATGGTCATCACCAAGATTCTATGTGATGACATGGTGTAGGTCTATTTAAAACTCCTTAAGAGGTCAAATCAGTGTGACATTGGATCTGTCTTTCTGATGGAAGTCATCAGCAAGACATGGACTATAGGAGTGAGTTTTCTATCCTGTTACGATGATTGATCTCTCACCAATGGGCTGAATACGGTGGTCATCGCCAAGAGTCTCTGTGATGACATGGTGTAGGTCTATTTAAAACTCTTGAAGAGGTCAGATTGGTGTGACATTGGATCTATCTTGTTGATGGAAGTCATCAGCAAGACATGGACTATCTGAGTGAGTTTTCTATCTTGTGTTGATGATTGATCTCTCTCCAATGGGTTGGCTTCGGTGGTCATCACCAAGAGTCTCCATGATGGTACATTTCAACGAATATTTTTTTAAAAAAAATTCATTGTTGTGTCGCAATTTTGATGAAGGAAACTGACGAATCACCGAAAAGGTCTAATGAAGTTGCTATAGCTGCGACGAATGCTTCATCATAACTACTTTCCCATTTCATCGAAATGGCGATGAACTTATAGTGTTGTTTCGACACTTTGGAAGACCCATTGCAATTGTGTTTTGGTTATAATTCGTCAGTGGATACACGGAGTTGTCGTCGATATTCTAATGAACAACAAAGCCATTTTATGATGCCGATGACTAACAAATCTGGGTCATTATTTCGACATTTAATTCTTCGTATGAATTTCGATGAAAAAATGGCAATGAAAATTATTTCATTGGTTCGTCAGGTGTTCGAAAAGAGTTTGTCGCAAGACCGACGAACGTTTGTCAGAAAATGGAGTCAAATTCAGTAGTAGAATATTTTCATTGACTAAGGAACCGTTTGGAAGGTGGGAATATCTGCATTGATAAATGGAAATAACTTTTGTCTCATCTAGGATATTCCCCCTTGCAGTTTGCAAATATAACTATATTTTAGAATGAATTGTAATTTTCAAATGAAGAAGCAACATGTGTACATTGGCCTGAGGTTTTTTTAACTCCCTTTTTTTATAAAAGGGAATTCAAGGCCAATTGTATGGGTTTTCTATTGATCTTAGAGAAATTTTGTAAGAGACAATACATTGAATAGAATGGATTCTATATTTAGGTTAAGAGTCTTTTGTTTCTGTAAACAATTTTCAATAACAGTACTAGCATTTGAAATGTAAAGAATGGTGTAATTTCAAAGCCATTTATTTCCTCGTGTATTCATCATTTCAATTATCAATGAAATAGTCAAGGGTTGTTTTGATGGTCTTCATTTTTTTCTAATGAATGTATGGTTTTTTCTTTGTCCTAATTGAAAGAATTAGTTAAATTGCTTGGATGAAATCATAGGTTTATGTGATTTAAGTCTCAGGATATGATAACAAGTTCTAGTTTTGAGTAGTTGAGTATAATGTTTTTATGCAACATTGTAGAAGATTTGTGATGCTAAGTGTTAATTTATTGCCAAATTTGATTTGCATTTAATTGGACTTTGTACACTAGGTTAAGGCACTATTCTGAGATTTGTGCTTGTGTTAAAATATTATTGACCATTCATAAACAATACATTTAAAATCACTTAATTCTTTAAATTCTTGTTGAAATGTATAACAAATTGAAATCTACCATGCTCCACTACTTGTAAAACAATTAATATGTAAGTATTTTCTAGATCTTTGCATCTATTGAATTTTCAAGCAATTATGTGTAGAGATTATCTGTTATTTACAATGTACAAGGTTAACTGGCACAGAGGATCTTAAACACATTGTGTGGGATCACCCTCCCAGGTTTTATAGAGCCCAAAGTGTAGGAGGAAATCCTTTCTAATATTTCACTCGTTCATTGGCCAATCCCTCCAAATAGCTGACCATTGGAAGATGGAAATTTCATAGGTTATTTGTGAGATCCACTTGGTTCATTAAAAATAAATAACACAGTGTATGTGTGACCTCTTCAAGTGCACAAAGAATGCACTAAAAGAAAAGAGGAAGGTGTTAAACAAAGAGGTGTAGGGTACATATCTGTGTTGCAAATTCAACAACAAAGGATTGATTAGTTGCAAATAGGGTTGCAACATTGAATTGGATTTAGAAGCATCAAATTGTAATAATTTGCATTATAAATCTTATTGGTGGGTGCCATCAGATAACTGGGTAGGTTCTCAGTGTAGGGAGTTTGTGCTTCCTTGGAGTGGGTGCTTCTAAAATAGGGGGATTAGTGTCTCCTTAGGGTTGGTTCCCTTAAATAATTGTAATTAGAGATTTACCTTGTGAGGTTGGATTAGGACAGTAGATCCTAACAGTTATTCTCACCGTGGTTTTCCCATCTTGGTTTTTCCACGTATATCTTATGTTGTGAGTTATTGTGTTTGCATGTTTACCTCTCTGCACATTTAGTTTAATCTACACTAAAGGTCTTAAAAGGAATTAATCATTTTAAAGTATTAAAGAGATAAATTCTAATTAATCTATTGATTCACCCCCCCCTCTCAGTAGATTGTTTTGTTCCAACATAGATATAGCATATGTGAACATCATCTAAAGTATTAAGGATAAAAATAGAATCTTTAATAATATTTTCAATAGATCAAATAGGGTTATTTAAAAAATTTAAACAGTTAATAATGTTAAAAGAATCACCTTCAATCCATATCTTGGAAGAACCAAGAGAATGGGCCAATTTCAAATTGTTTTAGGTAGTCACAACTTTGGCAATGTGGTTTCTCTAAGTACTCAAAGGGAGTGCCACAATCAATATAAACCTACATTTCTCATGTCTTAACACCCCTCACTACTAGCAGGCCCCAAATTACCCTTGGATGCCCCATCAAAGTTAATTTTGATCCAACCCACCAAAGGAGGCATCCATACAACATTATCTCTAGCATTCTTCACATTATTTTATTGGGATTGAGATATTAAAGGATAATTGCTAATTGTGCACCACCTACTTATCATAATCAAAACTAGGAGAAACTATAGACCTCCCCACATTCTTATTGAGAATCCCAAACAAAAAGTTTTCCTTGATTGAGAAGCAGATTTTAACGGACACTCTTTTAGGAGTAAAAAAAAAACTCTCTAAAAACATGGTTGTTCCTCTCTTTCCAGACCCCCCACACAACATGGGAAATAATTAAAGACCAATGATAGACAAGAACAGGATTAGAGGTTAGAGCAATCTATTGAGACCAGAGGTCCTTAAAGGAGAAAGGAAAAACCCAACAAAGATTCCAAAGGGAAAGGATGCTATCCCAAACATTTTAACAAAACTGTAGCCAAGAAGAAGATGGAGGTGAGACTCTAACTCCCTTTCACAAAGTGCACATCTATTTAGAAGGGAAAATCCTCATTTATATAGGTTGTCCAGAGTGAGCACTTTATTTTGAGCAAGCATCCAAAAAAAGATGTTAATTTTTGGAATCAACAAGGATTCCAAAAGGAGCCCTAGAATGGAGGCAGGGGGGCATGAACCTACAAAAAACTAAAATCAAAAGAAATAGAGAACATACCATCAGCATTGAAATTCTAGACCAATCTATCATAACTTGGGGACCTAAGTATATAAACTAGAGACAAATATTAATGAAGAATAGCAAGAGACGGATCGAGAGAAACCAAATCCCTCCACTAACCATGATGAAAAATGTCTGCCAAGTTGAAAGAAAGGAAGAAGAATCCTTGAAGACCACAGAGCCAACAAAGTCACTTAGAGAATCCTTTGGCAACACTCTCAAGGTTCATCTAAAAAAGTAAATAAGGATTCAACTAGTCATTCCTCCCTAGTTGGTTTAGCTCCCATCACAACAAGGCTATATTGATCTGAATAAAATCCCACCTAATTAGAGAATGGAGATCAGAGACACTTTTATCACATCTAGGAGAAAAGAAATCATAGAAACTCATCAAAAGGGGACTGAGCTAATCATTGATGCCATAAAATTCTTACAAGATGCAACCCTTGATACCACTATTGATGATTCTTTAACACATGTTGAGAATTTGAAGTTTCACCAAGAAGCCTAGAATGCAAATCTCTAAGAGGATAAGCCCAAGGCTCATTAAGTATAACTTAGATGTTGATATAATACTAAAAAATAAGGTTAAGTGGGACATCACTCTTTATAAAGTAATTTATTTCCTTCAATTGTTTTTGTGTTTATTTATAATTTTAAATTTTGTTTTTATTGAAAACATAACTATTTCAATGGGATGCCAATTTAATCTTAACTAATTATCCAAAATATCAAATAAATTATATAATCTTGACATTAAATCTCTTCTCTAGTGAATCATATTTTTAATATTTTTAAATAAACTTTAGTATTTTTTCTTCACAAGACTGTCAACCTTATATTTTTGTGTTGATGACCTACTCTTATTTTTTTAAAGAAAAATATAAACAATAAATAAACAATTAAAACTTATGTTTTTAAAAATTAAACTTATAGATCTAAAAAAGTATATTTTTAGTTTTTGAAAAAATGTTATTTACATGAGTAGGAGCTATGAAAGCATCAAGTTTTTTGAATAATTGTTTTTTAGTAAATTGGTCCCAAAGTGATACTACATATGTATTTAGAGGACACTTCAATTAGAAAAGTTGTGGCCATATATAATTTAGCTGGAATAATCTAGTTAGACAATATGTTTGACTAAAATTTATTTTTAGTTGGAACTAAAATTCACTTGTACTCATAAGTTTTCCTTAAGTGTGATAGCCTAGAACTTTCACTCAGCTAGGCCTTGAAGTTTTATAAAAAAAATAGCATTAAAGGATTGAAGAATTACAACAATCTCAACATTTAATCCTTGAATCCTTATATGAATCATTAATTCCATAGAGAAAATATGATTTCCACATGAGCCTTCCAAAACCACATACTTTCTCAAACTAAAAGTATTCAATTAATGCTCCCTTGGCCTCCACTTTACTATTTTTTATATGTGTCTATTTGATCACCATGTTATATGGTTTCAATGAAGATGGATAACCTCTCATGTAAATATTATAATTACAATTATCATTTCTTCATTTAGGCCCTCTAATTAGTTGATACAAACATTTAATTCAATCCATTGATGGAATTTCCAAATTGGTCAATCATTCCATATGTTATAAAAAGTAGAAAGACAAAAATTGAAGGATCCAAGAACAAATAATATAAACATTTGAATTATTGTACCATCATAAAATGAAGAGTAAGCGATAAGGAAATCATGATGATGCCATGTGGCCTCCAAGTGAATAATGTATGCTTGGTAATTACTACATAGGTTCAAACTATGCTTCAACACTTTAATTTATGTGGTGACAAAGGTTTATCTAAATGGCTCCATGTTAACATAGGCTCATGATCATGTTTTATTAAAAATATTCTAACTATAAACTTGAAATCCAACTAGAATCTGAAATACCTTTAAAATATATAAAAAATAGGGAAAATGGAAAACATATATTTTTGGGGTTATGTAAGATCTCTCAAACCTTGGGATTCTCCTATGTCATTTTCATAGTGGAAAGGAATGGAAAGGAAATGAATTTTAACACCTATATAATTTACAAGGTGGTGTCACAAATACTATGTTGAGTGAACGAGATAACTGAGAGGGGGGGTGAATCAGTTGTACCTTAAAACTTCAAAACCCTCACAAACATTTAGATCCACATTAATTCAATTAACCCTTAATCTATTAAAATGATTAATCAAGAAAGAAGATAACAAAAATAGAATCAAATTTTAACACCATACACAAAGAAACACCATATTTATGTGTAAAACCCAAGAAGGGAAAAAATAGGGTGAGGATTAACTCATAATATAAAGTAATATCAACATTGAATACAGTAAGGCTCACTACCAAAGGGCTCACTACCTAGAAGAAAGAGAGGCTCACTGCCATAATATAAAAGAAAATAGAGAAGAGTGTTACATCAAGAAATCCATCTCAATGCAATGGAAGAATCCACTACAACATCACGAACACCTTCATAGTCTTTCTGAAGAATTATAGACACCTTTTGCTCACTACATTTAGTAATCTAACACATGAAAGCTTGCACTACACTTCACAAATTTTCACCCTACAACTCTACAATTCACATCATTGAAATCTCTCACATCTATCTCATCATTCCTCAACAACTCAAGTCATATTTATACCATATTCAAAATTAAAACATTCTCTAAGGTTAGTTATGCACCTAAACCATGCAAATTCAAATTATGTCAGCACCAAAAAATTCCTGTGATGGAAAGGAATGAAGGTTGACAACAATACACCTTAGCTAGGATCTAAATCCACTCATACATGCCACACAACACTTTCACAAACATCAAAGCAACTTCACAATTAGTGTAAACACCCAAGGTCAGTGAAACCTATGTTAACACCATTAACACTTAAGTAAACACTTCCTCAAATCCAAAGGTGACTCGTGAACACCACATAACTCTTTAACACAATCTATAATATTCCAAAAACATCCTAAAATATAAAAAATTCCTTCACAACAACTTCCACCTAAAGAATGTACACATCTAGTATATTCAAACAACCTCCCACATAATATTATTCAAGAAACTAACTTTTGAAGCACCAAACCATGAACAACTTCAACTAAAGAAAGATACATACATTATAAGCACACTTCCAAGTCTACAAGACCTCAAACCATTCTATAGAGAAATGAAGAGCAAAAAATTTTCTCCTAAACACCTCTGCAATACATAGTTCACACACTACTGAACATAACTTCCTTTGCACAATGACCTAGTACACCAAATTCTAGATGCAACACCTCTAAACACCTTTGATCAACATATCTGAACTGCACAAGTATATCTTCAACCTATAATAAATGTGGAGCCAAATCAAAACACTACTCTGCAATACAAAACATCACTGCAACACACTATTTCCTCTTTTTATTAAAATTTTATCAAAACCACTTAGAAACCAAGCACCAGAAATATATCATCAACATCTTCAGTACTACCTCATCACCACCAAGCCAACTACAACATAGAAACTCAACCATACATAGATAGATAGAAGCTTATCAAAGGAACACTAGGGGTTGACACTAGTAGCTTACTAATGACAACATAATGAAACTAATCAAAGCATCATCAGGGACAACACTAGCTGCACATCCTTGCAACAAAATCCTTCTCATACTGTTGACATCAATGACAACACCAAAGATTTTTGAAATCAATGACAACACCAACTACTCATACTTGCAATATTCTCCCCCTTTTTCATTGATGACAATACATGATGTGAAAAACCATCAATAAAACAAGAACTCTAATCATCAATACTCTTTCTCCATCTCTTTTCTCCCCCTTAAATACTGCTTTCTCTTTCCCTTTCTAGCTTGTCTTTTTCACATTACTCTCTCCTCTACACATTTTTTCACATTTCTCTTTCTCCCCATTTGACATCAATGGTGAAGGGCATAAATATTTCCATTATTCATTCTCCCACTTTGGCATACATACTTTATCTCTTTACTTCTCTACATATCCCCCCTTAGGAGCACACACCAAACGACATTAATCAGCAACCATTGCACACTAAGAACACTCACTATAATTATTAATAATGCCACTAACTACTCCACCTAAGAAGTAGCTACCAACATCAATCTAGACCAAAGAATGAATCTTGAGATCCATTAGATTGATGCATCTTCGTATGAATCTAGTTCACAGGAGGGGCAATAACCCCCAACTTCTTCTAGAGATACTCTAAATTATCCTTAGGAAGAGCCTTAGTGAATATATTGGCAATCTAATCCTTTGTAGGAACATATTCAAGCTTCACTTCATTTTCTACAACCTTTTCTCTCAAAAAGTGATACCAGATTGAGATTTGATTTGTCCTTGAATACATTACTAAATTCGTTGAAATATTGAATGCACTTGTATTATCACACAAGATATAAATTGGTTCATCATATACCACTCTGATATCCTTTACTGTTTTCCTCATCCACAAAACTTGTGTGCAACAAGATACTGGTGCAATATATTTTTCCTTTACAATAGATAAAGACACTGAATCTTTTTTCATGGTTAGCCATAACACCAATCTGCATCTAAGAAATAATGAACCACCAATTATACCTTTCTTGTCATCTACACAGTGAACCCAATCTACGTCTATGTAAGCACTCAAAGTAAAGTTAATATCCTTTGGATACCACAAGCCATGATCCAGAGTACCCTTAAAATATATGAATATCCTTTTCACTAAGTTGCAATATGTGACTCTCTAGGATCTTCCTAAAATCTAGCCACAAGACACACTGCATGCATGATATTTTCTCTAGTAGTTGTTAGATACAACAGTCATCCAACCATTGATCTATACTTTCTCTGATTAGTCTTAAGAGATTTATCATTCTTTCTCATCTTGCAACTAGCAACCATAGGGGTACATACTAGTTTAGAATCTTCCATTCCACACTTCTTTTCATTCCCTTAACATACTTTGATTGTGAAATGAAAATACATTTATCTATCTGATTGATTTGTAGCTCAAGGAAGAAATTCATCTCCCCAAATATTGACATTTCAAATTATTTCTGCATCTCTTCTACAAATTTCTTACACATAGCTTCATTTCCTCCAGAAATTGTGTCATCAACATACACAACCACAATCAAGATTTGATCTTTTTCAACTTTGAAGTAGAGATTGATATAAGTGGTACCCTTATTGAATCCTTGCTATAATAAGTACTTATCCAACCTTCCATACCAAGATCTAGGAGCTTTCTTTAATCCATATAATGCCTTCTTCAATCTATAAACCATATCTAGTTTATCTAATAGCTAAAATCCTTCCAGTTATTCTATGTATACTTTGTTGAACACCCAAAATACTGAGAGGGGGGGTGAATCAATATTCCTTTAAAAACATTAAGACATTAGCCATCCAATCACCAAAATAAATTTAACTGAAATAATGAATGAAATCATGAAACATCCACAAAATCACATAACACATGGACACTGGGATTTTTACATGGAAAACAAAAAATGGGAAAAACCATGACGAGGGTTAGCTCACAATATATTATATCCAGATATAGTATATTACAAAATGATCATTGTCCAGTGGACTCAGTATCCATAGAAAATAAGATAGAAGAAGGAAGGAGTGGCTCACAACCTATTGAACTATTACAAATGCATCTACAATATGTTGGATTACAATTCCAATGAAGTACAAAACAATATTTGTAGTGATTTGAATCAATGCACTGCTTTGCTCTGAATTCACACAATTCACACAACTTTGATCACATTCACATCACACACATGTAGTTGAAACACTATACATGCCATTTATCACACATCACTCACACCATACTGGCACTACTCTCTCAAAACAATGAAATCAATCTCCTATATATATCCATATCAAGTGTAACTTCAATTAGGTTGGCCTAATTGGAAGTAACACACAAAATTGAACTTTTCGTCCTTAAAAAATTTCATCCACATCTCACGCCTTAATTCAAATTTCAAATTTCTTCAAGATAGGTTGGGATGGACCCTATAGAGGTCTCACATAATATTGCAACACATATTAATCCTTCAAATGTGTTAGGTTGGCCCCAAATAAGACCTAAACACAAAAACCTTTATCTGTTTACCCAATTTTCCACACATTGAACTCAAAACACAATCCCATCTAGAATTATTATTCAACTGACATATAATAGCTTAAGTTCAACATCACAACAAAAAATAATTATTTTCAAAGGAATTCAGAATCTCCCACACCAACACTCTATTATAGGAAATAACTACAATATACAAAATTAAACTCTGTCATTCATATCTTCCAAGATACTTCGTAAAATAATAAAAACTCTTGGATTTAGATGTATTTGATGAACACCAAACAAATATTATAATCATAGTCATATCTCTATTTGTGGTGGAGTGTGGACCCAAAAACTAACACACTAAACCACTGTACTAATAGATTTGATACTTAGGCATTTTCCTTTGTAGCTATACTTTTTGGACCAACTTATCCTATACAAATGTCTTCAAAAACACTTCTAAATCATACTAGAATGATCCAAAACAATTTTGACATTAATGACGACTAGATCATACAAAATCTACATAACATGCTACATACCATGCTCATGTTGTCGGATAGCATCATCAATGACAATATTCCAACAATCTCCCCTTTACAAACTTCCAACAATCTCCCCCTTTGTCATTGATGGCAACATGCTTTCCTTAAATATCTCACCAAGTAACTATTTGAATATTTTTCCCCCTTTGACATCAATGGAAAAGGGTATGTTGATACCAAAAATAAATTGTATACTCCCCCTCATTTTTACAAACAGATATAACTAAAAGAATGTGCTAGCTCCCCCTTAGGAAGTTAACCAAAAAATTCTATATCATCCACATATTTGCAAAAGAATTTGAAAACTTGAAAATTCATAAAAAGTAGAAATGGTCAACTCAAAGATGTTGACCCTTGAAGCTTCTGTAAGATAACTTGCCAAGCAAATTTACCTTCTTCCCAATGTTTCTTTGTTGTTGCAAGTGTTCTATATTGTGACTCAAGATTCACCAAGGTTTCCTCTCCTTATTCTAGAGTACTGGGAGTAATATTTATCTTTGAAGTCCTACTTTTATTGGCAAGGTCACTTGAGATAGGTATATACTTCATCTTCACCATGTCCCTTAGTTTCTCAAACTGTTTGATTACTTCTTTCTAGCTTTGCAGGGTAAATTATTTTTCATGTAAGTTCACTATAGCAATCCAAGTATGATCATCTCTATCTTGTACCAAATCATAAGTGTTTAATGCATTGATTATTAGTGTCTCAATTGTATCTATAGCAAAATTTATGCTTTTTGTGGCATCTGAAAACTTCATGCAATACAAAAATAAGGTCTTTTCATCCTCTTCAAAGAATTGTACATCCTTCAAACTTTCTTCAACTTTGTTATGTGTAGATGAACACTTCTCTGTAATGTCCAACAACTTATCTTCTACAAGCTTTGCTTCAACTTCTGTTTCAACTTGACCTTTCAATCCAGAGGCATATCCCTTGAAGGAATCAATCAGTAGCTTGAATTTTTCTATTGTAGGAAAGGAAGAAATAATGCTTATTCTAGGTTTTGTCTCTTGTAATGTCTTTATAGCTTCATCGATTAATTCACTAATCCCATGCTCATGTTGAGCATCATTTATATGCATATCTCCTTCCATATTTGATTCTAGGGCACTAGGGTCAACATTTAAATCTTCTTCAGAGGTCACAATGATGCCAATTTTCTTTTTCCTTGCAGCTTTCTACTTGACTCTCCTTTTAGTTTTCTTTACTTCTTCCCTAGTGGTATGGACTACTGGAGGGGATTTCTCCCTTACCGAAGGACTATCTATGGACTTCCTCTTTTCACCAACTAAAGGTAGGGATATAATAATTAATTTACCTAATCTCTTAGAGCTACCAAAGTCTTATGTTGCACTCATATCTTCTCTAGCTCTTTCTATGGCAA
Source organism: Sequoia sempervirens (assembly GCA_007258455.2). Classification (NCBI taxonomy): domain Eukaryota; kingdom Viridiplantae; phylum Streptophyta; class Pinopsida; order Cupressales; family Cupressaceae; genus Sequoia; species Sequoia sempervirens. Next base: position 94,942,409 of record VDFB02281492.1, on the reverse strand, counting down.
CCCTAACCTTTTCTTTTGAGATGCCAAGCTCTTTGGCATATGTTTCTACCTTAGCATCAACATCTTTACTCATATGTGAAATTTCTTAAATTTTAGGAAAACTTCCATTGACTTTTATTTATAATTTCCATACCTTGGTCTATTGGGGTCTTTAGGGTTGTTTAGTAGCATTTTTGCACAGCTAATAGATGTTGATTCTGACACTTCATAACAAAGTTATGGAACCAAAATGGTTCTAGGTTCAACTACTTTCATTATACAAAAATCAGTATAGATTGGATAGGTAATCTCATTTATGTATCTCTTCACAATGCTTCTTGGAATTATTTGTCTTTCATTCATTCTTCTTTAGAATATTTCAAAGAAGGCTACAAGGGCATCACCCTGAGCATTCATATCTCTAATATCACTCATATAGTCTCCTATTTGATGTGCAAAAATATTTTCACTTGACCAATTTACCTTTCCAACCACAAGAACTTCCTTCAAAAAGTAGAAAAGAAAACATATAACCAATGCACCATACTTGAATGCATACTTCTTAATTTCATTCAAGTTCCCCATTAGTTGTTGTCAAATAAAATCACAAAGGTTATACTTGACATTATTCTCAACCATGCCCTATGCCATATGAATTATGGTGGAAGAGACTAAATTTTCTCTATAAACCTTGTGTCCAATAAGCATAGCTACATATCTAACTATTGGGCTTCTAATAGGGTTTATTGTAGCTCTTGTTCTCTCCATTATATCCTTTTTCTTGGTAGATTTCAATACTGGAACTAGTCTTGTGGACCATAAACTAATTATCTCTCTAATTAATTCATTAATAATCATGTGAGGGCCATCAATCCATATAAACTAGTCATGAATTTTTCTTAGTCATTCTGATGGACTTCTCTTCATAGAAAAAATTTGGAAACCAATGCCATACATCTAAATTATTTTTAATTATGACTTTATACTCTGTATTTAAAGCATAATCATCCCCAACTAACTCATCTACCATAAGTCCAATAGTTTACTGGAGGAGTGTTCATCCATACTACAATGAATGTATACCCTAATATATTCAGTTGGTAGAACCCGATAAGGTGTGTGAAAATGCACCTGAGGGATCATCTTCTAAGGCTTTAGTAGAATATATTTTAAACTGGGGTTGTGGTATCTGTGAGACATATCACCATTGCATTCAAATTGCTTTCAAATAATAATTCTAGAAAAACTAAAGTATGCAAGTATTGCCAAATACCTTTTACTTCACTTCATTGAACTAGGGTTTTGATACTCTGCAACTTGGAGATGCTTTGAAATATTCAAATTCACTTCTTGCTCCTCCATTCTCCTTCAAATACATTTAATGAAATGAATTTACCTTAGAAAATATGCTTTTAACTCTCTGATTTGACCTAAGTCTACAATAAATGATTCTGACCATAAAGCTGGTAACCCTAAAAACTATATGCATAGTTAACTGCTCAAGCTCTACAAATCTCCACATTATCATATTTCTTTCCACAATCTTCTTCAACAGGTTAATCATTCCATTCCTCATGGAATATCTTCGTTTTGTAGTTTCGACACCTCTCTTCTAGTAGGGGATATAAGATATCCATTAAAGCTCCCCCTAAGCCATAGCTCAAGGCTTAGTTACTAGAGGAAACATCTACACTGGAGGATAGTATAGATTCTCCCTTATCCCCAGTCTCTTCTTTCTTTATCTAGATCTTTTCCATTTCCTTCTTTACTTCAACCAACTCAATCTTTTTGGCTGGTTCAATCTTCTTTACCAGATTATCCTTCCTTGTGTTTCTGCTTCTATAAAATTTAGCAATATCTCTAGGCCTACTATAATTGTTACATATGACATTTCTCTAAGCATTATTTCTTACATTCATTATAGATATACATTGATTAGCTTTGTGACCAAATTCATAGCATGTATAATAGTAACCATTGAAAAATTGAATCATTCTACCATTGTTATATCCATTCATCATTTGAATTCTACATTAATTTTCTCTATGTCCAAATATTTTTCATGTAAAACATTAACCAATAAAGGATTGAACATTTTGATTCATTTTTCTTCTACATTCCATTGCTATGTCTATATTTATTGCAAAAATAATGAAAATCATTGAAAGATGGGCACCTTTGAGCATTTGGTTTTCTAATAGAGAGTCTTCTAGCATTGATTCTTTGATTATAGAACTGTCCATTATTCTTCTTGTCTTCAGTCTTCTCTAGTTCATTGATCTTCTTTCCTGCATTAGGTGTTTGAGTTGCTTGTGAACTTTCTCCTTTTTCAAGTCCTAGACCAACTTTGTCTTTAGATGCTTACTAACTTGCAATCATCTCATCAAGCATTGTATAACTTGTCTTGAATTTGTCTTCATGACTTCTTGCCTTCCCCAGATCTGATCTTCAATTTTCCACTTCTTGTTCAAGCCTCATGCATTCATTATTTTTTCTTTCCACCATTTCATTTAGGAATTCCTCAACTCTTTTATATTCTTCCACTTGTAATTTCAATCTAGTGATATCTTCATTTGCTTCAATTGTTCATTTACTTCCATATGCATTTCTCTAAACTTCTTAATCTTCTGTCTCATTTTTTTGATGCACTCATTTGTCTCTTTAAGATTTTCCTTCAGATCTATATTTTCATCTTCAACTTTGAGTTCTTCTTTGTCAATCATGCAATCTTCTTTTGTGTATTCAATAGTAGGAATCTCTTCCAAAGGAATATGAAACTTTCCATTAGCCATGTGTTCAATCTCTAAGATCTTTCCAAAGTGGTCAAGCTCCTTTCAGGGATCCAAGCTCTAAAACCAATTGTTGAACACCTAGAATATTAAGAGGGGGGAGATGAATTTGTATTCCTTTAAACCATTTAGACATTAGCCATCCAATTACCAACTACAATAATGAATGAAAGCATGAAACATACACAAAATCACATAACACATGGACACCAATATTTTTACATGAAAACCCTAAAATGGGAAAACCATGGTGAGGGTTAACTCAATATATTATATCCGAATATAGTATATTACAGAAATGCTCACTGCAGGTGGACTCACTATCCATAGAGAATAAGATAGAAGGAAGGGGTGGCTCACAACCTATTGAACTTTTACAAATGCATCTACAATATGTTGGAATATAGTTCCAATGAATTACAAACAATATTTGCAATGATCTAGATCAATGCACTGCTATGCTCTAAATTCACACAATTTATAAAACTTTGATCACATTCACATCACACACATGTAGGTGGAACACTATACATGTCATCTATCAAAAATTACTCACACCATACTTTCACTACTCTCTCAAAACACTAAAATCATATCCTATATATATCCATATCAAGTGTAACTTCAACTAGGTCAGCCTAATTGGAAGTAACACACAAAATTGAGCTTGTCATCCTTAAAAAATTTCATCAACATCTTGCATCTTAATTCAAAATTAAAGTTACCTCAAGATAGGTCAGGATGGACCAATATAAGTCTTACATAAGATTGCAACACATATTAATCCTTCAAACATGTTAGGTCAACAATAAATAAGACCTAAACACAAAAACCTTCATTTGTTTACCCAATTCACCACACATGGAATTCAAAACATGATACCATATGTAATTCTTATTAAACTAGCATCTAATAGCTTAATTTCAACATCATAACACAAAATAATTATCTACGAAGGAATACAAAATCCCCCACAATGACACTCTGATAGAGGAAATGATTTCCATATACAAAACTAAAATTTGTCATTCATATCTTCCAAGATACTTCGCCAAAAAAAAACTCTTGGATTTAGATGCATTTGATGATCACCAAACAAATGCTAGAATTGTAGAGTGATATCTCTATTTGTAGTGGAGTATGGACCAAAAATTGATGCATTGAACCATTGTTCTGACAGATTTGATACTTAGGAATTTTCCTTTGTAGCCATACTTTTTGGACCAACTTATATTGTAAAAATGTCTTCAAAAACACTTCTAAATCATACTAGAATGATCCACAACAATGTTTACATCAATGAAAACACTTGATCATGCAAAATGTACATACCATGCTCATGTTTCTGGACATCATGAATGACAATCTACCAACAATCTCCCATTTACATCATCATCAATGACAAACTTCCAACATACTTCTTCCAATTCTTCATTCAAGAAAGCATACTTCACATCCATTTGATTAAATTTGAAATCCTTACGTAATGCAAAAGCCAAAAACATCCTATTAGCTTCCATTCTTGCCACTGGAGAAAATGTTTCCTCAAATTCTATTCCTTCTTCTTGTGAGTAACCTTTACATACAAGCCCTGCCTTGTTTCTTACCACTTCTCCACTCTCATTTAGTTTTTTCCTAAATACCCACTTGGTTCCAATCAAATTCTTGTTTTTTGGTCTTGTGACAAGTTCCCATGTCTATTTTTTCTCAATTTGCATTAGTTCTTCTTCCATAGCCTTGATCTAATACTCATCTTTGCATGTGCTTCAATCACTATTTTAGGTTCAAATTTAGAAATTAAACATAGATTTACCTATTCTTCAACAAATTTCCTTCTTGTTAGTACAACTTTTCTCTTATCACCAATTTTTTTTTCTATAGAATGATTCTTCTGCACATATTTAGGGGTTTTAGGAACCTTTTCTAGAGCTTCTTCCTCTTCAATCTGTACTTCTTTTTCCTTATATTTTTATTCTTCTCTGCAAGAAGACTCGTCTAATTCATATCCATATATTACCACTAAATTATTCTATAGGTCTTCATCAACCTTGACACTTACACTCTCAACAATATTTATTAGCCTCTTTTTGTGGCACCGGTAAGCTTTTCTTCTAGTAGAATATCCAAGGAAGATACCTTCATTAGACCTTGCATCAAACTTTCCTAAGTTTTCTTCATCTCTTATGATATTGCATTTTCTTCCAAACACTCTGAAGTATTTAACAATAGGAACCCTTCCATACCATAGCTCATAGGGGGTCTTTGTGTTTTTTTCTCTTGCTTGTACTCTATTAAGTATATAAATAGCAGTATGAATTCCTTCTCTCTAGTAGACTTCTGATAGATTTTTTTCTTTCATCATTATTCTTGTAGCTTATTGAACATTCCTATTCCATCTTTCAACCACTCCATTATACTAAGTATTCCTAGGGGTAGATGAATGCCTCTTTATTCCACGATTCTCACAAAAGATGTTAAACTCATTAGAGGTGAAATCTCCACCTCTGTCAGACCTTAAAATTTTGATTTTCATACCCATTTCATTCTCAACCATAACTTTGAATGCCTTAAACTTATCTAGAGCTTCTAATTTTTCTTTGAGAAAAGTAACCCATGTCATTATAGAATAATCATCAATCAATAGCATGAAATACCTATCACCTTGAAGACTTATTACTCTAGTAGGACCACAAAGATCTATATGAACCAATTCCAACAGTTTGATAGAAGATTATTCTTTGATTATGAAACTTCTTCTTGCTTGTTTCTCGACTTGACATTCCTTGTAGACAACATTGATAGGCTTTGTAATCTTTGGTAGATCTGATGCAGAGACAAAGGTTCACAACATCCAACCTAGTTCGTGAAATAGAATACTCTTTCTTTGAGGCAATTTCAATTACTCATTCTTGAGAAATAAGGCTCCAAAGAGGCCAATATAACGAAGCATGTACCCTCAAATCAACTCCAAAACCACAAATAACTAGAGGAAGCATTGAATCAACTCATAAAACTATCAACTCAATCATCTTTCTCAAGAAAAATCATCTATTAAAGCAGCAAATACAAAAACCCATACTCAAGGCTTGAACAAAGCTCCATTCAATGAGGGTTTGTAGAAAGTATGTCTTCTAAACCTCATACCAACTTGTCACACCTTCAATCATACTGAAATATGTATGCACAAACTCAAACAATCATTAAAAATTTCTTCCCCAAAATATTTCACACTTTTCCATCCTTGAACCTCTCAAATTCACCCAAAACATGCAATTTTAACAACTAGGGCAGCCTAGGGCATCACCAAAAACATAGAAAACCTTACTCAAATTCTCCAAAACCTTGGATATAGTAATAAAACCTCAAAATTAATCTTTCCACAAATTTTTAGAATTTTCCACCCTACAAATTAGAAGAATCACATTATTTTGTATGCAACCCCAAAAACCCTATGTTCAGAACAATTTTTAGGAAATGACTTGTTTGACCCCTTAAATGGCATTATAAAAATTACTGGTAAAAAAAAAGTTTGTCAACCACATCAAGATATTTCCATATATCCAATTTTTAGGTCTGTACCATTCCGTACTTGTTTTTACTAACGTGTTTTATGAACTACAATTTCTGAAAAACATTTTCTGAACTGCCTGCCTACACAAAATTCATCATAACTTTCTTATTACTCAATGAAAATGAGTGAGACTTGAACCAATGAAAATATTATTCAATAACCTACACCATAAAGCTACTTTCACAAAGTTTCTAGGCCGTACTAGGCCATACAAGGCCTGGAAACAAGGAGAAAACTGTTAAAACTTCAAAACGGGGTATTGAAATTGACAAAATTGATTCCAATTTACATTGCCTTCCTTTGGCTCACCTCTCCAAGGCTTAAATAGATGCTTACAACATAAATAATGACTTCCCATTCATTTCCAACTAATTAACTACCCTTTACAACCAATTGACCCTTCATGTTCTTGCTTTTGTTCACATTTTTCACTTTTGCAATTTTACATGTTTTTGCAACCTTTGCAACAAAATGACTCAACCAACCGCTTAGCGACTTTAAATATATTAAAATATAACTACCCAAGACCTTTTACAATGCTTTTACATACATTTTACATTCAAAGATTCAATTTTTGAAATTTAGCCTTTTGAAGGCATTTGTGAGCAAGGTGCTCCTGCACCAAGATCTCTCACAACTTGATCTAAACTTATTCTCACTAGGCTATCAAAATTGATGTGACACATTCTTCTATGTCATAGCCAACTCTCATTGATCTGAGTCATGAAACAATGGCCATCAGCACCTTTGAGTCGATAGACATTTCCATCTGTCCTTCTTCTAGCATCAATCACAATTCTGAAGCCTTTTATGGTCTCATTATTGAATAATCTAGATAATTGAGAGGGGGGGTGAATCAGTTATCATAAAAAAAAATCTTTACTTTAATTAATCCAAAGTAGGCTTATATCAATTAGATAATAGTCTAATAGATATGAACATGAAAGCACATAACACCATGCACAATGAACACCAGAGTTTATGTGGAAACCCAAGAAGGGAAAAACCACAAAGAATGTTAATTCTGAATTATAAAACACCAGTTAAGGTGACACCGATTAAGGTGATTTTTGCAAGGGCTCATTTACAAATTTCTCACTATAGGTAAGGCTCACTACTGTTGGGCTCACTTCCCAATTAAAACATCTAATTACCAAATAGTCTCACTGAAAAAAATGAACTGATGAAGCTGCATCTATATATGCATGAAGTCAGTTCTGGTTTAGAGCACATTATCTTTTTGCAATAGATCCGATCAAGAATCTTATGCACACCTTCCTCGCACAACCTCTGTAAAGAAAATTAATTCTTCCTAACACTTTCCTTTAGCTTTCTTATCACATAATCCTTCTCTCCCTTTTATTTGTCTGCACACTCCATACACCACACTTCTTACTTCATAAAAAAAAAAATTTACTTATACCTTTACATGCTTTCATAATCTCCTAGGTTGGCCAAAAAAAATTTCTTCATAATCTCCTAAGTTGGCCTAGCAAAAACATGTAGGCTTGAAGAACAACCTTGAAATACCTTATGCAAAACATGTCGTCTTGAAGAACACTCTTGAAATATTCAGTAAGGCTTGGCATGCAAGCACTGGACCCAAAAGATAGGTCGCACATAAAGATCTTCTTACAACATTACCAAGGAACCCATAAATATGTCATACATAAGATAGATTCATCACATAACATGATTATCAAAATATAGAAAAATTTGAATTACATGAAATATATTCTGGAGCCGACGGGAATGCCACAACCAAGACCAAACCTTGATTATCATCAATTTCAGTATCAACTAAAGAAACATAATTAGACATACCAAAACTTGTAACATGCTACATGAATGTTTGGATAGCAAGGATACCCAGAATAAGATTTGAGCACAACAACCAACATCAAAAGATTAGACTTCATTATTCTACATTAACTTTCTTCCACGGATGTCCCAAAAAAGTACTACCATATCCAAATCAAGAATAATATCCACACTGCTCATCATCAAATCACACAATAGGATAGATCATTTTTGTACAACATCTAGAGCACAACCTTTCGGATCCCAGGTTTAGACATCAATGACAAAAATGCTAAGTCATCTAAACAACTTCTCAACAATCTCCCCCTTTGGCATTGATGGAAAAACAACAAAAAATCAAAAACACAAAACTCCAAAACTCCAAGCGTTCCCCCTTTGTCAAGCAATTCAATTCCTCTTTTTGTTTTGTTTTTCTTTTCATTTTCTCCCCCTTTTTGCCATCAAAGGCAAAGGGCCAGATAAGAACATTCAGGAGATCAAGTAAAAATAACACTTTTCACATGAAAAATTTTCTTGTACCTTTCTCTCATAGTTGGAAGAATTCTCTTCCAAGCCTGCACTGCAAAAACCATTTTGGCACACATAATGTCCAGTAGAGTCAACATAAATGAGAGATGACCAGTCCAGAGACAAGAACTATCATTCACAATCCTCTGCATCAGAAAGTATCTCGGAGAGATGATCCAATTGAACCTCAAAAATTTCTTTGACCAACCAGAAATTTCTAACTAAATCTTCTCTCTATCTCTGAGTATACAATAACTCAGCTTGCAACTCTTCAACTCTTATTCTTTGTTTTCCATCTTTATCTGTAGATGTCAGACATCTCCTTAATGCATTCTCTTGTTGCACTAATGTTCTTGGATAATTTCTATTTGGATTTGACACACCTTCTCTCAATCATAGCTTGGATCTTATGTCCTTCAGGTCCTTCCTGCAACAACCTTTCTTCAAAATCTTCTACCAGATCACCCAGTAACGAGTTAGAAACAACTAAAATAGTAATACCCTTTTTTAGGAGATAATAAACAAAAGCATCTTCAATCCTAGGCCTACTGTCCACAAAGTAGGCATGCCACATTTCACCAATCTTTTTCATATCACCTTCATCCAACATCGAATGAATTGTATCTAGATTGAAAGGGCCAGATCCAGGAAAATACTCTTCTTCCTTCTTCTCTTTTGAGATAGTGATGAAATCTTTTGTGTTAATTTTCCTCCTTTTAGGTTATGGAGGGGAACCGCCAATGACAACCTCTAACTCCTTCTTATTGGAGGAGGAACCCTCCTCAAACTAACTAATAGGCATAGCACTAGACACTATCACACCAGAGCACAAATTCATCTACAAGGATAAGAAATAAACTTTTCATGCACTTTCTTTATCTTCCATATATTCCAGATATATGTGAACTTGCTTTCTGACATGGATGTCATTATTCCACTTAACATTCTCCTTTGATGGTAGCGAACTCATAAATTAAAATACTAAACACATGAGTAGAGACCCAAACTAGAAGGGATAACTATCAACCAAAGACATTCTAACATTCTCAAATAGGTTTTCTATTATTAGGCTACACAGGTCAAACTGTTTATTTTCCTTCACCATCTTATGTGCAAGATACACAACAATAGCCAAAGTAGAACCTTCATGATTTATGAAATATATTTTGTAAGTGATACCATAGAAACATACCTCACTGCAGGATCGACAATGGTATTTATTAGTAAAGCTCGTGGATCTTTTTCGATACCAATAAGTTCCTCCACATCTCTGTATTTCACTATTTTCTTCCCAAGGAGGTCACCAACATTACACAATCCAGTAATAGCTTCAATGGATTTCTTAGTGATCGGATAGGGTTTGTCCAAAATGATGCTACCATCCTTAAATCGACTCAACAGGAACAAGATAGACTCTTTGTTGGCCATCCAAGGAAATTCTCCCCATAAATCCATACCCAGGGCACTTATATTCTGCAATTCATCAACCTTCAACCCTAGTTCCATTTCCTTAATCTTTTGAAGATAAAAATTTTCCAACTCTACTCCCTTAAGCCTTAGTGGAATACCGCCACTGAATTTACTATTAACCAATGTAGTTCCATTGTCACACTTAGCTTCTTAAGTCCTTTTTATCACTCAACAAAACCTCTTCTTCTTTGCAAACTGTGTGAAATGATTTTAAAACTCCACCTTTTATCCTTAATTTCTCATGATGATTTTTCTTCCAAAAACTTACATCGATGACACCATCAATAGTACTTCGCTTTTCAATCATCCAGATTAAGCTTCATCATATATCACCAACCAGATCAAACTTAGTCATGTTGAAAACACATCAATATTACTTCAAAGAGGGAGAACCAATATGATATGCATTGCAAAACTCCCCCTGAGCCAAGGCAGATTGCTTAGATTCTGGAAGAGCTTGTACCAAGATCTAGTACCATAGAAGATTTCTCCACTCATTTCTTTTTTCTTTTAAACCATGACAATCTTCTTCTTAGATTCATTTGATTCTACAATCTTCTTTTTATTTTTAGGCTTTTCTGAAGCAATATATCTGCATGTATTAGCATAATACAGGTTGAATGCACTTGTAACATCTTTGTCCTGACTTAACTGAGTGAACCCTAGATCTACACTGATTAGCTTTGTGACCATAACCATGGCATAAATAGCAATTACCATGAAAGTGATTATTCATTCCATTCCTTCTAGCTGGATTAGATAATTGATTTCTACAATGACTTGTTTTGTGACCAAACTTGTGACAGTTAAAGCATTGAGTACCCGGCTCCTTCTTGATTCTACACTCTATAGCCTTATGTCCAAAACTTTTGCATAGAAAAAAATAACAATTAAATGATAAGTACCTTTGAGCATTTGGTTTCCTGACCAAAGGTCTTTTTGTAGATGCTCTAGAGTTTTGGGCCATGCTTGTTACAATAGATCTCGCTTTAGCTTCAACTACTTTGTCTTTACCCTTAGTGTTCTAATTTGAGATTTCACTGGAGAAGCCAATTCCTCCCTTATCCTTGTGAAATTTTTGTAGGCACAAGAGTTTATCTATAATTATGCTACTTTCACATACTATTGCTTCTGATTTCAGCCTTCTTAACTCTTGATCTAACTTCTCATTTTCTTATGATTTTTGTTTAATGGAATCCTTGAGATTTTCTTCAGTCTTCTTCCATTCTTCCATTTTCTGTTTGATGGTATCTTTGATATCTTCTTCATTCTTCTTGCATTCATCCAACTGTAGCTTTAGACCCACAAAACTTTCCTTTGAATCCTTTAATTCCTGGCTAACCTCTTTGTGTCTTTCTTTGAATTTCTATATTTTCTCCCTTAACTTTGAGATACAAGCATTTTCCTCTTTGAGGTTTTCTTTCAATTATTCTTTTTTAGATTTCATCTTTTCCATATCATCTAACATTATCTTCATTTCTTCCTCAAAGTAATAATCTCCTGCCATCTGTTCAAACTACCAAGATCTCCCTTAAGTGGTTAAGCTCTATCTGCAAGGGACCAAGCTCTGATACCAATTGTTGAACAATTCAGATAACTGAGAGGGGGGGTGAATCAGTTATCATAAAACAATTTTCTTTACTTTAATTAATCTAGAGTAGGCTTATATCAATTAGATAATAGTTTAACATATATGAACATGAAAGCACATAACACCATGCACAATGAACACCAAAATTTACATGGAAACCCAAGAAGAGAAAAACCACAGAGAATTCTAATTCTCAATTATAAAACACTGGTTAAGGTGACACCGGTTAAGGTGATTTTTACAAGGGCCCACTACTAAATTTCTCACTACAGATAAGGCTCACTTTCGGTGGGCTCACTACCCAATTAAAATATTTGATTATAAAATAGTCTCATTGACAAAAATGAACTGATGAATCTGCATCTATATATGCATGAAGTCAGTTCCAATTTAGAGCACAATATCTTTTTGTAACAGATCTGGCCAAGAATCTTCTGCACACCTTCCTCACACAACCTCTACAAAGCAGATTACTTCTCCCTAACACTTGCCTTCAACTTTCGTATCGCATAATAATTTGCTCCCTTATATCTATTCACACACTGCATACACCACACTTCTTACTTCATCAAACAAAATCAACTTTTACTCATACCATTCCATGCTTTCATAATCTCATAGGTCAACCAAACACAATTTCTTCATAATCTCCTAAGTCAGCCTAGCAAAAACATGTCGGCTTGAAGAACAACCTTGAAATACCTTATGAAAAACATGTCGTCTTGAAGAACACTCTTGAAATATTCAATAAGGCTTGGCACGCAAGCACTAGACCCAAAATATAGGTTGCACATAAATATCTTCTTACCATGTTACCAAGGGACCCATAAATAGGTCATACATAAGATAGGTTCATCACATAACATGATTATCAAAAGATAGCAAGCTTTGAATTACACAAAATATATTCTAGAGCTGATGCGAATTCCACAACCAAGACCAAATCTTGATTATCGTCAATTTCAGCATCAACTGGAGAAACATAATTAGACATACCAAAACTTGTAACATGCTACATGAATGTCTAGATAGAAAGGATACCCATAATAAGCTTTGAGCACAACAACCAACATCAAAAGATTAGACTTCATTATTCAGCATTAATTGTCTTCCACAGATGTCCCGAAAAAGAAGTACTGCCATATTTGGATCAAGAATAATATCCACACTGCTCATCATCAAAGTACACAACAGGATAGATCATTTATGTATAACATCTAGAGCACAACCTTCCAGATCCCAGGTTTTGACATCAATGACAACAATTCTAAGTCATCTCAACAACTTCTCAACACTCACAACCAACATTTTGGAACATAAGATTATATCCTTTGCTACACATTTTTCCAACACTCAAGAGGTTGTCTTAAACCCTTAACATAAAAAGCATATTTAGTGTTATGCTTTCCATTAAAACTTATTGAACATTTTCCACATATCTTAGCAAATGTATCATCTTCAAACCTAACTAGTCCTCCATATTTTTCAAGTTTAACAAATTTACTCTTGTCGCCATTCATATGATTAGAGCATCCAACGTCAATGATCCAATAGTTTTTCTCTTGTCTAGCATGAAAAGTAGACACCAAAGTGCCTTTAATTTTAGCACTTTCTTTTGGATCCCTTTCCTTCACATCTCTCAGAGCTAGCAGAATTAGTTTCATTTTTGAAATCCACGAACAAGAATTCACCATCCTCATCATCTCCATAATCAGATTCATCATCAGATATACTTGTGTCTTCTCTAACATAATAACTTTTCTTAATCATCTAACCTTTTTTCTCCCTATTTTTTTCATTCAAAGCTCTGTTTGGACATCTTGAAGCATAATGACCTATCTTTGCACAACTAAAACATTTGAAAGGAAACTTACCTCTATACTTTCAAGTACCCTTTTTCATTCTCTTTACAAAGTTAGCTTCCACATCATCAAGATCCTCCTGATATGATTCCACAATACTCTTTTATTTTCCAGCCTTAAAAGTAGACTCAACTTTTGCACTACTTGTACCAAATTATCTCATTTCAAAAGTAGTTAAAGAACCATACAATTGATCTCTGATATATTGATTCAAAATCTATAATTCTTTAATAACATAAAATTTATGATTATAAGCTTTAGGAAGAGTTATGAGTACCTTCTTTACCACTTCTTCATTTAGTTCCCCACCAAGAACTTTGATACCGTTGAAAAATTCATCCACCTTATGTAAGTAGCTTGTGCTATTTTCATCTTTATATATTCACAGGGTCTCAAACATGATCTTCGAATTCTACATCTTATCTTGCTTGATCTTATCGTCTCCTTCATAAATTCTTTCTAACTTTACCCAAATTTCTCTAGTAGTTTTCATATTCATAAATTTCATCAATTCTAAATTAGTAAGACCACTTAAGAGAGCATAAATTTCTTTACCATTGTTTCCATAGGCCTTGATCTCATCATCACTGGTCAGACCATTTGTAGAAATAGTATATTCTCTCTCAATAGACCTCTAGATTTCAAATCCAAGAGAAACTAGAAAACCTTCCATCCTTGTCTTCCAGAACAATTAATTTGATCCATCAAGCATAGAAACATCTTTCTTGTGCCCCATCCCAGATCTACCTCAAATGATTAATATTTCTTCAAAGGAACCTTGTTATACCAATTGTTGAGTGCATAAGTCAACTGAGAGGGGGGTGAATCAATTATTCCTTAAAACTTCAAAACCCTCACAAACATTCAAATCCACATTAATTCAATTAACCCTTAATCTATTAGAATGATTGCATGGAAAACCCAAGAAGGGAAAAACCACAGTGAGGATTAACTCACAATATAAAGTAATATCAACATTGAATACAATAGGGCTCACTATTGGAGGGCTCACTATACAGAAGAAAGAAAGGCCCACTACCAAAGGCTCAATTGAATGATAGAAAAGAAGATAGAGAAGAGTGTTACAATAAAAAATCTATCTCAATGCAATGGAAGAATACACCACAACATCACCAACACCTTCACAGTCTTTCTGAAGAATTGTAGACACCTTCTGCTCAATGCATTCAGTAATCTAACACATGAAATCTCACATTGCACTTGACAAATTCACACCCTACAACTCTACAATTTGCATCATTCACATCTCTCGCATCTATCTCATCATCCCTCAACAACTCAACTCATATTAATACCATCTTCAACCTTAAAAAATTCTCCAAGGTCAATTATGCACCTCAACCATGCAAATTCAAATTAGTTTGGTACCAAAACATTCCCACGGTGGAAAGAAATGAAGGAACTAGACCACAACAAACCTTAGCTAGGACCTAAATCCACTCATACACGCCATACCACACTTCCACAAACATCAAAGTAGCTTCACAATTAGTGTAAATACCTAAGGTTGACTGAACCTATGTTAGCACCATTAACACTTAAGTAAACACTTCCTCAAATCTAAAGATGACTCACTAAAAACACATAGCATTTTAACACAATCTACAAAATTCCACAAACATCCTAAAATCCAACAAATTCCTTCGCAACAAATTCCACCTGAAGAATGTACACATCTAGTACATTCAAACAACCTCCCACATACTGTTATTCAAGAAACTGACTTTTGAAGCACCAAACCATGAACTTCAATTGAAGAAAGATACATGCATTATAAGAACACTTCCAAGTCCACAAAACTTGATACCATTCTATAGAGAAATATGAAGCAAAAAAATTTATCGTGGACACCTCTACAATATATAGTTCACACACTGGTGAACACAACTTCCTCTACATAGTGATCCAACACACCAAATTCTGGATGCAACACCTCTAAACACCTCTGATCAACATATCTAAACTGCACAAGTAGATATTCAACCCATAAGAAATATAGAGCCAAATTAGAATGCTAATCTGCAACACAGAACATCACTGCAACACATAGTTTCTTGTTTTTATTCAAATTTTCTCAAAAGCACTTGGAAACCAAGCACTAGAAACATATCATCAACATATTCAATACTTCCTCATCAACATAGAAACTCAACTATACATGCATAGATATAATTTTATCAAATCAGCACAAGAGGTCAACACCAGTAGCTTACTAATGACAACATAATCAAAGTAATCAAAGCATTATCAGGGACAACACCAACTTCACATCCTTGCAAAAAAATCCTTCTCATACAATTGACATCAATGACAACACCAACTACTCATACTTGCAACATACTATGTCACACAAATATTCAATTCTAAGAATTACTATTTCTATGTGCAAGAGCTTATCTTTTGATTGAAATAGCACAACACATGAAAATTATAGACAAAAGGATAAAGATAGTGCCAAGTGAAATGTTGACTAGAAATAATCATATGATATCTCATGAGTGAGAAATTTGACAATGGAATGATTTATGTAGGAATACTTGTTGATGTGTATAGAGAAAGACTTGCGAGTATATGGTAGGGAATGAATCTAGTGCAAGAAAATAAGGTAAATGTAGTAGTAGAGTGTTGAATACCCAAAATATTGAGAGGGGGGGTGAATCAATATTCTATTAAACCATTTAGTCATAATCCAACCAATTATCCAAACATATTTAATTGTAACAATGAATGAGTACATGAAGGAAATCATAACACAACATAACACATGAACACCAATATTTTTACTTGGAAAACCCAAGGAGGGAAAAACCATGGTGAGGATTAACACAATATATTATAACTAGTTATAAGATATTACATGGCTCACTTCCAAGACTCACTGTCCTTAAAAGGCTTACACCCTAAAAATATATACAAGACAAAAATGGCTTCACAACCAAGGTGTGAACTGATGTAAGATGCACCTTCCTTGTGTTGAATTAAGTTCCAATGAAGTTCTAAATACAAAATGTTGCACTTCTCTGCAGTCGCTCAACATAAACAACAATTATTCCCTAATTCTAATTTCACACTTATAAATTTTCAATTTCACACAACATCAAATCTCACACCCACATCATACTACTTCACATCATCTTCTCTTCTTTTTGTGACTCAAAACTATTTCATATATATACCCCTATTACTTTTGCATACATCAATTAGGTTGGACTAATTAGATGTAGCCCCATGTCAATTCAAAAACACTTTTTCAACTTCATACATGGAAAAAAACTTCTTCGTACTAAAAAAAAATTGAATTAAGGTTGGAATGGATCTAAAATAGATCCCCTTAACATCCACAATACATATTAATCTTCATAGCACAACTTCAATCATCAGGTAAGCCAAAGATTAGACTCAACCACAAAATAATCCAATCCACCCAACATCAACCATCCATGCAATTGTACAAGAACACTCCAACTGGAATATATGTAGTGCTGAAATCTATAAATCATCTCCCAAAATTGTAGAGTTTGAAACCAAACACTGGAGGAATACAGACTAGATAACACTTATCATCTTGTACTATATAAGCCAGAATACAGCTTTAATAACTTCTTTCATTTGTAACTTTCACTCATATTGACCAAAATCATTGAAATCTCAATCATAGATGTCTTTAACTATCCCAAACAACATACTATAATTGTATAAGACGATCTTGTAATATGAGCGAATCCAAACCAAATTATCGGATCAAAGTGACACAATTTTTTTTTACCGCATCAGACAAAACTATCAACAAACATTTTTGGCATCAATGACAACATATCAAAGGATTCCTTCTTCATTCTTTCAACATAGAGTGTGAATTTAATGAATGTGTATAGGTTTTATTTTAGAATAATTTCATCTATTGAATCATGTCCTATTTTTAGATTTTTCTAAAAAATAAGAGAATAAAAGATGAAAATGGGTGTGTAACTTTCCTATGCAAAGTGTTTAAAGGAAGCACCAAGGATTTAAGGATGTTTAAAATAATTTGTGCTATACAATATGCAATGCAAAGTAATAATTTATGTGCAAAATATTTGCATAGGCACAATATAATAATTGCATAGGATGATCAATTAAATATTACTCATTTCTATAAGATTAATTGTGCACAATATTTGAGAATAAATTGTAAGAAAATTTTGAGTGTCAAGTAGTGCCAAAGATGAATCATGTATAGATAAAAGGTAAAATATAAAGAGAAAAAACATATCTAATGAAATTATGTGCACAAGAGAAGAATATTATAAGAAATAAGACATGTAAATATTTGATAATATTAAGCCACTTCAAATGAGGAACCTATAAAAATATACAATAATAACATAATTCACAATGATATTTAACTATTCCTCACTAATTCCTATATATAAGAATCATTAAGTAATATTAGTAACCTATTCCTTGCAATATTGGAATATAACACAATTATTATAATTGGGAGCTCATAAATGAATTAATTAAAGACTATGCTATCCACAAGTAAGTCGCACATATCATATTCCATTCTATAGTAAGTGCATAACATACCCCTCTCATTAAAATCTATTATCCTCGGTATTTTTTCTAGGAATGCTTCATCCATCTTCACTAACTAGATTATTCCACTTGATTATATACTCAATAATCAAACCCATTTATAACATCTTAATATTTGTTTGAAGGATTTCCTTAAATTCTAAAATGTTTTTTTCCTTCTCATCAAGTTGTAGTAACTCTATCTAGATTGAAACTCTTTATCCAATGACCTTATCCAAGCATGAATTATGAAATAATACAATATATTTTTATTTATTGAGTTAATTATATTTTGTATGCTACACTATCCAATTCATTGTCCAATTTACACTAGAAAATCCTTATATATCTAACATCTTTCTTACATCAGTATAATCATGATAACATAAGCAATAATCCAAAGTTCCTAAAAAATATGTAAATATCCTATTCACACAACTCTAATGATTTCTACTAGGGTTGGACATAAATTGACTAAGAACTACCACTACTTGGGGAACATCTATTAAAATCTATTGCATTCATCAAGATACCAATATGACTAACATAAGGTATATTATTGTAAAAGAGGGGATTCACTACTCTTGATTCTTTAAGAAAAGGAAGTCTACGGGGAGTGAATAGCACTTGATTACTTCAAAGTACAAGATCAAGTGATAGGATGCGAGATGAAAGAGATTGTAAAAAGGTAATTAAATGAAATGCTAAGCTATGAAGGGAAAACTACAAACTCACAAAAACTAGTAAAATATCATAGAATGTATATTATAGAAATAGAAAGATGAAAACTTATAGAATCTTCTCTCAAGAGGACAGAGTCATGGCCAATGGATGCCAATGCATAGTGTAGATGCCTACGCCCTATGTTATCATCCCTTTCAAACTAGGAGTTTAAACTAGGAAACAATGAGTACCCAACTCTTCTTTTCTCTAAACCTACACACAAGGATGAGAAAAAGTGTTGGGGCTATTTCAAGGCTTGCCTCAATCAAACCATTTTGGTGTTTCCACCTCCATGGACAACCAAATAGATAGAAAATAGATGATACGTGTAGTAAAATAGACAAGACATGTGATAAAGACAAACCCTGCTATGGAGGAGAACCTATATCACAAATAAAATAGACAAGATGAGTATATTTATAAATAGAGAAGAAAAAATAAAGCAATATGAGAGAATTACCAACAATCCATGGATCCCTCTTGGATTGATAGATGAGATAGTTGGAAATATGGGAGCCTAGAAACATGAGCATGAAGTGTATATAGGTTGATTTGGCTGTTCCAATGTTGTCATTGATGTCAACGTTGTGGGAAGCATATTTGGTATACTAGAAGCTGATCTATACCGAAAGTGTTCTTTATTAATGGTCTAGTGCATTGGTTTTTGAGTCCAAAATTCACCGCAATAAAAGATATGCCTCTACTCTCTTAATCATACTATTATGACTCATTCATATAGATATATCCATGATCTTGAGAAGTTTTGTGGTATGTACAGAAAGTTATCAATGAAAAAGTTCAACTCTATATACTACAGTTGTTTCTATATTCAGTATACTAGTGTGGGAGACTCTGTATTTTCTTGAGAAGAACATTTTTATGTTGCGTTTCTAATGGTAGTCTCTCCGATGCTAATGTGATGAGAAAATAGAGTAATATTAGATTTGGAAGGTGTTTGTGTTTGAGAAGCATGTGTTGGTTTGGAATTTTTGTGATTAGGTCCCATTCCTATCCAACCTAATATATGACGTGTACTAAGAAGATTAAATATACTCTGGGTATGTTAGTTGGATCCCTTACAAATCTACGCCAACTTGAAATGATGCATCACATGGATAAAAATCTGCTTTAAATCTTATATGGTGCTAACAAGAGCTATTTTTTAATTTGTATGTTTACATCTAATTAGGCCAACCTAATTGATGTATGAAATATACTTGCATATATATATGAGACTTTTTGGAGTATAAATTGTGTGTGTGTGGAGAGAGATGTGTGTAAAGTGATGTGAAGAAGATTGAGAATGTGCAAGCTTAAATTATTTATCAAATAGGAGTAATGTATTATGGGAGAATTCAGGGATCAAAGCAAAATTGTTATGTGACTACTAAGAAAAGCAGTACTTCACATTCAGAGCCTCATTGGAACTGAACGCATCACATAAAATGTGCATTCCATTAGTTTGTACTTTTGGCAGTGAGCCAGATCTTTTTGTATCTTGGTAGTTAGCCATTTCATTTTGTATTCTGGCAGTCAGCCTTTTAAGGACAATGAGTCCTGGCAATGAGCCCTGTAATATACTGTATCCAAAAATAATATATTGTGAGCTAATCCTCACCGTGGTTTTTCCCATTTTAGGTTTTCCACATAAAAAATCTAGTGTTGATGTGTTTTTTGGTGTCGTGTTCATTTCAATGTCTTCATCTTTGTTTGTAGTTATATGTGCCTTAATAATTGGGTGGTTCACAACTAAATGGTTTAATAGAATACTAATTCAACACCCTCTCAATATTCTGGATAATCAACAGAGATGTTGTATGCTTGCAAGAGAGCCTTGGATGTTGATGGGACATGAATTCAACAAAACTTCACTACAAAGAAGAGATGTAGAAGAGAATAGAGTAAGAGAGAAAGTTGGAGTGAGAAGAAGTGAGAATGAATGATAATAGAAGTGAAAATAGAGTTTTTTGAGGTTGCATGAGCGAAAAGATCTGTTACACCCACGATTTTACCATGACAATGTGTGTCATGGAGAAAGTTTGTGAGATTCCCTCATTTAAACTCAAAAAATACAGGGATGCTTGCATGTCTTGCGAACATCAACATGTTGCGCAGGCATCCAACTCAAAACTTTACAAGAAATGAGGTGGCAGACTGCTAACAATTTTCCATTGTCCCTTATGAAGTTGAAATCATGAAATTATAAGTCATAAGGTTTTTGTCATAAATGTGGCTAGGTTCCATAAATGCAATAGGCCAAATGCATAACTGTGAAATTTCCACAAGGTGCAATTTTGTGACACTACATTTTACCCCCACTTTAGTGAGTTGAATTTTTGGAGAAAAAATAGCTACACTAAAGTAGAAAATAAGACATTAGTGCAAGATAAAAAGTTTAAAATTTTTATAGATTTACGTGTAAAAATGATACTGTGGTGGCCACATAGGTTGAGCAAGCAGATATTGATGATGCCTACAACATTCAAGCTTAGTGAGAAACTACAACACTAGACATGAAGTTTTATTCTACAAAACTGAAATTTAGGCTAGTTTCAAAAATTGAAAGAAGCTACCACGGTGAGAAGAATCCTTAAAAAAAATTGGTGGTTCAGAAGAAAAATATGATGAAGAGGTGACTATATGCCCCCTCCTATTTTTTCCCCCATCTAGGTGGGATAAAAATAGGAAGGACCACTTTCGCAAGGAGAAATGGGCCAAAAATGACCTATATATACCAAAGTGGGCCCATAGAAGGGTCATTTTCACTATTCACGACAAGGATATTGTTGAATTTTGTGAAAGAAAATTTAGAAAAATGCCTCATAGATGAGATTACGTGGCCTTAAGGATTGAGTAGCTCTACATAGCAATAGTTGAGGGAGGCATGGTGTAGGAGCACCATTGAGTAAACTTTGTCAATTCAAGTGTAGGTTTTAGGATTTTGTTAGATGGGCATAAAATAAGGTGTTGAAGGCCATTTTTCAAATTAAATAGTCATAAATTAATGGTTATTATGTGTCTTAGGGTTATTTGAGCTGATTTTTACAAAATTTACAATTTGTTGTAAAATGTTGTCAATCCACAAAAGTTGCAAAAGTAGGATTTTAGGGAATCTTTTGGTCAAATGGTAGTAAAAGGTTGGTAAAAGGTAGAAAATGGTTGAATAAGGTCATTTGGTGTTATTTGAGTGCATGTTGAAGCAATTTTTTTGTTGTCATATCATTCAAAACTGTTAGCAGATTCATTTTGTCAGATTTTGTAGTGTTGCTAAAAATAGTTGCATGTTGACAATTTTGCTTGTAAATGGAGAGTAATTGCTTCTCCATTCAAATATAGGACTTGTAACTGATGGATAACATGTTAAAAAGCCTAAAAATTATTGAGCAATAAGGAATGAAGTTTTATTGAAGTTTTCAAGTCAATAAACAATGTTTTTATCAGAAAAATCAATGTATTTTTGTAATTTCAGTACTTTACCAGCACTGTACAAACCTGTACTGTTGTCATTTGATTTGAAAGCATTTTTATTTTGTAGTAATATTTTTTAGCTCTCTTTTGGAGTAGGTTTGAGTGACTTCCATTAAGTTTTGAAGGAGATTTTCCCTATTTTCTGTGATAGCCTATAATAGGGCAGTAAGGCCTCTTTTTTGAAAATTTTAAGATGAATTAGACATTCCACCTATTGTACAAAGTTGTAGCTTAGTATAATTTCTTCACTAATGATAGTTTAGTTTTCTTAGTGGCTATAAGTGTTAGGAGAATCAAGTAACTTAAAACTGAGTGCTACCCTAGGGTTTGACAGGGTATTTGCATGTGAAAATGAGGTTCTAAAGTAGGGTTTTTTGCAAAATGTTGATGGAAAATTCAAAGTAATGTTTAATTAAGTTTTTTCAGGGTAAATTTAGGGTGTTTGATGCATTGGAAGAGTTTGGGAAGCTCAGAGTCATGATTTTCACTAAAACCTAGTGTTTTTGCATGGAAAGTGAGGGTTTTATGGATCAAAAACTTAGAGGATATAAACCAATGAAAAAATGGTGAAATCTCATGTTTTTAAACACAATTTAACTTTCTCTAACAAGTTTTAGTGGTCACTAGTTGATTAGAGGGTACCTCCTTTGTAAAAGAGGGCTAATTGAGTAGCCCTAAACAGTGTTAGCTTATTGAAACTCCAAAATGGTCTTAAGAAATCTTATGAGATCTTCTAGTATGATTAGTCAAGGGTTGAAGAGAGTCTAAAAAGTTGTTTGATAGGTATTTGTATAGCCTACTCAAAGAGTTAATGTGATAAGTTAGTTTGTGAGGGCTACAAGCCATTTGGTGAATGCTTAAGTCAAGGTGGTGAATTAGAATTATTAAGGTTGTTTTCTTGATCAAGTTTGATCTTTTTTGAGTTTGTGAAGAGTCAACACACCCTGCTCTACATCATTTTGGAATCAAATATGGTTAGTAGGTCTTTTGCAAGTGATTTGGTTGAGTTTTGTAGGTTGAAAGGTGAAGAGGCAAGATTGTGAAGATGCCTCCTAAAAGAACTCCTGTAGCAAGAAAGGTTGAGTAGCAGTTAAGAGAAATAGAAGCTTTAAAGAGGGAGATAGAAGCGGTAAAGTCTAAAGACACCATAGATGTAAGTGATACTAAAGAAGAAGAAGAAGAGATGGATCCAGAGGATGTGAGAATGATGAAGTTTTTGAAGGCTATGAAGAGTGATGGACATAGAAAAATGGATGTACCTATGTACGGAGGTGAACTAGATGGTGAAGATCTCTTGGATTGGATAGGAGCCATGGAGAACTACTTTGACAGTGAAGAGATAGATGAAGAACAAAAAGTGAAGAAATCCAAGACCAAGTTGAAAGGACATGCTTTGTTGTGATGGAACTTTGTACAAGATGAAAGGCAAGAAAAAGGAAAGAGCAGGATCACCTCCTGAGAGAGAATGAAGGAAAAGTTGAAACGTAAGTTTCTACCCTATGATTATAATGTTCAATTACTCAAAAGATTGCAAAATCTTAGGCAAAAAGAACAAGATGTACAAACCTATACAGAGGAATTCTATAGGTTAAGTATAAGAGAAAAACATGAAGAGGATGAGGAAGAGAGGGTAGCTAGATATCTAAATGGTTTAAGGTATAACATTCAAGATGAAATCAATATGTTGGCACCCAAAATAGTAGAACAATGTTTTCAAATGGCTATAAGGGTAGAAGAACAGATCAAGAGGAAGCAAGAGAAGTCAATAAGAGGAAAAGGAAACACTACTATGGGAAGAGGAACATTTACTACATCAAGAAAGTCCAAAGAATATAATGAAGAGGCTAATAAGAGTAGAGAACAAGCACCTGAATCAAGAGGTGGATGGAGAGGTGGAAGAACAAGCTTTAGGAAAAGAAGAGATTCTAATGAGTTTGTAGGCTAGTGTTACAAGTGTGGTGAGTTTGGTCACCCTTTCTTCAAGTTTCCAACCACAACAAGTGGAGAAGAAATAAGAATGATAGAAGAGCACAAATTGTTCAAGAGGAAGAGGCTAAAAGTTCAAACTCCACTAGTCTACGTGCAACTCCTGAAGTAGGTGAGATGTTGATGATGAAAAGAAATTTTTTGAAGACCTCCAAGGAGAAAGAGCTAATTCAAAGAAGAACCTTGTTTAGGACAGCTTTCAGATGCAAAAATAAGGTATGTAAAGTAATAATTGATTCTGGATGCACTGATAACATGGCATCTAGTAATATGGTGGAAAAATTGAATTTGCAAAGAGTACCTAGAGATAAGCCTTATAAAGTGTCTTGGGTTAGTGAAAATCAAACCATTTTGGTAAGTGAAAAAGCTACTATTGAATTTCAAATTGGACAGTATAGGGATCAAGTTGTTTGTGGCATATTGCCTATGAGTTGTTGTCATGTATTACTAGGAAGGCCTTGGAAGTTTGATAGGTCTACAATTTATCATGGGAGAAAAAATACTTATAGCATTGAAAAATATGGGAAGACATTTGTACTAAATCCATTGGATGAGGAGACAAAATAAAAAGGTGAGATCATCATGCTTGGAGGGAAAGAGTTTGTGAGTATTGAGCAAGGTGAGGCTAAGGGATTGGCATTCCATGCAAGGCTAGAAAAAGATAAGATAGTAGGAATACAAAGATAAGATAATGTGCAGATAGTTGAAGGTAATGTGTTTCAATTTTATTTAGTGTAGCATAAGAAGGAAAAGCCTTTGGAAAGGAAACAAAAGAAATATGGCATCATGGTTGGGACTGTTATGTGCCCTATAATAGGGGAAAAAGAAAAAGGACAATCAAAGAAAGATACAACAGTGGTTGATGGAGTTGGTAAGATAGAGAATGCAAGGAAAGTGGTTTATGATGGTCATAGGACAATGAACAAGGAAGGTGCGGGTCTGACAAAGACCATTAAAGGTGATGGTGCAATTGTTGGCAAGACTGATAGTGGTAAAGGAAAGGTAAAGTTGACAGTGATGAAGATGTTGATAAAAAGAGCATGGGACAAAGGATAAAGCAAGAAGCAAAGAAGGAAATGATGAAAGTTGGAAATATTGTAAGTATAGAGGTGAAAGAAGATGTGACATCAAGATTTTATGAGGGAGAGATGGAAAAACACCACACAAAGCAGTAAGACAGACTAAAGCAAGAAGCAAGTGAGGATATGAACTAGAATGACAAGGGAAGTAGGAAATAAAACAAAAGTGGACCAGTTGAAGAAAAAAATGGAGGATTTAAGCATGAAGAGTACAAAAGTGAGCAGGCAACAAGAATTTTTCGAAGAGCCTTGGAAAATTTTCAATTTGGGGTGTATGATGCAAGGGCGCCATTGAGTAAACTTTGTCAATTCAAGTGTAGGCTTTAGGATATTATTAGATGGGCATAAAATAAGGTCTTGAATACCATTTTTAAAATTAAATAGAAATAATTTAATGGTTATTAGGTGTCTTAGGGTTATTTGAGTTGTTTTTTGCAAAAATTTTAATTTGTTGCAAAATGTTGTCAATCAACAAAAGTTGCAAAAGCAAGATTTTAGGGAATCTTTTGGTCAAATGGTAGTAAAATGTTGGTAAAAGGTAGAAAATGGTTGAATAAGGTCATTTAGTGTTATTTGAGTGCATTTTGAAGAATTTTGGTCATTGCTAGATCATTCAAGATTGTTAGTAGATTCATTTTGTTAGATTTTGCAGTGTTGCTAAAAATAGTTGCATGTTGACAATTTTACTTGTAAATGGAGATTAATTGCTTATCCATTCAAATATAGGACTTGTAACTGATGGAGAACATGTTAAAAATCTTGAAAAGGATTGAACAAGAAGGAATGAAGTTGTATTGAAGTTTTCAAGTCAATAAACAACATTTTTATCAAACAATTCATTGTATTTCTATAATTTCAGTGCTTTACCAGCACTGTACAAACCTGTACTGTTGTCATTTGCTTTGAAAATATTTGTATTTTGTATTAATATGTTTTAGCTCTCTTTTGGATCAGGTTTGAGTGACTTACATTAAGTTTTAAAGGATATTTTCCCTATTTTCTATGATAGCTTGTAACAGGGCAGCAAGGCCTCTGTTTTGAAATTTTTAAGATGAATTAAACATTCCACCTACTGTACAATGTTATAGCTTGGTGGAATGTCTTAAATAATGATGGTTTAGTTGTCTTAGTGGCTAGAAGTATTAGGAGAATCAAGTAACTTAAAATTGAGTGTTTCCCTAGGGTTTGACAGGGTATTTGCAAGTGAAAATGAGGTTCTAAAGTAGGGTTTTTGCAAAATATTGATGGAACATTCAAATTAATGTTTAATTAAGTTTTTTCAGGGTAAATTCAAGGTGTTTGATGCATTGGAAGAGTTTGGGAAGCTCAGAGTCATGATTTTCACTAAAACCTAGTGTTTTTGCATGGAAAGTGAGGGTTTTATGGATCAACAACTTAGAAGATATAAACCAATGAAAAAATGGTGAAATCTTATGTTTTGAAACACAATTTAACTTTTTCTAAAGAGTTTGAGTGGTAACTAGTTGATTAGAGGGTACCTCCTTTGTAGAAGAGGGCTAATTGAGTAGCCCTAAATGGTGTTAGCTTATTGAAACTCCAAAATGGTCTTAAGAAATCTTATGAGATCTTCTAGTATGATGATTCAAGGGTTGAAGAGAGTCTAAAAAGTTGTTTGATAGGTATTTTTATAGCCTACTCAAAGAGTTAATGTGATAAGTTAGTTTGTGAGGGCTACAAGCCATTTGGTGAATTCTTAAGTCAAGTTGGTGAATTAGAGTTATTAAGGTTTTTTTCTTGATCAAGTTTGATCTTTTGTTCTTTTGTGAAGAGACAACACACCCTACTCTACATCAAGGAAATATTGATGAGATACAAGGAATTTGACCCGACCTTGTCTTTTTAGAATTTTTTTTGGTTTTTTCTAGTCCTCGAGCAACGTAGGCATCTAGCCAGCATGGAGGAATTTGACTAGCATGTTTTTCATGCAGACAGTGCGTTAAGGTCCTTCGACCACATTGGAATCTAGCCTATTCACTAGCATCAGGGAGGTGTTTCGCCTCGGGTGTTAGTAGGACGCGAATACATCTACACGGTGTGCCTCCATCCCAGAGGAACACTTAGAAAATTTTTGATATAGAGATATAATTTTTTTTCTTATAATGTAGATGAAACTAACATAAAATTTTATTCTATTGTAGGAGTGGCCAGAGATTAGGGAGCATGCAGGTAGACATGTACTGACATCACTACATGATCACAACAACTAGATGCACCCAGATGACTAGGATTTTCTACAAAAGATAGGACTTTGGTTGGTCTACATCATGCCATAGATTTGGTAGCACACACCAATGCTCATGGTGCTCGTAAAGTATTGGGATGTAGATACTTGGAACTACCATCTACAAATGGGTGAGATGACCATCACTATGGAGGACATTAATTGTATCATTGGACTCCCCATCCATAGACAATGGGTGGCCTACGATGAGACTAGGGGGGTACAAGATGCTATAGAGGGAAAACAATACTGTGTCAGGTGGGTGGACCTGATAGATACAACATGCCACATCCATATGTGATGTCTTGAATAGGGGTGATTGGTTATTCCACTTGTTCATAGAGTCATGATTGTTATAGTCACCATCCATGTTGTGATGGATGGGCAAGGCTCACACCTATGTAGGGGCCTCATCCATTACATTCAGAAGATGGAGGAGAAAAATACTATCTTTTCCTAGGGTTAGAGCATGCTTTCTTACCTATACCACAACCTTGAACACTATGTACATTATGAGTATTACACTCTCATAGCCTACATGCTTCTATAGGTGTGGGATTTTACACATATCAGGTGCACATGTCTAGTTAGGTTTCCCCGGGTTATCACACTTGGTACACCCATGGCCCACACATACCCATTAGTGTGTTTTTGGAGATATGGTGAGCTTTCTTTTTGGATACTATAGTTTGATTCTTTACGAGGACAGGACATTAGGTGGAATTCTTATCAGAGGATGGGGATCTTTCCCACCAATAGGAGGAAACTATGATATATGCAACATGATCATTTCATAACATGGTGATCAGATTACATCGTCATCCCCTATTGTTGGAATTAGATTGCTTGATAGTTCGCACAAATGTAGACCATCCCTCTGACACCCTCACATACATAGGGTGTCATAGTGAGTGACGACGAGTCAGACAATAACGACCAACCTCCAGTTCTACCTATCGATGATGTTGGTGTTTCCCACATTTTTGTGCAATGGTGGGTGATGGTTGGTCTAGCCTCAATTTTCTTGATGGATGCCCCCATGGACCAAGTTGGTGCATAGGGGTTGGGAGGCGAGGATCATGGTGACAACAGTGGTGAGGACGATGAGGCAATAGTGGGTGGATTAGTAGAGAGGCCAAGATGGAGGTGGAGGGTATCATCACCTCTACAGGTTGTCCATGTCTCATTGGCACCAACTTTGAGCTAGGAAATCATCCATCCTATGGTGGTGACAATAGGACCCAATGTTGCACCACCACCTAATCCACACTGGCAAGCTGGGGATCCAGGTACTGATGTGATGCATGCTATTTCCTTTTAGTACTTTTTACTATATTTTATATCATATATATGTATATGTTTTGATATGATCTAGTACTAATATCATCCACTTGCTTTGTGGTTATAGTTGACACACAAGACTAGATCACCTTCATTGGGAAATGCATTGTTGAGGTGGCCCTAACCATTCCTATCTAGGGGAGTATCCTAGATGCTTATAGACCTTCTTTAGCAAGGTTACATACCCACCTTTTTGAGCCTACAACGTGGCTAAGGACTGCTTACAAGGAGGCCTCCATGAAGACCATCTAGAGGGCCACTAACCTCACCATGATGATTGTGGATAGTGGGATCAACACTTAGCAGAGCTTCACACTACACTAGTTGAGCAAGATCAGGTAGTGATGTGATAAGAGAGTGTCATAGTTGTATGCGATTCCCTAAAAATCCAAATCAATGACCTCAGTAGGTAGGTAGAGGAAGTGAGGCTAGACGTTGATCCCTAGGTGTAGTAGCTTCAGGAGTAGCTATGACAGGCCCATGAGAAAGAGGGCAGGCTATGAGAGGAGGTAGTTAAGCTGCGAGGAGAGGTCTAGGGATTGTGGTCACAAAGCATGTATGTGCCATGGTCACATTGGATACATTCACTTGCGCCTATTCTGCATCCACCTCCACCACTACCACCAGGACCAAAGGGCTCAGGGATCCATGCACCCAAATGCTATAGGCACATTTTCAATGCCATATTTTGTATACTAGATCATATTGTTTTGATGTAAGGAATTATTTTTGACGTACAAACATATACAAGTATATAGTCACCACACTTTGATTCAGTGGTGTGATACATGTACATGAAAATTTGATATATACATGAGATTTTGTTTGGCATCATGGTGTTCTTATGTGTACTTTACTTTCATGTATGGCTATGTGATGGATTTATTTTTATGGATGTATGATTAGATTAGATGATATCATGATCTAATAAATACACATTGAATTTATGTTAATTAAATACAATGACGATCTAATTTCCTAACTAAAATACTTAATCAAATACAATGCATTGATACACAACATAATAAAAAACATGTATATAATTCCTAAATAAAAAAAATTAATTACATGTACACATGTTCACATCACAACACATAAGGTAGATAATGTGTTAATGAAGGGATATCATAGCATAACAAATTGCAATCCCTAAGGGACAAGTTTCATGTGTATGCCACATAGACGGTATGTGTAGTTTTGATGAAGATGCATTGCATTGATGGGTTCTTTTAGAGGTGTTTCATCCATAGACAACATTCCATAGGCACTAGAACCATACATGAAGATGATTATGTAAGGGCCTAACTAATTAGGGCTGAACTTCCCCTTTTGATCAAGCAGTGCATTTATATTTCTTTGATTGTCTTATAGAATGAGATCACCTACCTTGAAAATTTGAGACATAACACCTTTATTGTAATTTTTAGAAACAAATCATTGATAATATTGGAGATGTTTGAGGGCTTGCAATCAGCTCTCATCAAGCAACTCAAGGTGATACAAATGATCAGCACGGTAAGTGTCATCATCAAGCAACCCTTAAGGGAAACCCAAAAAGATGGAATTTCCAACTTTAAAGGAATGATAGCCTCAGTATTATACATGAGGTTGTATGGGGTTGTACTAATATCTATACAAACACTCGCACGATAGGCCCACAAGGCATACATTAATTGAGTGTGTCAATATTTATTGTGTTTATTCACTACTTTTGAAGGATCAACTCAAGAGTTTTATTAGACACTTCATATTGGCCATTAGATTGAGAATAGTATGGTGTAGAAAAGTGATGGTGAATATGATTTTTTCTAGAAATTGCTTCACCTCTTTATTCTTAAATGAAGTACCATTGTCAAAAACAAGTGTAGAAGGAAATCTGAAATGAGCAATGATATTGTTTAGAAGAAATCTAAAAATTTCTTCAACGTTCATGGATCAAAGTGGAAAATATTTGACCCATTTCATAAAGTAACCAGTAGCTGTAATGATGAAGGTATGTCCTTTAGAAGAAGGAGATGATATTTTTCAAATAATATCCAACCTCCATTTCATAAATGGCCAAGGAGAGGTATGATTTTGAATTTCTTTAGTAGGAGCCTGAATGAGATTACTATCTTGCTAAAATTGAGAATACTTGTTGACAAAGGAAAATGAGTCTTGCACCATTATTTTCCAAAATATCCCATGTGAATCAATTTATGTACAAGGGATTTACCACCAAAATGTCCACCCCTAGTGCCTGAATGGGCTTCTGAAAGGGAAAGGGGTATTTTATCCTTAGTGAGACACCAAAGAAGACCATTATAATATTTTTTATAAAGAACCTAAGAGAGTATAACATATCAGTATGAAAGTTTTTGTATCCAAGTGTGAGCAGTTTTAGCCACACCATTGGGAAAATTTCCAATCTTTAGATAATTATAATTGTGAGAATTCCATTCCCTCGAGTCTATGTGAGAACACACTAGAACATCAAGTTTAGGTTGATCTAAGACAATAGGAGTGTAGATAATGTAAACCAAAAAGTTTTATTCTTCTATACCATCATCTGAAGACACAAGGGAGGTTGCACTCACCATTCCATCTATGTGTTAATTTTCTCTCCTGGGGACACAATCTATTGTGAAAGAGTAGAAATGATCAAGCAAGGAGAAGGCCAAATCTTGATACTGGGATATCTTATTTTTCTTGTCTTGATACATTCCTTTAATTTAATCTATAATAAGTTTAGAGTCACCATGAATCTGGAGATGTTTAATGTTTAAATCCATCATGGGATGCAAGCCATTAATAAGGGATTTGTACTTAGTGATGTTGTTAGTGAAATGAAATTCTAATTGAAAGGACAAGGGAACTATCTTACCATCAGGTGAGACTAAAACTAGACCTACCCCAGAGCTAGCTTGACATCTTGATCCATCGTACATTTCCTATACAGGCTCATGGTTTATTTCAAAGAGATTTTCATTTGAAAATAAATCTAGATTAGGGAAAAATGAGATGAGGGAACTTCCACCAATTGACCAGCAACAACTTGACCCTTTATTTCTTTCTGAGTTACAAAATTTATGTCAAACTCAAAGAGCAACATTACCTATTTTTCCAACCTCCATGAAAAATCATTTTTGGTAAACAGATCTTTAAGAATATCACTCTTCACAATAACATGAGTTTCAACATGAAGAAGATAATGTTGTAACTTCTGCATTATAAAAATGAGAACAAGACATTGTTTCTCCATGAAAGAATAATGAGTTTCATAATCAAATATAATATGGCTAATATAGTAGGTTGCACTATCATGTTGAGCTAGTAGATGTGCTAAGAAATGAGGTGATGCAAAGATATAAAGCAAAAAGGGTCTATCTTGCATAGCCAACATTAAGATAGGAGGGTTGTCTAAATAACTTTAGATTGACTCAAAATATTTTTTGCACTCATCATCTCATTAGAAGCAAACATTTTTCTTCAAAAAATGCATGAAGGGTGTGATCAACCAACTGGGATACAAATCTATGAATTTCCTGAATCTTCCCCTACAAACTATGTAGTTGAGAGATGTTTTTAGGATGAGGCATGTTAACAATTACATCAACCTTATTTGTATCGACTTTGATTCTATGGTGGGAAATGATAAATCTTAAAATATTGTCAGTGTCTATGCCAGAAACACAATTAAGTGGATTCAATCTCATCTTATAGAGTTGAAGCCTTTCAAAGATAAGACAAATATTTTTAATGTGATCTTGACAAGTTGTAGATTTATCCAAAATGTCATTGATGTAATCTTCTAAAATCTTATGAATGAAATCATGGAAGATAAGATCCATCACTCATTGGTAAGTTTCTCTAGAATTCTTTAGCCCAAATGACATGAATACATAATAGAAGGTACCCCAAGGGGTAGTGAAGGTTTTCTTGTATTGATCTTTTAGGTTAATATAGATTTAATTATAGTCTGAGAAGCCATCCATGAAAGACAATAAGGCATGGCTTGTGTTTGAGTCTAGGATAATATCAATATTAAGTAACAAAAAATTATCCTTAAGAGAAGCCTTATTGAGATCATGAAAAATTGATAAAAATATGAATACAACCATCAAGCTTGCTAATAACTATAATACTTGATATCCAAGATGAATAGTCAATAGGATTGATAAAACCATCTCTTAAAAGCTTCTCTGTCTTAGTCTTGACCAAGAAGGAAACCTTGGGATTCATCTTTCAAATATATTTTTTAATAGACTTAGCATCGAGACATAGAATAATATTGTGAACCACCATGGAATCATCAATACCAAGCATGTCTTTGTATGACCAAGAGAAGATATCATGATGAGTATGTAACAAATCATAATGTTGTTTATATTATTTTAAAGAGGCATTTTTCAATCTTAACCAACTTTTCAGAAGACTTCGGATCCATGAAAAAATTAGTAGTATACCCTTTAAGGAGAGTACTATGGTCTTCAGGATGAGAAATAGGAACATCATCATCCACATTAGACAAAGGAGCCTTCTCATCAATGCTCATAACAAATTCTCCAAAGTATGCTTGTTTATTCAAGTGATATAGGAATCATCATTTATGGTGATAAGGAGGAAAATGAAAGTAGACACCTAAGAAATTTTCAATGCTTCCTTATAAGAGAACACATCTAGAGGAACTTCATTAGAATCTACCTTATTTTCAATCAATTTAGTATGAACTAGTTCAAGAGAAGAAGGTTCAATGGAAATTATGTTGACATTCAACCATGGTTTCCTCCTAGATTTCAATTTAGAATGATAGTATCCAAGTCCCATGTAAAACTCTATGGGGACTTGAATTCATTTCTTATTACACCCACAACGTTTACATCCAAAACCATACTTAGACAAAAGGGTTAAACTAGGGCAATAACATGTTTATAATTCTTGAGGAGGATCTACATAGAGAGCATCATTCCAAAAATGGGGATCATACTCCTTTATGAGGTCACAATCATCCTTCTTGACTGGAATACAAAGATTATCCTCTTTAACAAAAGCATGGTCATCTTCCTCAGCAAAGGTACAATCATTCTCCTTAACGAGAGCCTGATTGTTTTCCTTAGCAAGAGGACAATCAACTTTCTTGAAAGAGGCATGTGAAACTGTTGGAATGTCAAGATGCATAAGATAAACTTTGTATTCTTTGCTGAAAGATTCAACAAACTCCAAGGATCACCAATCATCACTAATACATGTGTTCAATTTAGAGGAAGAAGTAGAAGGGGTAGACTTAGGTTTCTCTGCTTCAGGAAAATCTTCTATAGAGACATTCATCTCAAAAGCATCTTTCAAATTAGACACTGTCAAAGAGGATGTCAACGCATTATAAGATAACAAAGGAATGCAATTTTTAAGAGTGGAAACAACTGAGGTTTGACCAGAAACTTTCATTTCATAAAGGTGTATAGCAACAAGGTCAGCTTTGATTTTAATTACTTCATTATTAGTCACAAATTTTATACAACAATGCAAAGTAGAAGTTACTAGACCTAAAGCATGAATGGATAGGGTCTTCCGAAGAGAATGTTATAAGGTAAAGGTCCTGACATAACATAGACCAAGGTGGGTACAACAATGAGTCCCAACCTCAAAAGGAAATATTATCATGCCTAGGGCTTGTTGACTAGCATTATTGAATCCCCAAATATACAAAGAAGAAGAAGCAGGAGAAGATGAATCAAACTTAATCTTAGATAATAAGTGTTAAACACCTAGAATACTGAGAGGGGGGTGAATTAGTATTCCTTTAAACCAATTAAACATAAACCATCCAATTACCAAAATATATTTAACTGTAATGATGAATGAAAGCATGAAGACATCCACAAAATCACATGACACATGAACACCAGTATTTTTTTGTGGAAAACCCAAAAAGGGAAAAATCACGATGAGGGTTAGCTCACAATACATTATATCTGGATATAGTATATTACATAAAGGCTCACTACCAGGTGGACTCACTATCCAAGTGAACTCACTTCTCACAGAGAATAAGAAAGAAGAAAGAAGGGGTGGCTACAAAACCTATTTGAACTAATACAAAAAAATATATCATATGCCTAATTACAATTTCAATGGGGCGCAAAAATAATCTTCACACAGATCTAAATCAGTGCTATGTTTTTCTCACAATCTCCTCAACTTTGATTATTTTCACATCACACACATGTAGGTAGAATACCATACATGTCATATGTATTTCATTACTCACATACAATATACTCACTCTATCCCTTCATCATCATCCAAAACTCTAAAGTTAATCTCCTATATATATCCATATCAAGTGTGACTTCAATTACGTCGACCTAGTTAGAAGTAACACACAAAATTAAACATTTCATCCTCAAAACATTCTATCCACATCCTATACCATAATTCAAAATTTAATTCACCTTGAGATAGGTCGAGATGGACCTAATATAGATCCCACATAAGATAAAGTTACTTACTTGTCCTCCACAAAACATCAAACGTGTTAGGTCAGACCAAAATAAGACCTAAACACAAAACCTTCATTTTTACATACAATTCACCATTTGTGTGACTTCAAAAACTCAATCTCTTTGAATTCCCACTTAGCTGAAATCTAATAGCTTATCCTCATCATTGTAGAAAAGAATAATTATCCACAAAGAAATGTGGAATCTCCCACACTGATACACTATAAAATGAATGACTGCAATATACAAGGCTAAACTCTATCACTCAACTTTTAGAATACATCAGAAAATATCACCAAATCTTAAATGTAGAAGCATCTGGTGATCTCAAAAATATGGTTTGAATCATAGAGTGATATCTCAACTTGTCATGGAGTGCAAACCCAAAAATTGATGCACTGAACCACAATATTGTCAAGAGGAATACTTAGCCAAAACTTGTTATGTCTAAATGTCTTCAAGAATAATTCCATGCCATGTTAGAATGATCATAACAATGTTGACATCAATGGAAACACTAGAACATACAATATATGCACCTCATGCTCATGTTTCCAAACAACATCAACAATGACAAACTTCCAATAGTCTTCCCCTAACTTCCAAAAATCTCCTCCTTTTCCATTCATGGCAACATGCATATCAAAAACATTTTCCAAAAACTTGTCTCTCCCCCTTACACATATCTCTCCCCAAATATCTTTCTCAAGAGTCTTTCCCAATATCTCTCGAAGTATCTCTTCAAATTTTTTTCCCAATATCTCTCCAATTATCTCTTCAAAAAAATTTCCCAATATCTCTCCCCCTTTGACATTAATGGCAAAGGGTGTACAAAAAAATTTGTATACTCCCCCTTAGATATATATATGTGAGTAAAATTAACTAGAAGAGTGTGTTGACTCCCCCTTAGGGAGTTAACTAAAAACTTCTATACCTTCCACATATATGCAAAAAGAATCTACAAATTTGAAAATACATAAAAGTAGAAATTGTCCACCCGAAGATGTTGACCCTTGGAGCTTCTGCAGGATGACTTTCCAAGTAGATTTACCTTCTTCCCAATGCTTCTTTGTTACTACAAGCATTATGTATTGTGAATCAAGCTTCAACAAAATTTCCTTTCCTCATTTTGGAGTACTAGGAGTAATATTTATCTATGAAATATTATTTGTACTAGTAAGGGCACTTGAGAAAACTATATGCTTCATCTTCACCAAGTACATTAGCTTCTCAAACTATTTGATTATTTCTTCCTTTTGGATTTGCAGGGTAAAGTATTCTTCATCTAAGGTCACTAGGGCAGTCCAAGTTTAATCAACTCTATCTTATATTGGGTCATAAGTGTATGATGCATAGCTTATTTTTGAATCAATTGTATTCATAACATCCTTTATACTTTGTGTGACATCAGGTCACTTAATGAAATATAGAAATAAGTTCCTTGCTTCCTCTTCATAGGCATGGAAATCCTTCAAAATCTCTTCTATTTTGTTGTGTGTAGATGCACATTTCTCTGTAATGTCTAATAACTTATTTTCTACAAGCCATGCTTCAATTTATATTTCAACTTGTTCTCTTAGTATGAAGACATATTCCTTGAAGTTCTCCATTATCTCTTATGCTCATTTTGAGCATAATCTATATGCATATCTCCTTCAATGTTTAAATCTTCTTCAAAATTCACAGTGATACCAATTTCCTTTTTCCTTATGGATTTCTACTTGATTCTTCTTGCAGTTTTATTTTCTTCTATCCTAATGGAATGAATTACCGAAGGGGATTTCTCCCTTACTATAGGACTGTATGTAGATCTCCTCTTCTTACCAATTGCAGGTAGAGATTCAATAACTGATCTCCTAGAGCTTTTAGAGGCTTCTTCTATACTCATGCTGGCTCTAGCTCTCTCTCTCTATAACTATTCTAACTTTTTCTTTTGAGATGCAAAACTCTTTGGCATATAATTCTACCTCAGCATCAACATATTTCTTTATCTATGATTTCTTGATTTTTTTATGAACTTCCATTGTATTTTCTCTATAGTTTCCATACCTTGGTTTGTTGGGATCCTTAGGAATATTCAACAACACTTCAACACAACCAATGGCTACTTCTTATGTCACTTCATAGCTAAGCTCTAGGACCCAAATGGTTATGGGTTCAACTACTTCCATTATGTAATGATTAGTAGAGACCAAAAAGGTAATGTCATTCATTTATTTTCTTACAACATATCTCAAAATTCTTTATCTCATGTTCATTCTTCTTTGAAACATTACAAAGAATGTTGCAAGGGTATCTCCTTAAGAATTAATATCTCCAAGATTACTCAAGTAGGCTCTTATCTGATGAGCAATAGGCTTTTCACTTGAATAATTAATATTTCCAACTATCAAAACTTCCTTTAAAAAGTAGAAAACCAAACATACCACCAATGTGCCATACTTGAATACATGTTTTTTCTTCTTGATTTCCTTCAGGTTCTCCATCAATTATTACCAAAGAAACTCATAGAGGTCATACTCAACATTATTCTCAATCATATCCACTGCGACATGAATTTTGATGGAAGAGACTAAATTATCTCCATAAATCTTGTGCCCGATAACCATAGTTGCATATTGAACTGCCAAATTTCTGATAGGGTTTATTGTAGTGCCTGTTTTCAACATTATGTGTGTTCTTGGTGGATTTCCAAATTGGAATCAATCCAGTGGACCATAAACCAATGATTTCTCTAATCACTTCTTTGGTAATCATGTGAGCACCATCAATCCACATAAACTAATCATGAATTTTTCTTAATGCCATTTTAATGTACTTCTCTTCATAGCTAAAGTCTAGAGACTGGTGCCACACATCTAATTTCTTCTCTGTTAGGATATTGTATTCTGGCTTTAGGGTGTAATATTCTCCATAGAACTCATATACCCATAGATTGAACATTTTTATATAGAGGTGTTCGTCCATATTCCCATGAATATAAGCCATATTATCTTCAGTAGGTAGAACCCCAAGAGGTATATGCAAAAATGCACCTAGGGGATCATCTTCTAATACTTTGGTAGAATATATTTTAAATTTTGGTTGTAGTTTTTGAAACATCTACAATTTTTTTGGTTGCCATTGCATTCAAATTTCCTTCAACTAATAATTCCAAGAAATTAGAATGTGCAGGAATTGCTAAATACCTTTTTCTCTTGCTCGAAAAATTATGGTTTTCAAATTTTTCAACTTGGAGATTCTTCAAACGCTTCAAGCTCACTTATTTCTCCTCTATTCTCTTTCGAAAACATTTAGTGAAATGAATTTTCCTTCTCAAGTACACTTTTCACTCTTCGATTTGACTCATTTCAATAATAAATGCTTTAGACAAAAAGTTGATGACCCTAAAACCTTGTATACATAGTCAACTTTCCAAGCTCCACAAATTTCTACATTAGTATATTTTCTTCCGCAATTTTCTTCCACACATTATGAATTTCATTATTCATGATATATATTTGTGCTATATATCAAGCAACTCTTTTTTGGTGAGGGCAAATCTCCCCCTAAGCCATAGCTTTGGGATTATTTATTAGAGGAAACATCTACATCAAAGAGGTGCAGATTCTCCCTTATCCTCAGTCTCTTCTTTCTTTCTCTAGATCTTTTCCATTTCCTTCTTTACTTCATTTGAATCAATCTTTTTGGCTGGTTTATTCTTCTTTATTGAATTTTCCTTCCTTATGTTTTTGCTTCTACAAAATCTAGAAATATATCATATTATTTTGCAATTGTTGCATATGATATTCCTTTGAGCAGTATTCCTTTCATTCATTTTGGATTTGAATTGGTTAGCCTTGTGTCCAAATCCATAACATGTATAAAAATAACCTTTGAAAAATTGAATCATTCTACCATTGTTATGTGCATTCATCATTTGACTTCTACAATCACTTGCTCTATGTCCAAATTTCTTGCATTTAAAGCATTGACCAGTAAAGGATGAAACATTCTAATTCATTTTACTTCTACATTCCTTTGCTTTATGTCTAAATTTATTGCAAGAATAACAAATACCATTGAATGATGAGTACCTTTGATTATTTGGTTATCTGATAGGAGGTCTTCTATCATTGTTTCTTTGATTCTGTAACTTTCCATTGTTCTTCTTGTCTTCAGTCTTCTCTAGCTCACTGTTCTTTGTATTTTGATTTTTTTTTAGCTTTCTCATTTTTCAAGTCCTATACCACCTTTTTCTTTAGATGCTTTTTTCCCTTCAATTAACTCATTAAGCATTGTAGAGCTTGTCTTCAATTTTTCTTCATGATTTCTTTCCTTCTCCAAATTTGATCTCATATTTACCACTTCTTGTTCAAGCCCCATGCATTCATTAGATTTTCTTTCCACCATTGCATTTAGACATTCCTCAATATTTTTATTTTCTTCCACTAGCACTTTCAATCCGGTGTTCTCATTTGCTTGTTTTAATTGTTCATTAACTTCCTTATGCATTTCTCTAAATTTATTGATCTACTCTCTTAGCTTTTTTATTCTCTCATTAGCCTCTTTACTATTTTCATTTAGATATTTTTTTTCCTCTTCAACTTTGTTAAGATCTTCAAGAGAAACTTTGAGTTCTTCTTTGTTAATCATGCAATATTCTTCTATGTATTCAATACCAGGAATCTCTTCCAGAGGAATAGGATACTTTATATCATCCATTTGTTCAAACTCTAATATCTTCCCAAAGTGGTCAAGCTCCTTCCAGGGATCCAAGCTTTGATACCAATTGTTGAACACCAAGAATACTAAGAGGGGAGTGAATCAGTATTCCTTTAAACACAATAAACATAAACCATCTAATTACCAAAATACATTTAACTAAAATGATGAATGAAATCATGAAGACATCCAAAAAATCACATGACACATGAACACAAATATTTTTAAGTGGAAAACCTGAAAAGGGAAAACCATGGTGAGAGTTAGCTCACAATATATTATATCCAGATATAGTATATTATAGAAAGGCTCACTATCCAAGTGAACTCATTGCTCACAAAGAATAAGAAAGAAGAAAGAAGGGGTGGTTCCACAACCTATTTAAACTAATATAGGAGCATCTATCATATGCTTGATTATAGTTCTAATGAGGAAAAAAAAAATCTTCACACAGATCTAAATCAATGTTCTACTTTCCTCACAATCTGCTCAACTCTGATTATGTTCGCATCACACACATTTAGATAGAATACCATACATGTCATATGTCTTTCATTACTCACATAAAATCTACTCACTCTAGCCCTTCATCATCATCCAAAACTTTGAAGTTAATCTCCTATATATATCCATATCAAGTGTGACTTCAATTAGGTCAGCCTAATTAGAAGTAACACACAAAATTAAACATTTCATCCTCAAAACATTCTATCCACATCTCGTGCCATAATTCAAAATTTAATTCACCTTGAGATAGGTTGAGATGGACCTAATATAGATCCCACATAAGATAAAGTTACTTACCTATCCTCCAAAAAACATCAAATGTGTTAGGTCGGCCCAAAATAAGACCTAAACACAAAACCTTCATTTTTACATACAATTTTCCATACATGTGACTTCAAAACTTGATCTCTCTTTGAATTCCCACTTAGCTAACATCTAATAGCTTATCCTCATCATCATAGAAGAAAATAATTATCCACAAAGAAATGTGGAATCTCCCACACTGATACACTATAAAAGGAATGACTACAATATATAGGGTTGAACTCTATCATTCATAACTTTCGAAATACTTCACAAAATTTCACCAAATATTGAATGTAGATGCATCTGATGACCTGAAAACTATTATTAGAATCATAGAGTGATATATCAACTTGGGGTGGGTCGGACCCAAAGCGATGCGAACCCAATATGGGAGGAATGCCAAAACTTTTTTTGTATGTCTTCAAAGAATACTTCCAAGCCATGCTAGAATGGTCATAAAATGTTGAAATAAATGAAAACACTACATCATATAATATATACACCCCATTCTAATGTTTCCAAATAGAATCAATAATGACAAACTTCCAACAATAAGTCAATGCTACATCGTCCAAGAGCCAAACTTGTGTCAATGAGAGCATGCCTAATACCAATGTTATTAATGATGACTATTATCATTAGATGATCCACTTGATTTTGTAATTTTGGAGGTGGGAGTTCCTACAAATAGAATGTAACATTCAATGAATCCACACAAATATGAGCAATCAACGCATTAACATCTATCATCCTAGTGAAAGAGGGTAAGAGAATATTTTGCAAAGATTCCTAAAGAATACCCTAATAAAACAAAGCATATTGAAGAAAATCCCATAGTGATATATTTCCAAGAGTAACACGAAGTTTCTCGACAAGATCATAATCACCAAGTGCTTTAGTTGCAAGTTTAGGTGTTGTAGGAAGACTTGGTTGATAAGTCAATAAAGAAGTAGTTTAATTCAAAAAATTTCTTGTAGTGTTGTAAGTGAGCTACAAATTTATACTAAAGAGTTATTTCAAGAACCTCATATTGGTCCATTTGAGCTAATAGTG
Source organism: Sequoia sempervirens (assembly GCA_007258455.2). Taxonomy (NCBI): domain Eukaryota; kingdom Viridiplantae; phylum Streptophyta; class Pinopsida; order Cupressales; family Cupressaceae; genus Sequoia; species Sequoia sempervirens. The sequence continues at coordinate 94,900,353 of VDFB02281492.1, read as the reverse complement.
ACTAGAACCTGAAAAATAAAATGATTTTTTAGGAGATGAGCTAGCGAGTCATGTAAATGATGAGTCTCTTAGGCCTTTGAGGAGCTGCAAAGACTATAACTACATTCACGGACTCTTTGACTTACAAAGAAGAAGTGGATGGTTGTGACGCAAAAGTTTGTTCAGAAGATCTAGAAATAGAATGAGATGCCTCTAAGCAATCATCTAGGGCATCATCCAACATATCAAAATATTCTTTAGACAACACAATAGCTCTGAACACACAAACACATTCTCCCCCATGATTTGTTTCACGTCAGCATTGTTCACCAAAATACTTGCTCTAAATACTCCCCCTTAGGAGTACACCCAACTAAATCAAAAACTCAATGACACCACATGACACTACCTACTCCCTCTAAGAGGTAGCCACCAACATCAGTCCAAAAAAGAGATATATCCATAGATCCAATGGACTGATGCATCCCCATATGCATCTAGTTCAAGGGAGGAGGGGAAATAACCCCCAAATTCTCTTGGAGATACTCAAAAGTATCTTTAGGAAGATCCTTAGTAAATATATTAGCAATTTGATCCTTTCTAGGTACATACTCAAGCTTCACTTCATTCTCCATAACCTTCTCTCTAAAAAAGTGACACCTAATAGATATATGCTTTGTCCTTGAATGCATCATTGGATTCCCTGAAATGTTAATTGCACTTATATTTTCACAAAAAATAGATATAAGCTTGTCATATAAAACTCTAATATCCTTCAATATTTGTCTCATCCACAAAACCTGTGTATAACATGATGCTACTACAATATACTCAACCTCTGTAGTAGATACAAAAATTGAATCATATTTCTTACTCAACCATGACACCAATCTACATCCAAGAAATAATGCACCACCACTTGTAATTTTCCTATCATCAACACAACTAACCCAATCTGCATCTGTATAAGCATATAATGTGAAATCAATATCCTTAGGATACCACAAGCCATAATCCAGAGTACCTCTTAAGTATCTAAATATCCTCTTCACTACTACAACATGTGTTTCTTTAGGATCTTCTTGAAATATAGCTACAAGAAAAATTGCATGCATGATATCCGGTCTAGTAGCAGTCAAATACAACAGTCCACCAATCATAGATTTGCACTTTCTCTGATCATCCTTAGGAGAATCATTATCTTTGCTCAATTTACAACCAGTCACCATAGGAGTACATACCAGTTTGGAGTCATCCATTCCAAACTTCTTCAACATCTCTTTGACATACTTAGACCATGAAATTAATATTCCTTTATCTGGTTGATTGATTTGTAGCCCAAGAAAGAAATTCATCACCCCAAACATTGACATTTAAAATTATTACACATAGCCTCATTTCCACCAAAGATAATATCATCCAAATATACTACTATCAATATTTTTTCCTCCTCAATTTTAAAGTAAAGATTACTATCTACGATGCCTTTACTGAATCCTTGTTGTAACAGATATCTGTCCAGTCTTGCATACCAAGCTTTGGGAGCTTTCTTCAATCCATATAGTTCCTTATTCAACTTACATACCATATCTGGTTGATTTGACAACTAAAATCCTTTTGGTTGTTCCATGTAAACCTGTTCTTCCAATTCACCATTTAGAAAAAGCAAGGAAGATACATTTTGGTAAGCCTATTGTTGTAACATTTGTAAGCTTTGCTTCTATTAGAATATCCAAGGAAGATACTTTCATTAGTCCTTGTATCAAATTTCCTAAGTTTTCTTCTTCTCTTTTGATGTAACATTTGCTTTCAAATAGTCTAAAGTATTTCATAGTAGGAATCCTTCCATACCATAGCTCATAGGGAGTCTTTGTGCTATTAGCATTAGCTTAAAATCTGTTAAGTATGTAAAAAATAGTATGAATAGCTTCTCTCCAATAGACTTCTGGTATATTTTCCTATTTCATCATATTCCCTGTGGCTTCTTGAATAGTTCTATTTTTCCTTTCAATAACTCCATTCTGTTGAGGAGTTGTAGGGGAAGAAAAATGCCTCTTTCTTCCATGAACTTCACAAAACATGTTAAAATCATTAGAGGTGAATTCACCAACTTTTTCAGACCTCAAACATTTTCTTTTCAAATCCATTTCATTCTCAACCATAGCTTTAAATGCCTTGAATTTGTCTAACATGTCATATTTTTCTCTAAAGAAAAGTGACCCATGTCATTCTAGAATAATCATCAATCAAAAGCATAAAGTACCTGTCACCTTATAGACTTCTTACTCTAGTAGGACCACAAAGATCTATGTGCACTAATTCCAATAGTCTAGTAGCAGATTGTTCCTTTCCCTTGAATCTACTCCTTGTTTGTTTTCCAAATTGATAACTCTCACAAACAACATTGATAGGATTTGTGATTCTAGGTAAATCTCTCACTGCATGAACTGAACTAATTATTTCCAAATTATCAAAATTCATGTGACACATCCTCTGGTTCCATAACCAGCTATCATTAATCTAAGACATAAAGTAATGACCATCAACACCCTTAAGTTGATAGATGTTTTCATCTATTCTCGTACCAGCAACAATCATAGTTCTGGACCCTTTCTATATCTCGCGTGTTTCATCCTTAAACAAAATATTATATTCCTTTCTACACATTTTTCCAACACTCAAAAGGTTATTTCTTAAACCCTTAACATATTAAACAATATTAGTATTATAGTTTCCATCAAAACTGATTGAACCTATTCCACAAATCTTAGCTCCTAAATCATCCCCAAATTTAACTAATCCTCCATCATACTTTCCAAGTTTAACAAACTCACTTTTCTCTTCAATCATGTGATTAGAGTAGCCACTATCAACAACCCAGTAATTATTATCCTCTTTGATATGAAAAGCAGATACCAAAGTACCTTCAACCTTATCCTTCATCTCTGAAACACTTTCCTTCACACAAATTTTAGGGTTAGCAGAACTAGTTTCTTCTTTTATAGCCAAAAAACAAAAATTCATTATCATCAAAATCTCCATAATCAGACTCATCATCAGAAATTCAACTTTCTTCTCTCACATAGTAAGCTTTCTTAATAATTTCCCTTTGTTTTCCTTATTCTTATTGTTTATAGCTCTTTTTGGACATCTTGAAGCATAATGACCTATACCACTGTTGGTTATTTTTTAAGAACCAATTTGATCTTCAGAAATACCTATGGAATTTTCCATTTAGAATGATCAATACTTCTAAAGGGATTGGCCAACGAAAGAATACAAGTTGTAAGACTTCTATTCCTACTCTTCAGGCTCTATGAAACCCAAGAGGGTGATCCCACAATGTATATTCAAGAGTTCACACAATTATAACTAATGCATTGTCAATAACAAATACTTCTCATAAAACTACTCAACATAATGCATCAAAAGAGTTGGCAACTTATTAATCAATGTCCTATATATTGAGCATGAGAAGGTGGAATTTCAACAAAAGACAACTATGGTGGTATCCATTTGAGAGTTTGTAATTTAAAAGTGATTAGCTAATGAATCAACAGAGAAAATGAACCACAAGTATTTTGCATGAACCAGTGCCTTTTATCCCAAGCACGGAGTCAATGTCAACCTATGTGACCTAATAACAACTTAAAAAATAGCACCTATAGTCTTAACAAACCCTACATTACAACATTCCTCTATGAAATCCATGATTATTATTGCTTACAACCATCCTAGCACCCAATTCTTACAAGTTATTAATCTCACCCAAGCATTTACATTAACTCATTGAATCAATAAGCAAGCATGAAATTAAACATCCATTAAGAGACAATAGAGACAAACAAAATAAATCATGGATTAATTTCATTCATAACTCATAGAACACATACAAGGAGAGATAATAGCCATGAAATTGGTATTACTCTATATTGTAATAGTTATACTATTATCAAAATTACATAAATAACACTAAAATCCAAAAGAAACTTAAGAAAAAAACTCTAAAACATGCTTAGTATTATCCTAACAATTTCACAGTGTTAACTCATTTTTTTCAACTAACTAATTGCATTCGGCCTTGAATTCTTTCTTATAGAGATGAAAGAGAAAAAAAGCTTTAGGCCAGGAAGCACACATGTCAAAATTTCATTGGACCGCTACAAAAATATTCCTTTTTCAATTACACTCGAGTCTTCAGGTGGAAAAAATAAACATGAGGCAAAATTGACCTCAACTCATTGTAGAAAATAGGTCCCACCTCTAAAAGGCATAATTTTTTTGTTACAATAGCTTCCAAATATTCACCACATGCTCAAAAAATGTGAACCGTGGGAGAACCAGACAACAAAACTTATGAAGCAATACAAGGAAAACAGATAAAAATTCAAAACTCTTTTAACCATACCAATACCACATGCTACCCATTTCAAATTGAGGAGAGAACAATATTTTACAATGTTTTATCAAAATCCTAATCTATATTGTTTTCAGGCTATGCATTTTTCTTCTCCCATCCATTATTTATCTTGTTCATTATCAATCCCTACACAGATTTATTCTGTGTATTTCTCCAACCAAGTGTTATACTCCTCTTCAGTGGGCCATTTTACATTCAATAAGTTTTTCACTTTAGTAATATACTGAGATTATCTAGAATCAATTAAGACCCTGCCTTCCTTAACAAAGATGTCCATCTTTGTTTCAATCTCCACCATTGTATCAATATTTGGATTTAGCAAGATGTAATCAATGATAGTCAATGCTATCATAGTTGCTATAAGCATCCCTCCCAAATATTTCTTCCAAGTGTCAAATGGTTGCAACTCACCTTTTGGACTCAATATCTGAGGCATACCATGTTCCTCCATTTCCATAAATATCTTCAAATTAGTTTGGAGTTGTACACCTAACTTTCCAAGGAAAGTGGTTACTCATTAACTGAGTTAATGATTTGCAAGACCTCATAAATATTAGTAGGTTCCTCAGGATCATCCTTCATTCTAGGCATCATTTCTCTTAAGGAACTCACCCTAGTAATCCAATTATTCCATTCATTCTTGAAAGCCTCTTGTACCTATAGATACTTTTTATTTTCTTCATGAATATTCGTGTAAGCAACCCAAACATCATCAACCTTTTTGACCAACTTGGTCACCCTATACTTCAATACATCCTCAAAATTTTCATTTTCCACCTTAACAGTTTCAAGCTTGGCCTTCTTGACATTTTCTTTCTCAATAGTCAATTGATTATTCAAATCTTTAATTCTTAAGGCCACAGTCTGCCTATCATGTGTAGAAAAATCTGAGGAAGAAGAGGATGGCAGGGTTATTGTCCTTTTTGACTGAGTAGCCTAAATAGCGGCCCTCATCTTATTTATCTCATCCAAGGACTTATTGCACTCCTTCACTAAAGAATCATATTTTTTCTGAGAAATATGTGCAGTATCCACACTAAGCATTGCAACATGAGCAATTAATTCAGCTACTTGGATAGGAGTTATATTTGTAGCTATTTTGACCACTAAGGAGCCAATAATTTCCTCAATAGGCCTAGCAACATCATGCTTACTAGTATTAGGTGTCATAGACCAAATTGCAAAAGTATGCAAATTTGGACTATATCCAGATCCAAACACTTTATCCTCAAACTTCTCCTTAGATATTGAAGCCTGAGGATCTCTTCTTACTGCATCATATGCTATAGTAGTAGTGATAGTATGTCCCAATAATAACATGATTCCACTATCTATGACAATTTTCTTGGCCTCAGTGGGAATAATAGCTGCAATTTCAGTCCTGATCTTTTCCTCATATGTTTTCTTAGCTTCTTCATGATGAGAAGGTTTGACATTAGCTCAAGCTAGCTCAAGTCTCTCCTTTATCTCTTTACTCCACTGTTGAATCATAAATTCCTAAAATTCTTTGGACTGCACAAATTTATCATCAACAAGGAATTTATCACATTCCCTTATCCTAGGATCATCATCACTTTCTTTATCATATTGCCATTTGACAATTCTTTTAGGGGGAATATCTAAACTATGAGTTTCCTCATTATGAGGAGGGAATTTTTTCTCCACCTCCTCATTTCCTGGCACCTACGCTACCATTTGTTCCTCCCTAACTTCTTGAATTTCTGCAGGCTGCTCTGAGATATCCATACCTTTTTGTTGTTGTTCTAGGAGAACCTGTGCCTTATCAATAGCCTCCTTCACCTTCACCTTAAAATCACCCCTCTGATAATCCCTTAGCATAGTGAAAGCTCTTTCAAGAGGGTCTACAATTACATTATATGGACTTATATAAAAGGAATTCCTCTTGATGATAGTTTCTTCAATGTTCATTATAGCTATCCATTCCTTCTTTCTAGTCACGAAAACCTCATCACTTGTGAAATTCCTCAATACGTAATATTTGTATAAAAATTCATGGCGTATTACTTTTAAGTTTTTATCTCTCCTTCTTCCTCCCACAAATCCTTTCGGATCAAAAATCCTAATCTCATTAATAGGCATTGTAAGATTATTCACCATGATCCCAACCTTTTCATATGCCTCAGGGGCAGTAACTTTGAAGTAAGAAAAAGTACACTGGGGATGCACCACAGTACCCTTCCTGGGCACCTTGAACATCTCATAACCCATAACATCAATTTTCCACATAAGTTCCATAAAGACCAACCTGTCTGAGACATACAAGGGTAAACAATGTGGTGCCACTTTAGCCCCATAGGCTTTAATCATAGTATATTTTGAATGAAGAAACCAATCTACCCAATTATGTGTTGCTCTAGATCCTGGTATATCTTTTGGGCACAAGATATTTTTTATTTAAGTAGAAATCCTCTGAATAGGTGCTACACCCAATGCTTCCAAGATACCGTGTCTTATAACATTAGCAAACAAGATATAATTGGAATTGGAATAGTCCTGATCCCAAATGTATGTCCACATTTGTACTGGAAATACATTATTTTCAGTGTCCCAAAGTCTCAATTCCAACTTCCTTTTCCAATCATAATCACCTTCCCATAAGAGCATATGCATTAGCAGATAATAATGAGGGAAATGTAAAGGGAGCACTTCCTTTTTCAAATTGAGGAAATCCTCATGCATTCAATCAACAACATAATTGACATAAGAAAAACCAATGTTTTGATTATCACCCTATATATCTTCCACCATCACCAATAAATCAGGGGCAATCCTTACCTCAAAATTTTGAGCCAACACTTGGTTGAAGTGATAATAAGTATTCTTGAAATAATCTACAAACTCTTCACACTCAAAAGGCTCAGCATCCTTAGTGGTGTATTTCTCCTTGCTCTTTCTATGTCGAACAAGCAGTCTCTCACTGTATGCAATTTTTTTTTTATCATATTCAACATATAACTTAGTACAACTAAAATTTATAGTATAATTGGGATTTAACCCAAATAATTCAACCATCTTGTCCTTAGTCAATTCTAGGACCACATCACCACTTTCAATCCTGATTGTTTTATCAATGGGATTATAGTGCCTAGCCAATTCCATCATCAGGTCCACCTCTACAAATAAATTTGGCACCACCAACTTTCCAAGGTTCATCCCCCATAAGTAACATGCAGGCTTACTAAAATACCGCTTGTTAAAAGCATACTTGAAAAGTTGCCACCTGCTTTGAGGCTGGGGATTTTCACCAATTTCACCAGCACTATGAATTAACCTGGTGGTCACAAAAACTTGACCTATAGGTATTTTTCCAATTTGTGACCCTCCTTCCTTTACATCTCAAGAGGCCTCTTGCATAAACTTTTTTGTTTCCTTCTTTTCACTTTTGGACCTAGTAGACGTTGTAGGAATATTTAGTGAAGGGTTGGATACTACAAGTGGTTTTGACTTAAACTCAACTAAAACATCCTTAGTTTTAAGGTGTTTAACTCTCTTTTGTTTTAACTTCCTCTCCTACTTAATACTAGATTCACTAGGCGATGGCTCACACATGTTTGCATTGTAGGAGAACTAGGGTTTATAATTTATTACGACCAAAAAGAAAACCTTCACAAGTATGAGAACACAAGGAACCAATTATTGAACAGAACAATCTCCCTAAACTTTACCCAACACTTATCACCAAATCAAAGCTATCAGTAATGGAAAAGCAGAAAATTCTCTGAATTTCGTATTAGCTTTCTAAGTTATTTCACCTCAATACTTTAGCTAGAAAGAGAAATACAATTGGCTTACCTGAGTGAACACTATGCCACACTTGTTACTTGTAGTTTCTGGAGCTTCCCACATAATTTCCTCAGCTTCTGGTATCCTTTATGCTTGCAAGAAAATCCAAGTGCACGACTAACTAGTTATCTACTTTCATTTTATGGCCAAGAGATAGGCATGCTACCATTAATGCTTGATATTAATTTCATCTAAGAGAACTGACAATTAGCCGTTCACATTTAAACCCTGGTCGTTGATCACTCTATTTTTTAAAACTAGATGAATGGTTATCAATTCACCTCACTACTTTCTTTCTTGCTTTATACGATGTCCTCAAGATTCTGCCATGTTGCCTCTTCATGCAATGGTTGTTGCTTATCACCGGTATACCTCATCCTTGACCATTTCTATCAGTGATGCAACCATTCATGCAATAAAATCTCATCCCTTGGATCTATGGCCCACCTTTGATCACGTTCATCTTCCCATCATTCATCGCTAATTGAAACTCTGCACCTTGAGTCCTATTAGTGACATGAGATATAGTGAAGAGATCTAATTATGATAGATGTTCATAATAACATTGTGCATTGCGTATCGCTAATATAGAACTTAGCACTTAAAATATATCCACGATATGCGATGTGAGGGAAATCCATCATATTTCTCATCACTAATTGAAACTTATCATTTCATGACCATCCGCGATGAGTGATGAAAATAAGAACATAAGGTTGGAGGATATCACTTATCACTATTACAATACTCAAGGCTCAAAAGCCATTAGCAATAGGCGATAAATAAATGATATAATGAACATCGCTCATCACACATTGATATCAAGAGCTCCAACAGATATTTGTGATGAGTGATAAAGAAGAAATATCATTCATTGCTTGTTTCCAATTCAGAACATACACTCCTAAAGTAATCAATGATGAGCGATAAAGAAAGATGGCCATCGGGACTTAAGTGAAAACCTTTAGGCACATGCTCATAGGGTATTCTAATGAAGGGGACCCTCTAGGATGATACAATAGAAGGGGCTCAAAACTCCTAAGTCATAAAATACAAAGGATGTAAAGGCCAAAAAGGCCCTTTACTTAACCTTATAAAAATAGGAAACTCAGACCTAGGCATGGGATACCTGTTACCCAACGACAGTGAATGACATAAGATGTTTTTAAAGTAACCAACAATGGGCAACAAGAAGTCAACAGTGAAAAAGAACCCCCAACAGTGAAGGGAAAATAAAACCTAAGCCCTTCAAATATTAGCCAAAATGTGACAAGGCTTTGAGATGGAACATCAAAAAATTGTAGGTTCCATCAGTGGCTCCAGTTGGGGACATTTTTTCCTCAATGAACAGAGTGAGAATCCAAAATCTTTGGTTTCGTAGACCAAAACCAGGGGATAAAACAAAGGGACCGAAACCAAGGGGCTACCCAGACTAGGTAGCAAGACCAAAGTAGACACAACAAAAGAAAACACACCTATATACATAATGTACAAAACCTACAGAGTACATGGAAAAATAACATACTTAGGAGAAGTATGGCTTTAAGAATTTTCCATGTACTGACAGTTCAAAAAGATCACCTATTAAGCTTTGAAGGAAATATGAATCCTCCCCTTGTGTGATGGCTATCAAATAAGGGCCTACCATAATGCTTCAAACTTTCCATGTTTACCCTTATCTTGAGCCCTCGCATTCCAGGCTAACACCATACTATCTACCTCAAATTTTCTAAGAGAAGCTCTCTTATCATGTACACGCTTAACTTGCAATTGCATCTTCATATTTTTAGCATGAAATTCTCTTCTAGTATCATCCAATTGTACCAGATTATTTATTTTGTGATGTATATCATCGCATATCTCTTCATCATACTTCTGCACAAATTTATACATCTTCAGTAGGTTATTTTGTGGCAATCTAGCTTCTAGACCATATACTAAGCCAAATGGTGAATAACTAGTAGCTTTTTTCACAATCACTCTATCTACCCAGAGTGTTAATTTTAGCTTTGAGTCCCATGCCTTTTTGTTCTACTCCATCACTCTCTTGATGATTTTAATCAAGATCTTATTACTAAACTCATCTTGACCTTTTCCTTGAGGATGGTAAGGTGATGAATAAGAAACTTGTATACCATGTCTCTCACAAAATTCCTTGAATTTATCTAACCTGAAATACATAGCATTACTTGAGATAATCTTCTCAGGGACTCCAAATCTAATGAGAATCTTATTCAATAGGAAATCCACCACCACCTTGCTTATTTCTTTCTTCGTGGGTATTGCTTCTACCCATTTTGTGAAATAATCAATGTAAACAAGAATCCATGAGTGGCCTCCACTAGACTTTTCTGGTATTTCTCTGATGATATCAATCCCCCATTGTTGGAAAGGAGCTTGAACTTTCATAGGCCTTAGTGGTAAATTCCCTAAAAATTTCAACTTTCCTGAAAACCTTTGACAAGCATCACAAGTCTTAACAAACTTGTGAGCATCCTTGAAAACAGTAGGCCACCAAAATCCTACTCTTAAAATCTTGTGTTTAGTAGTCTTTTCCATGTAATGGCCACCACACACCCCATTGTTCCTTTCCTGCAAACGTTCTAGTGTCTGCTTTCCATCTACACATTTAAGAAGTACACCATCCAGGCTTCTCCACCATAGTTCATTGTCAATAATCACATATTTGATGGCATGCAATTTCAAGTTTCTCTTGTCATTGTCAGCCACATCAGTAGGGCACTGCAAAGTTTGTAAATACTGGAAAATCCTTCTATATCATCTGCATGTTTGCATATCACAAATAGGTGCAACATCAATCACTTCAGTCTGATTGATCTAGTTAGCTTCCAAATTATCCTTTTCCATTAATTTAGCTAGGCCTTAACCTCTTACTAATTTGGTAATCTAAACATCAATGTTAAATTCTTGGATCCTGTTGATCCATCTACACCTTCTGCCTGTTGTCTCTTTTTGAGTGAAAATATCTTTCACAGTAGCACTTGGTACAAAAGCTATGATAGTAGCTCCCTGTAGGTAAGTCCTAAAATTATTTACAGCTTTTACCAGGGCATATGCTTGTTTCTTAGTAGTATCATATTTCAACTTTGCAACTTGTAAAGAATTGCTAAAAAATGCAATGGGTTGTTCAAAGCCCTCTTCATTTTTCTATAACAAAACAATAGTAATGGTATGAAAAGAGGCAAAAGAGAAAATATGCATTGGTTTGGAGAAATTGGAAGACTTCAAAACTGGAGCTTCTTTGATAGCTTGTTTAATTTTTTTGAAATCGTAACTAGGATGCTCACTCCAAATCATCTTTTCACCCTTCTTCAAAATTTTGGAAATAGATCTTGTAATTTCTGCAAAGTTAGTCACAAACCTTCTTAAAAAAATTATTAGTCCAAAAAATGATTGAATTCCCTTGACATTTTTTGGCCGAGGGATCTTATCTATGACTACCACTCTTCAGGGTCTATCCTTACTCCTTTAGATACAATATTCCCCAACAATTTTCCCTCAATGACACCAAAAGCATATTTCTTTAGATTCAGAGATATCCCATATTCTAATGACTTGACAAATAACTTTTCTAAATGCATACAATTATCTTCTTCTTTTTTAGAGTAAGTAGTCAGGTCATCTTGATATACAACCATAAATAAATCAATAAAATTTGAGAAAGCTACATCCATAGCTCTCTAAAAAGTGGCACCTTCATTTGTTAGGCCAAAAGAAATTTTGGCATAACCATAAGTTCCCCAAGGAGTAGTAAATGCAGTCTTATACTACTTAGACTCCTTTACCTTCACTTGATTATAGCATGAAAAATATTCCATCATTGACACTACCTCACAATCAGTCACCTTCTATAACATAGCTTCCATGTTTGGAAATGGATAATTTTCCTTTAATGAGGACATATTCAAGTTCCTAAAATCAATACACAATCTTATGTCACCATTCTTTTTTCTTACTAGTACCAAATTGGATACCCATGAAGAATGTCTAATGGGTTTTATAATACCAGTGTATCTTAACTTTACCAACTCCTCTTGCATCTTGGGAGCTAAAGTAGGATTAATTGGTCTTTGCTTTTTCCTAAAAGGTTTAGCATTTTCCTTCAAAGGAATCTCATGCTGAAACAATTCCTCTCTGTAAGCTTTCATGTCATTGTATGACCAAGTAAAGACATATCTCTCTTTTTTGAGAAATGAAATTAACATTTCCTTCACCTTTGGCTTCATATTATTTCCTACATAAACTTTCTTAGGGTTATTTTCAGTCCCCAAATTTACTTCCTCTAGGTCCTCTAGGTGAGCAGCAATTGTCTTCACCTTGCTTCTATCTTGACTATCAAAGACCCTTTCAAGAGCTGCAAGGACTTTGTGGATTTTATTTGTCTTTAATTGGATGACCTCTTTTCCAAACACTATGTCCTTTCCATCAATATTCTCAACAAATCCACCAAATTCAATCTCCTGACCTTCATATTCATTAGCACAATTCAAAAAAATTAGAATATTTTCATCATCATTAAAAATCTGCCAGTTGTACACATTGTTAGGGATGGAAGGCTTTTTTTTTATCTCAGCCTTAGAAATTCCTATGAAAGTTATATCATCAAGTATCAATGCAATGTTAGCAAGTAAATTGGCTACTCTATGTTTTCCTCTTTCCATCCAATCAATTCCAAAAGCATCAAACTGTTCAATGGAATCCCATACAACATTTTTGTATTGCTTCAGTCTATTATTCTTCCAGGAATACTTAGCTCTTACTTGGATATCACTAGCTCGGAATCACCAATTACCATTAACTTCTTTATTCCATGCTTCTCAACCAATTTAAATCCCAATAATAAGGCTTCATACTCTGCCACATTATTTGTACAGACAAAAGATAATGTAAAAGAGAACTTATAGGTATTTCCAATAGGTGATACCAATAAAATACCTGCACCAGACCCTTCTTTAGAACTTGCACCATAAAAGTACATTTTCCAAAGTCCATTTTTGTCATATACTCTTAAAATTTTGTTTTCTATAGGTACAGGACATCTATCAACCTCTCTTGGTACTTCTTTTTCCTTAAACTCACTGATATTAGTGTCTGTGAAAAGGATTGTGTCATCTTCAGGAACATGTTCCAGCATATGTGGCACCCTCAGTTCTATCATTACTTGAAAATCCTTGCCATCAATGAGGAATGTGGCATAAGACATGTCACACTACATACTTCCTCCCATTGATGCACTCCATTTCCAAGATAGCAGCATTCAATAATTAGGTGGGATATCTACTACTACCACACTCATTTTGAATTCTTTTTCAAGGTAGGCTTCCAACCTGTAGGGAAGTTCATTTATCACACCTATGACAGGGACTTCTCTTGCATCCATGACATAACACCTTCCATGAGTGTTGTCAAATTTCAACCCTAGTGCATCCATAATTTTAGCTGGCATGATATTGTTGGATGCTCCAGAGTCAATAATACAATTCTTTATAAAATTTCCCCCAACCACCAGGGTAAGGAAAAATGGATCTATCTTATCAGGACAAGTATTCACATAATTTCCTAGGAAAATATGGGGAATCTCAGTAATTACTCCCTCAACTTCCTTAGCTTCCTTATCCTTTTCACTCAATTTGGGTGGAGTGAGCACCACTAAATCATTGCAGGTCATAGCAACACCATTAATAAGGGCAACACCATTAATAAGGGCTACTACCTTTTTTTATGTTCCTCTATTCTCATCATTTCAAGAAAAGGCACATATACTTTAACTTGGATAAGTAATTGAAACATATCAACAGGAGTATACTTGGGTAGTTCAATTGGGAGCATACCTTGTTCATTGTTGCTATCCTTCTATTGATTTTTTATTTCCTTATTCTTTTGCTTAGCATCCTCCCTTGTGACTTCAAGATTTTGCTTCTGTATCTTCATCTTCTCAGTAGGAAATTTAGGTCCTTGAATAACTTTTGGTGTTTCTGCTTTCTTAGCCCAAATTTTATCTCCCCTACCTTCTTTAGCTTTGACTGCTCCCATTTTTCTATCAGGCTCATGTTCTTTTCCCTTGGAATTACGCTCCTTGATGAAGAGACAAGTAGGACTTCCTTGTTCGCCTCCAAGGGTTCTATTCCTCAAATGATAAGAACTTCTAGCTTGGGTGGCCAAGACTGCAGTATATTTTGTAATCTCCTCTTCTGAGGGTCTTCTTAGTGAAACACCATCTTCTAATGCTTCCAAATTGTAAACCTCAACATCACTATTGGCATCCTCATCAGAGAGAACTTGCTGATGATATGCACTAGTAACTTGCCTTTGATTATCTACATCCACTTCATAAGAGTCTTCATTAGAAGAGCATTCACTATCGGCAACATCAGAATCACCCATAATCATAAGCACATCACCATCCTCCTCATTTTTCTGGTCATAGTCCTCACACATTTCATCCTCTACTTCAACCATCTATGCTACTACATATTGCTGAGAAGAATGTGGCATTTGGAAAATCATGGACCAAGGGGTATCTTCAAAAAAAATTCCTGAATTCTTTTGCAATGGGTTTGGAGGAACTTTATTCTGGGTGCTTCTCTGATGATTTAGAATAGGCTTCCCATTATACCAATTGGTATTATATGGGTGGTCTTGTAACCTAGGAGCTCTTTCATTCCTTTGATAATTTTTTGGTTGAGCCTTCTCTTGTTTTAGAATTTTATCACTTATAGTCTTCATAAAATTATCAATCTTATCTTCCAGAGTTCCCCCTTTTGCACCTGAACTCTTATCTTCCTTTTTTGAAGTTTTGAAGAGTTTTGGATCATCTCTCCTTCCAACTTTACTAGTTCCTTTGCTAATATTTTCAATATGCTCCATCATCTTAAAATATTCCCTTAATGACTGAGGATTCTTATTGAGCAAGTGGTAACTCATTTTTGCATCAAAAGAATTGAAGTAGTTTACCAAACATACATGATCATTTAATTATAGATGAGGAGGCAACCTCTTCCTAGCCTTTTGGAACCTTGCATTGAACTCAACAACAGATTTGTTAGAACCATTAGCAATATTATTAAATTCATTCAACAGAAATATTGAATCATTCTTGTCACCATATTTCTCTCTAAAAATCCTCTTGAATTCTTCTGAGGAACCAATGCTCTCAGTAGGAAAACTTCTATACCACTCTTGAGCATCTTCAGTGAGAGGCTACATAAAAAAATTCATCATGACATCTTCTGCCTCTACTTCAAAATCATCCACAACATTATCAAATTCCTTGAGATGATCTTCACCACTCAAGGTGTTGTTACCTGAGAATCTGACCAAGACAGGTTGGAAATATTTAGGGAAAGGATTTGGGTAGCCAAGTATTTCAGTGAAACATAATTGTTGGTATCTATCTACTTGGAGTTGCCTCCTAGTATGTTGATCCCTATGAAAATATCTTTTCTTGTCATCTATTTTACTATCAGAGTGGCTACTATCTTTACCCTTTCCACTTTCACCATCACCTCCCCCTTTCTTACTTCATCATCCTCAAAATAAGAATTATTCTTTTTTTTTCCTCCACCACCACCTCTACTAGGAGTGTGTTCATCAGACTTCTTCTTTTGTGACTCATTATTAGCATGTCCAGAACATGAAGACTCTAGAGTACCTAAGGACATTTTTAGAAAGGAAATCTTGCTAGCCATCTTTGCATTAGAAGCTATTATTTCATCTTTCTTCAAATCTTCTTGCAGCTTTTCATTCTGCAATTGTAATTTCAATAGCTTAGGATTTGGAGGTGCAGTGGATGGAGTTGGATCAACTTTGGCCTTATGTGTGGGGATTTCAGCAGATGAGGTATTGGTATTAGAATTGGTATTGAAGGTAGTTTTCTTGGGTTGGTCAATGGTTTTCTTCCCATGATCTATGAATGATGTCTTCTTAGCATTAACAGGAGGATCTGAGGCTCTAATAGTTGAAACAGATGTAGTGTAAGTATCATTAGCTAAGGTTCCCATCGATATTGTTGCTTCAATAATATCATTGATCATCTTAGAAGCAAATCTAAAAAGGTTTTCCTCAAAGGTCTTATGCCTAGTGGCATCTTCCTTCATTTTCTCCAAATTTTGTTTCCTAGCATCTCTCTCAAGCTGCTTAGCCCTAATCCTATCTTCCCTTTCTTTTAACGCCCTCATTATATTTTCTTCTTCTTCTTGGAGCCTTAGTTCTTCTTCTATATCCTTCATGTCTTTATCTATATCTTCATCATTTTCTAGAACATCTCCAGGCTCACTTGGGGTAGGAGTATAGTAGGGTCGGTCAATGGGATCTTCCTCAAGAGAAAAATGGACATGTTCATTAGGAGGTTCACCTCTCGGCTTAAATTTTTTTCCATTAAAAATGGAACTAATTCCAGGGGTTAAAGGCTTTGAAAACTTCTTATTCTTTCCCCAAAAATCCCACCTATCCTCCTTTCTTGAAATATTAAGCTCATTATCAAACACTTATTCAACTGGGAAACTTCCTTGGTCTATGTTGGACCCTTGAACTTCATGTGCCTCTTCATGGATACTAGTACTACTTACATCAATATTGAAAGTAGGATATGCATCAGCAGGGGAATTGACAGACTTACTTGATTCAGAGCATTTCCTGACCCATTCGGGTTGATTCTCTTTTGTAGTCTCAGATTCTTCCTTCTACTCATGGTGCTTCTTCGCATAATTTTTGGTCTTCCTCATGACATCAAATATAGAAAAATATTTATTCTTATCTTCCTTTGGAGAACTAATCTTTATATTGGTATTAGAGAACTCAGAGTTGCCACCCAGAACACTGGCAAATAGAAAGTGATTGCACTTTGATTTTGTACTTGTTGTAACTTCAGAAAAGACCTTAAACATTACCCAACACAAGGTGGCAGAATGGAACAAGACCTAATGCATAAGACTCAATATGATGGGACCTAATGCAACATAATTTAAACCGATTATTCTTGAAATAGTAAAGAATATCATAACAAAAAACTAACTCTGACTGTACTGGATCTAAACTAGAGACTTTGAACTTAGCTAGTCCCAAGTAGAGTCGCCAATCTGTTGCTTATTTTTTAAGAACCAATATGATCTCTAGAAATACCTATGGACTCTATTGTTTCCAATGATCAGTACTTCTAAAGGGATTGGCCAATGAAAGAATAGAAGATGCAACACTTCTATTCCTACTCTTTGGGCTCTATGAAACCCGGGAGGGTGATCCCACAATGTATATTCAAGATTTCACATAATTATAACTAATAAAATGTCATTAACAAATACTTCTCATAAAACTACTCAACATAATGCATCAAACAAGTTGGAAACTCATTAATCAATGTCCTATATATTGAGCATGATAAGGTGGAATTTCAACACAAGACAACTATAGTAGTATCCATTTGAGAGTTTGTAATTTAAAAGTGATTAGCTGATGAATTAACACATAAATTGAACCACAAGTATTTTGCACAAACCAGTGCCTTTTATCCCAAGCACAAAGTCAATATCAACCTATGTGACCTAATAACAACTTAAACAATAATACCTATAGTCTTAAAAAACCCTACATTACAACATTCCTCTATGAAATCCATGATTATTACTGCTTACAACCATCCTAGCACCTAGTTCTTACAAGTTATTAATCTCACCCAAGCATTTACATTAACTCATTGAATCAATAAGCAAGCATGAAATTAAACATCCATTGAGAGACAATAGAGACAAATGAAAGAAATCCTAGATTACTTTCATTCACAACTCATAGAACGCATACAAAGAGAGACAACAGCCATGAAATTGGTATTACTATGTATTGTATTTGCTATACTGTTATCAAAATTACATACATAACATTGAAATCCAAAAGAAACTTAAGAAAATAATTCTAAAACATGCTTAGTATTATCCTGACAATTTCATAGTGTTTGTAACTAAGGGTAAATTTTTGGATTAGATTCATCAATCAAGCATATAAAATAAACCCAAAGCAATTACAAAACACAATGGAAGTTAAAACAAAGAACGATTATACCTCTAAACCGCCGAGTCTTCCATGATTCACTTTTGTAACACCTTCTAGCTTGCTGGTTGACATGTTGCCCTCAAATTCAACATGCGAGCAATCTAAAATAAAATTCTAAGTCCTACACCAAGCTTTGAAGGATTTGATAAATGCCTAAATGCCTATGACTATGACAATACAATTGAAATGCCTATGTCTAAATATGCCAAGACTAAATGAAATAAGATGACAGATGTTGCAATGTCTCTAGAATCTATGTGCGTCTAATGTCTAAAATATTGCCTAATGCAAAAATGAGAGGAAAATGACATTTTATTGAAAATTCCATTTTGAACGGACGGATGAGATTGATCTTTGACAGAGACCTAAAATCAGAGGTCCAGATTAAATTTGATAATCCCTAATCAGGGTTAGGGAAAAATCCTTAAGTGAGCAGTCAAGATTTCATCTAAGAATATCGAATCGGCGGTGGAGAATAAATGAAATAATTAATTTAGAAAATAAAGATTTTCGAAAATCAAGAGGATAAAGACTGCCTGATTTGTCAGATTCAAAAAATCAAGAAGATAAGAGTTGAACTGAAGATCAGATTTGGAAAATCAAGAATCTGCCCGATTACTTGATTTTTAGAAGAAAGCTACCAATTTGAATTCAAAATATGGATTTTGTGAGATAATAAATAATCGATTTTTAGATTATTTGCCAAAATGGACTATCAGTTAAGATTGTGATGACATTTTAAATAATTTTATTTATTTAAAATGAGAGGAATATTAAATTTGGCAATTAAATAATTAAAGATAATTATTTAATTTAGAAGATAAGATTAATTAATTAAATAAATTAATCAATTTATTTAATTATGACAATTAGTGACATATCAAATAAATAAATAAGATTTATTTATTTAATAATCAAGAAGAAATAAATGAAGAAAGGTAATTAAATAAATTAAGAAATTTATTTAATTAGAGGAAGACTTAGACAATTAATGATGTATTTAATAAATAAATGTAATTTATTTATTTAATAATCATGAAGAATAAAGAACATGAATTAATTAAACAATTATGAATTATTTAATTAATAGTCGAATGTGGACCAAAGATATAATTAAATGTCATAATTATGCTAGGACGAACGATGAAAAATGAAGCTTGTAGGCCTAGGTCATTTTTATATGTCTACATTTTGCCCCTCTTTGTCATAATGTAGCATGTCACATTGTGACAAAGAAAATAAGTCAAAAATATGCCCTAGTGCAAAATAAGATGAGGAAGAATGACGAGGAGGGTAGCGGTATGCCCCCTCAAGAGGACAGACAGGTTCCAAAAACATGGGTGTGCTCTCGAAATTAATGAGAAGACTAGAATATGAAGAGACAAAGAAATGTTAGTGCAAAAGATATGGATGATGATATGGATGCAATGCCTATATGAGATGAGTGAGAGAAGATGACAAGACTAAAGAAGATGAATGTTAGTTCCTAGACCAAATCCTTCAAAACATTGCCATAGGACTTTAATATTTATTGCTCTTAATCATCATTGGGTAGTAAAATGACACAAATGGACAACAAACACCATGATATGACGTAGACCAAGGTGTACAAGGTCATCCATTTGAAAAATAGACAGTCACAGACAAGGAATGTCCTAACTCATACTAAGGAGGAAGTTGCCCCAGTCTTTTTGTCAAGACAATCCACAGATAGCAGTCAAAGAAAATAAAATAGGTTAGGAGACGTCATCGCACCTCTAAATCCTTCACGAGACATCCTTGAGGTAGCTAGTAACATGACCAGAAAGACAAGTCAATAAAAAGATAAGATGAAAATAGACAAGATAATCAAGAGATAAGACAAGACATACGAGAAAAATTAACAGCCATTTAATTTTGTTTGCCAATGTTTGTTTGCCAAAGATTGATTTCTTGTCAGTTTGACAGTTTCAACAATTTAAGAGCTTTGCCAATTTGATGGTGTTGATGGTTTGACAGGGCCTATTATCAAGAAGGACACATCATGAAAAGGCAAAGGACATTTTGACAAGGTCCAAATCCGAGAAGGACACATCTTGAAGAGGACCAAAGAGTGACGAGATTGATATTGTTTTAACTAATATGTTTTGGCAAGTTGACTGATGTTGACTATATGATTGATTGGACTGTGTTGTATGATTTTAACCAATTTTGACGTTGGCGTTTCGAATGACTGTCTTGTGTCTGAGTTTGACTATGTCTGACTTATTTGACTGATGTGATGATTGTGACAAATGCCATGATTTTATTTGGACCAACCTAAAAGGACTGACCTAATGTCTCGGGGACTCATTGAATGATGGCCTTGCCTATGTAGCAAATGCGTAGAGACAACGTAGTTCAAAAATGACATGGACTAACTGACATGACTAACTTTGACTCCATTTTTAGGATTTTGACATTGATTTGGATGTTTTTGTGTTTTTCTTCAAGACGTTTTATGATGTTTTTGTCTTTTTTCAGGACATTTTATGATGTTTTTGTCTTTCTTCAGGATGTTTTTCAATGTTTTTGTCTTTTTTCATGACATTTTATGATTTTTTTTTGGATTTTTACGTTTAAAAGGATTGTGACAAATGCATATGACTGATGCCTACACATGAGAATCCAAGGACAAACATGATTGTGCCCCTAGTCAAGCTGAATACCAATTGACATGTGATGACAATGTTGTTTGACATGGGAAGGACACATCCCGAAACAACGTGAGGACGATGATGATAATGTGATGAAAGTATGGAGGTCTACAGCCGGGCCAGGAACGCAGTCAAGTAAAATTTTGGATAATGTGCTTGTATGGATTAGACTCGTTGCATTTGGAATGACTTGGTTAGGACTAGATGGGATGATGGAGTATCCTTAGACCGTTTGACAAGGGAAAGTCAAGATAGGTGACATACATGAAAGGATAAGAGGTGGACTTGGTAAAAGATGGGAAACATGAGACTAATGGAATTATGATATGATTTTCAAGGACTATGTCGTATAAGGACAATAAGAATATGACAGTCAATGACATGATGTTTCGTGAATCGTGTGTGACCAAAGGATAGACATGTCAAGAGTTTTCCCAAACCATGATTTATGTGTGCCATTTTTATGTCAAGACCAAGATAAGTGGGAAAAATGTGTGGAAATGATAGGGCTTAGATGGACGTCAATGTCATGAGGAAGGCATGGGAAATGAGATGACTTGCCCCCAAGTGTAAGAGTCCACATAGACAATTTATTTTACACATGACGCCTATTTGCCAGGTTTTCATCATGGTACTTATCTAGGGTTCTTGTTTGCCAGGTTTTCATCATGGTACTTATCTAGGGTTCCTGTTTGCCAGGTTTTCACCATTGGATGAAATTTTTCTCTTTACTATTTTCTTGACTTTTTGATTTTTTTGGTGTCACCAAGACGCCTGTTTGCTAGGTTTTCATCAGGGTGACGATTTTTTTATTTTTTATTTTTTTTTGTGTTTTTGATATTGTGGATAGCCTGGATGCTTTAGATTACCACTGACTGTTCTGAATCCACTAACGGTGTCGATGTAGAGACTAGTGCCATGATATGCCAATAATGACCTTGCTAAAGGAGTTGTCTTGTTAGGATCGTAGCACTTGTATACAACTGATCGATGTCATTGTGATCCTTTTTGATACTAGAGTTGGACTTATCAAAATACGCACATTGCAATAGAGTGCCATGAGAGTCCTTGTGGTAAAGAGCTGCTGCCATGATGTGACGGATTTGTGATGTGGTATTTTTGGACTTTAGGAAAGATGTAGGATTATGACAAATGATGGTAGATGTGGAAAGGTTATTTGGACATTTGGATGAATGAATTTTTATTTTCCAAACTTGGGATGGTGGATGATGGATTTTGGAGGGATGGTGTTTGGAACCAACACTTTTATATGCCTTGATTTATGACCATTTTGAAGGAGGTGGACATTTGCTGTATGTGGGAGTCCTCTTTGCTTGTAGCTTCACATTGTGATTGACTTTTGTATTTGACTTGGTGTCTTTGTTTGATCCATGTTTCTTTGGGATCCATTTTAATTTCATTTCTCCACTTGTCCTTTTGTTTGATTCAATGGCCTTTGACATTTGATTTTGATTTTTTGACTTGTAAGCCTTTTGTTTTTGTTGGTTCCAAAGGGAAGGTTTATTCATGATAGAATGACGGTTCATGGTGTGGGTGGAGGGGGTGTTGGCAGCAATCTTATGACAAGGATTTCTCATGGACTCCATTTTGACGTTTGTATCTGACAAAGTTGCCCCCAATATCGAGGAGGTACCATTGACATCGTTTGATTTGTTATCTAAGGAATAACCAAGACCTTGATGTTTGTAATTTCCCTAAATTTGTATTGGTTCTAGAATGCCTTGCTCGTGTATGCCTAGTCCTTTGCCTTGATATTGCATGCTTTAGAAAATTCTATTTGCGATGGGGTATTTGTTGTTTTGATAGCAAGATGCTAACCCATCGTTACGTATGTGGATATTGTCACTTGTAATATTTTCATCTGCAAGAAAGCCTGCTTTGACAAAGATGGATGACCCTAGTTGATAAAGTGTCTTAACTTCATTGTCATGTTGGACATATTCCTGACTGATATCTTTAGTTTGATCGTGTGACATGTTAGGTTCAGATGATTTTGTTGGTGCTTCCAAGGCAATGTCGAAGCCATCATTATGTTTAGTGTCATAGAGTCCAATGATTTTAGCTATAACTTGATCATATGCAAGCATGTCCCTAGTGGGAGATTCTTGTTCTAGAGGAATATGGTCTATGTCCCCTGGAGGCAAGTGTCTCATTGTGGGAAGTGTCAATAGTCGAGGCTTGTATAGGGTCGTCAAGTGTTTGATCATAAATGGCGTAAAGGTCAAGGAGTGGATCATTTTGGATTTCTTGGTCCATGGTAGGGTCTTGGTCAAAGATGGGGTTGTCATGGATTTGGACTTGTTGGTCAATGGTAGGGTCTTGGTCAAAGATGGGGTTGTCGTGGATTTGGACTTCTTGGTCAATGGTAGGTGTATTTTGGATGTCATGATTGTCTTGAAGGACTTCTTGGATGGACTGAAAGATATGGTCATGGGATGGACTACCTTGTTCTTGACATGAGGATGACATTATAAGGTCGTGCTTTAGGCTTTCATCTTGACATGTATTCTCAGGTTTATTAAATGGGATTTGACTTTGAGTAATGACAAAATTTTCATGACTATATGTGGCTTGTGAGGGGATGATTTGAAAAGGATTAATGAATGACGGACTAGGATAGGACGTGGGGACTTGGACTGGACTAGTATGTGAAGGACTAGGATATGACATGGGTACTCGCATTGGACTAGTATGTGAAGGACAAGGGTATGATGTGGCGACTTGAACTTGGTATGACATTGAGACTTCAAGTGGATTGGTGTGATATGATGTGGGGACTTGACATGAGTTGGTAGATGGTTGATAGGGCATGTAGACGTTGACAGGATTAATAGGTGAAGGACTAGCATATGACATGGAGACTTGGAATGGACTAGTTGATAGTTGGCTTCCCTTGTCAAGGTTAGGATAAGGGTGATAAGTGGACGTTTGTTGTGAATTACTGGTAGGATTTATGTCAAGTGACTGTTGATGGTGAGGGTAGGCGGATGGAGGTGGCAAAGTATTTATGTCAAATCCTCGTGGTAACCTAGCCCCTTGGTCCAAAACCATGGCTAGATACCTTTGAGGGTCACACAAGACTGAGTTTTCTACAAAGGAGACTATATCAGGATTTTGCGCTACAGCTTCTAAGTCTTTTGCATATACTTGTCCATTTTGGTATCTTTTTATTAATGGCTCAAAAATGTTTTGTGATGAAGATGGCATGTTCATGGAAGATTGCATGTTCATGTTGTGAAATGGGTCAAAAAAGGTCCAATGTTTGACTTGGTTGTTTCTAGATGTTTGACCGTTGTTTGGTTTGTTTCAGTATCTAGAAAACACTTGCGAGCACGATATTTTGACTGTAAGCAAGCACACATGAGACAAGTACAATCCTATGGTTAGGCCAAGACAATATTCGTTAGATTCCACATGGGTTTCCCCAACCGCATATCTGTAGCGTGTGAATTCAGAAGCTTGGTTGCACGGGCTCCCCCTTACAGTGCACTCTCTTCTCAGGCCAACCAAGCTTCCAACCCCCATGAAACTCCCATGGCAGATTGATCACCTCTACTAAAGATTGTGAAAGTGTGGATGCCTTCACATCGACCGGTGCTATGCTAGCAAATAGAAGGTTTTTGGCTTACTAAACAAAGGTGTTTAGTTCAGGACCCCCGTTCGAGTGGCCATACATGGGGCAAGAGATTAATCACCAATTAGGTGGCACTCCAACCTGAAGAGGTTAAGCTCAACAGGGTTTAAGGGAGTACTACTCTATCTGTATGACACATCCGCACTCATAATCTTAGGTTTTCCCTTAAGATTCACATTTATATACCGGTCAGGGGTAGCTTGGTCTTAGCTCCATTGCCGGTTTGAGTCACGTTGGGTGATGAAATCCCCAGGCAGGCCCAATTTCTAGAGTTAGTAACCATTTCTCTTACACCCAAGATCACCCAAAAGTGCAAGGGGAGAGGATACTCCAATATACTAAATCGTGGGGTTAAAAATAGATAAAAACAGGTCTTGTTTTATGATCACCAAGTTTTCACAAGGTGAGAGCATAATCACCTACCATTTTGCAAACACACTCAGACATAGAAGAAAGACAAGTTCATTTTAATTGCACCAAAGGAAATGTGTATTATACTAAAAAAGACAAACACATTGTTTTGATGTTTAGTCTTTGACGTTCGAACCTGCAAGACCACACATTAGTAGTTTGATAATGATCTTCGACTATCAATCTGAAAAAATAGTTAGATGCATCATTTTTGTCCACTTGATCCAATGTGTCCTTTGAAGTGTTTATTTTCTGCACATGCACAAAACCAACAATAAACCCTAACAAGATAATTGATCACTACTATTAGAGGGTTAGCTAGTCACAACAAATCTGATTTTTAGAAAAAAATTTGATAGTAAAATGAAAAATATAGAGAATAAATCCTGTCTAAAATCTTAAGAGGTTTCCAAAAATGTAAATAAATCAGAAAATTTTGCTGTTTTGCACTTGAAATTAATTTTTTATGAAAAATCATAAAAAAATTATAAAAAATACAAAACATCTCTAAAAATTCTGATTTTTTGACTGAAGTTGTCTGATGTCATCCCAAATCTGCAAAAAAAAAGTTGTGATTAGATCTAAAACTGTGAGTGAGATATACACAACTCTTTTTTAAACCCTAATTTTAAAAGATCTATTTTTTGACTAATAATTTCGCATCCAAATTTAAAAGATAAAGAATAGACCCCTATTAAAATTTAGAGAGATTTTAAGAAATGCAAAATATCTGAAAAATTTGATTATTTGCTTTTAAAATTAATTTTTCATTAAAAACATAAATTTTTTTATAAAAAATTAAAAACAAATCCAAAAAGTCTGATTTTTGGAATGAAAGCGCATGATGTTGTCCCCAAGTTGCGAAAAAAAATTGTGAGAAAATACATAGCCTTTAAAGTTATGGTCGAATCTTTGGAAACTAGGGCTTTATCCAAAATGGTGTCGAACCTACAACAAAAAACAAACAAAAACTGCAACAAAAGAATCCAACTCCAAGATATCTCAAAATGTGTTAAAATATGTCGGGTTCACCAATGTAACTAAGGGTAAATTTTTGGATTAGATTCATCAATCAAGCATATAAAATAAACCCAAAGCAATTACAAAACACAATGGAAGTTAAAACAAAGAACAATTATACCTCTAAACCGCCGAGTCTTCCATGATTCACTTTTGTAAAACCTTCTAGCTTGCTGGTTGACATGTTGCCCTTAGATTCAGCATGCGAGCTATCTGAAATAAAATTCCAAGTCCTACACCAAGCTTTGAAGGATTTGATAAATGCCTAAATGCCTATGACTATGACAATACAATTGAAATGCCTATGTCTAAATATGCCAAGACTAAATGAAATAAGATGATAGATGTTGCAATGTCTCTAGAATCTATGTGCGTCTAATGTCTAAAATATTACCTAATGCAAAAATGAGAGGAAGATGACATTTTATTGAAAATGTCATTTTGAACGGACGGATGAGATTGATCTTTGACAGAGACCTAAAATTAGAGGTCCAAATTAAATTTGATAATCCCTAATCAGGGTTAGGGAAAAATCCTTAAGTGAGCAGTCAAGATTTCGTCTAAGAATATCGAATCAGCGGTGGAGAATAAATGAAATAATTAATTTAGAAAATAAATATTTTTGAAAATCAAGAGGATAAAGACTGCCTGATTTGTGAGATTCGAAAAATCAAGAAGATAAGAGTTGAACTGAAGATCAGATTTGGAAAATCAAGAATCTGCCCGATTACTTGATTTTTAGAAGAAAGCTACCAATTTGAATTCAAAATATGGATTTTGTGAGATAATAAATAATCGATTTTTAGATTATTTGCCAAAATGGACTATCAGTTAAGATTGTGATGACATTTTAAATAATTTTATTTATTTAAAATGAGAGGAATATTAAATTTGGCAATTAAATAATTAAAGATAATTATTTAATTTAGAAGATAAGATTAATTAATTAAATAAATTAATCAATTTATTTAATTATGACAATTAGTGACATATCAAATAAATAAATAAGATTTATTTATTTAATTAGAGGAAGACTTAGACAATTAATGATGTATTTAATAAATAAATGTAATTTATTTATTTAATAATCATGAAGAATAAAGAACATGAATTAATTAAACAATTATGAATTATTTAATTAATAGTCGAATGTGGACCAAAGACATAATTAAATGTCATAATTATGCTAGGACGAAACATGAAAAATGAAGCTTGCAGGCCTAGGTCATTTTTATATGTCTATAGTGTTAACTCAATTTTTTCAACTAACTACTTGCATATGGCCCTAAATTCTTTCTTATAGAAATGAAAGAGAAAAACAAGCTTTAGGCTAGGAAGCACACATGTCAAAATTTCATTGGACCACTGCAACAATATTCCTTTTTCAGTTACACTCAAGTCTTTAGGTGGAAAAAATAAACATGAGGCTAAATTGACCTCAACTCGTTGTAGAAAATAGGTCCCACCTCTAAAAGGCATCATTTGTTTGTTACAACAGCTTCAAAATATTCCCCACGAGCTCAAAAATCCAACCGTGGGAGAACCAGACAACAAAACTTATGAAGCAAGACAAGGAAAATAGATAAAAATTCAAACCTCTTTTATCCATCCCAACACCACGTGCTACCCATTTCAAATTGAGGAGAGAATAATCTTTTACAATGTTTTATCAAAAGCCTAATCTTATTGTATGTAGGCTATGCATTGTTCTTCTCCCATCCATTATTTATCTTGTTCATTATCAATCCCTACATAGATTTATTCTATGTATTTCTCCAACCAAGTGTTATACTCCTCTTCAATAGGCCATTTTACATTCAATAAGTTTTGCACTTTAGTAATATACTGATAGTATCTAGAATCAATTAAAACCCTTTCCTACTTAATAAAGATGTCCATCTTTGATTCAATCTCCACCATTGTATCAATATTTGGATTTAGCAAGATGTAGTTGGTGATAGTCAATGCCATCATAGTTGTTGCAAGCATCCCTCCCAAATCTTTCTTCCAGGTGTCAAATGGTTGAAACTCACCTTTTGGACTCAATATATTAGGCATACCACATTCCTCCATTTCCATAAATATCTTCAACTTACTTTGGAGTTGTACATGTAAATTTCCAAGGAAAGTGGTTATCTCCTTAACTGATTCAATGATTTGCAAGACCTCAAGAATATTAGTAGGTTCCTCAGGATCATCCTTCATTCTGGGCATCATTTCTCTTAAGGTGCTCACCCTGGTAATCCAATTATTCCATTCATTCTTGAAAGCCTCTTATACTTGCAGATACTTTGTATTTGCTTCATGAATATTCTTGTAAGAAACCTAAACATCATTAGCCTTGTTGACCAACTTGGTCACCCTATGCTTCAATACATCCTCAAAAATTTCATTTTCTACCTTAATAGTTTCACGCTTGGCCTTCTTAACATTTTATTTCTCAGTAGTCAATTGATTATTCAAATCTTTAATTCTTAAGGCCAAGATCTTCCTCTCCTACATAGACAAATATGAGGAACAAGGGGATGGCAGGGTTATTGTCCTTTTTTCTTAGTAGGATTAACATAGGCCCTCATCTTATTTATCTCATCCAAGGCCTTGTTGTAATCCTTCACTAAAAAAATCATACTTTTTATAAGAAATATGTGCAGTATCCACACTAAGAATTACAACATGAGCAGTTAATTCAGCTGCTTGGATAAGAATTATATATGTAGCTCTTTTGACCACTAAGGATCCAATAACTTCCTCAATATCCTGAGCAACATCATGCTTACCAGTATTAGGTGTCATAGAGCAAATTGAAAGAGTATGCAACATTGTACTATATCCAGATCTAAACACTTTATCCTCAAACTACTCCTCAGATATTGAAGCCTGAGGGTCTCTTCTTACTACATCATATGTTATAGCAGTAGTGATAGTACATCCTAGTAATAACATGATTCCACTATATGTGATAATTTTCCTGGCCTTAGTGGGAGTAATAGCTGCAATTTCGGCCCTGATCTTTTCTTTCTCTGCTTTCTTAGCTTCTTCCTGATGAGAAGGTTTGACATTAGCTCAGGCTAGCTCAAGTCTCTCCTTTATCTCTTTACTCCACTGTTGAATCATAAATTCCTAAAATTCTTTGGACTGCAAAAATTTATCATCATCAAGGAATTTATCACATTCCCTTATCCCGGGATCATCATCACTTTCTTTATCATATTGTCATTTGACAATTATGTCAGAGGGAATATCTAAACTATGAGTTTCCTCATTATGAGGAGGAGAGAATTTCTTCTCCACATCCTCATTTCTTGGCACATGCTCTACCATTTTCTCCTCCCTAACTTCTTGAACATCTATAGGCTACTCTGGGATATCCATAGCTTGTTGTTGTTTCTCTAGGAGAACTTGTGCTTTATCAGCAGCTTCCTTCACCTTCACCTTAAAATCACCACTCTAATAATCCCTTAGCATAGTGAAATCTCTTTCAAGAGGGTCTACAATTACATTATATGGAATTATATAAAAGGAATTCCTCTTTATGATACTTTCTTCAATGTTCATTATAGTTGTCCATTCCTTCTTTCTAGTCATGACAACCTCATCACTTGTGAAATTCCTCAATACGTCATCTATGTATAAGAATTCATGGCATATTGCTTCTAAGTTTTTATCTCTCCTTCTTCCTCCCAAAAATTCTTCTGGATCAAAAATCATAATCTCATTAACAGGAATTCTAAGATTATTCACCATGATCCCAAACTTTTCATACAACTCAGGGGCAGTAACTTTGAAGTAAGAAAAAGTGCACTAGGGATGCACCATAGTACCCCTCTTGGGCACCCTGAACATCTCATGATCTATAACATCAATTTTCCACATAAGTTCCATAAAGGCCAATCTATCTAAGACCTACAGGGGTAAACAATGTGGTGCCACTTTAGCCCCATAGGCTCTGATCAAAGTATATTCTGAATGAAGAAACCAATCTGCCCAATTATGCGGTGCTCTAGATCCTAGTATATCTTTTGGGCACATGATATTTATGATTTCAGGAGAAATCCTATGAATAGGTGCTACACCCAATGCTTCCAAGATACCATATCTTATAACATTAGAAAACAAGATATAATTGGAATTGGAACAGTCTTGATCCCAAATGTATGTCCATATTTGTACTGGTAATACATTATTTTCATTGTCCCAAAGTCTCAATTCCAACTTCCTTTTCCAATCATAATCACCTTCCCATAAGAGCATATGAATTAGTAGAGAATAATGAGGGAAATGTAAAGGGAGAAATTCCTTTTTCAAATTGAGGAAATCCTCATGCATTTGATCAACAACATAATTGGCATAATCAAAAGAAGTGTTCTGATTATGACCCTGTCTATTTTCCACCATCACCAATAAATCAGGGTCTATCCTTACCTCAAAATCTTGATCCAACTCTTGGTTCAAGCAATAATAGTTATTCTTGAAATAATCCGCAAACTCTTCACACTCAAAAGGCTCAACATCATTAGTGATGAATTTCTCCTTGCTCTTTCTATGTCGAACAAGAAGTTTGTCTTTGTATGCAATTTTTTTTTCTCATATTCAACATATAACTCAACACACCTAAACTTTACAGTATAATTAGGATTTAACTCAAATACTTCAATCATCTTGTCCTTAGTCACTTCTAGGATCACATCACCACTTTCACTCCTGATTGTTCTGTCAATGGGATTATAGTGCCTAGCTAGTTCCATCATCAGGTCCACCTCTAAAAATACAATTGGTACCACCAACTTTCCAAGGTTTATCCCCATAAGTAACATGCAAACTTACTAGAATACCATATGTTAAAAGCATACTTGAAAAGCTACCACCCGCTTTGAGGCTGGGGCTTTTCACCAGTTTCACCAGCACTATCAATTAACCTGGTGGTCAGGGCAACTTGACCTATAGGTCTTTTTCCAATTCATGACCCTCCTTCCCTCCTACATAAACTTTTTTATTTCCTTCTTTTCACTTTTGTTCCTAGTAGACATTACAGGAGTATTTAGTGAAGGGATGGATACTGCAGGTGGTTTTGACTTAACCTTAGCTAAAACATCCTGAGTTTTAAGTCGTTTAACTCTCTTTTGTTTTGTCTTCCTCTTTGGCTTAATACTAGATTCACTGTGCTCTAGCTCACTCATGTTTGCAATGTAGGAGAACTAGGGTTTATAATTTATTACATCCAAAAAGAAACCCTTCATAAATATGAGAACACAAGGCACCACTTATTGAACAAAAAAATCTCCCTAAACTTTACCCAACTCTTATCACCAAATTGAAGCTATCAATAATGGACAAGCAAACAATTCTCCCAATTTCCTATCAGCTTTCTAAGGTATTTCACCTCAATACTTCAGCTAGAAAGAGATATACAATTGCCCGAGTGAATGCTATGCCACACTTGTTACTTGTAGTTTCTAAAGCTTCATGCACAATTTCCCCAGCTTTTGGTATCCTTTCTACTTTCGAGGAAATTCAAGTGTGCGACTAACTAGGTATCTACTTTCTTTTACGGCCAAGAGACATGCATGCCACCATTAATGCTTGATAGTAACTTCACACAAATGAATTGATAATTAGCCATTCACATTTAAACCCTAATCATTGATCACTCTATTTTTTTAAACTAGATCAATGGTTATCAATTCGCCTTGCTACTTTCTTTCTTGCTTTATACAATGTCCTTAGGATTTTTCCACATTGCCTCTTCATGCAATGGTTGTCGCTTATCATTGATATACCTCATCCTTGACCAGTTCTATCAATAATGCAAGCTTTCATGTGATGAAATCTCATCCCTTGGATCTATTGCCCATCTTTGATCATGTTCATCTTCCCATCGCTCATCACTAATTGAAACATTGCACCTTGAGTCCTATTAGCGATGGGAGATATAGTGAAGAGATCTTATTATGGCACATACACCTACATGAAAATCAATAGTACAAAAGACATCATAGATAAAATTTATTTAGATTAGTGAAAGAAACTTTAAATAGAGAACTCCATCACTCATCGCTACTTTGGAATTTGAGATTTGGAATGGATTTGCGATGAGCGATAAAAAATATTAGGCCACCACTCATCGCTAATTCTCCTCATATAGTTTTCAAGAAATTAGCAATGAGAGATCTTCATAATAACTTTGTGCATCGCATATTGCTAATACATAACTTAGCACTTGAAACATATCTGCAATACGTGACGCAAGGGAAATCCATCATATCACTCATCGCTAATTGAAACTTATCATTTCATGACCATCTACAATGAGTGATGAAAATAAGAACATAAGGTCGGAGGACATCACTTGTCACTATTACAATACTCAAGGCTCAAAATCCATTAGTGATAGGTGATAAATCAATGATACAAGTAGCATCGCTCATCACACATTGATATCAAGATCTCCAATAAATATTCATGATGAGCGATAAAGAAGAAATACCACTCATTGCTTGTCACCAATTCAAAACATACATTCCTGAAGTAATCAACGATGAACAATAAAGAAAGATGGTCATCGAGACTTAAGTGAAAACCTTTAGGCACATGCTCATAATTTATTCTAATGAAGGGGACCCTCTAGGATGATATGATAGAAGGGTCTAAAAACTCCTAAGTCATAAAATAAAAAGGATGTAAAGGCAAAAAAGGCCCTTTACTTAACCTTATAAAAATAAGAAACTCAAACCTAGGCTTGGGGGACTAGTTACCCAACAATAGTGAATGACATAAGATGTTTTTAAAGTAACCGGCAATGAGAAACAAGAAGTCAATAGTGAAAAATAACCCCCAACAATGAAGGGAAAAGAAAACCTAAGCCCTTCAAATATTAGCCAAAATGTGACAAGGCTTTGAGATGGAACATCAAAAATTTGCAGGTTCCATCAACCAACACAACTAAAACATTTGAAGGGTAATTTACCTTTGTACTTACCAGTGACCTTTTTTATCTTCCTCACAAATTTAGCTTCCAAATCATCAATATCTTCTTCATTTGATTCTTCAACCTTCTCTGATTTACCAGCCTTGAAAGCAGTCTCTACTTTTGAACCTTTCTTCTGTTTTCTCATTTCAAATGTAGTTAGAGTACCAATCAACTGATCTCTGGAATAATTATCAAAATAAATAGTTTCCTCAATAGTAGATACCTTTTGTGGAAATGAAACCCCTTGATCTCCCTTCGGGTTGATGGTGTTATTTTTGCAAAGTCTAGTTCGTGCCCTATACATTGGAATATCTCCAGCCCCTTTTTATGAACTTCGCTCTACTACCTCCACGTGTCCACCGAGCGCTCCTCACAAGGATTCTCTCATTTGTTTTTTTGGTGATCCCCACCATGATTCCATGTGTTAGCAGCATAGGAATTTGAACATTTTCTTCATTCTCTTCCCTACTAAGCTCTACCCTCATGCCACGTAGTGTCATTCCACGTACACATTTTGGCAGACCCCATAGTCAGCGCTGGTAGCGAAGACTTCTTCGCGTGTCTTCTCCATGTAGGTTTTCACTGTAAGGATGGAAGAATGAACAAAATTCCCCGACCTATCACCATGTTCCCTAACTAACTTTGTGGGTGAGTGGCACATGTCTGCATAAGAGTTGTTGCTTCTACACTAGGACCACATACATCATTCGCAGGAGATGCATCTAGCTCAAAGGTGACTGTATTCCATGTATCAAAATGTTTTCTGTTGCAATGGCCATGGGAAATCATTGCTTAGGATATCATTGCTCATGATGAAGGAATATTTTATGTTACTATCTCGCTAGGTGGTGGGATTATTCTCTATAAATACTACTTCTTTCCAAAAATGAGTTCAGAACATGTACAAAAATTGTGAAAAGACACTAGGCCTTTTGTATTATTTTTAGATTATTGTATAAGACTCACAGACTATGCCATTGTTCATCCTTTCTATTTCTTATCTATTGGACAAAACACTATACTGTGCCATTACTATAATGAGTAGTTTATTTGCAAAACTTCTATGATTTCAATATAAATTTGTTGATTTAAACCATGTCTTTGACTATTATTTTTAGTAAATTTGTATGGGAATTATTTTATGTTATTGGATAAATTATTCAAGTTTTCATCTTTGATTTATGTTATTCTAGGACATGCATATTGTTGAATGGACCCTTAAATCACATCCAAATGATAGATTTACCATGCCTACACCCACATCTTGGTGCATCACCTTAGTTAGACCTTTATTTTTTATATCTGCTTCCTCTTCCCATTTCAAAACCCCAATTATAGAAGAAGTTAGCTTCTTTAAAAATTTGTAGGTCACTCAGTTTAGCGCAATTGGTCCCCCCATTAACTGAGTTTCCCATAAGGTTGTTACCTTGTCAATTTTTGGCATCAATAGTTTCTTTTTTTGGCATGCCCGGTGGGACTGTTGAATATATCTAAATCCAAAGAGGGTGTATGAGCCATAGGCCTGTGACTAGATCCCAAACCACAAACAATCCTAGCCTATTGGTACCACCACTAGTAGTAGTATAAGCAAGAGCTCGTCAAGCAAACATCCTACCCCCTCCGTAAGTCCCTCCACTGATGGCTAGCAGAAATTTCATAGCATGGGATGTCGAAAGCCCTCTCATTGCACTAGTAGTGCCAATTGTATGGGTTCCCATCCCTGCTTCCACACTAAAAGTGTTGCCAAAGTTCAATGGAGAAGGCTCAAAGACACCATCTGAACATTTGCAAGATGTGGCAGACGTATGTTTGGTGCATGGAATCACTTCCCAAAACGTCGCTCTAAGGCTGCTTTCAACCTCTTTCAAGGGAAAGGCACTTGATTGGCATTGTACTTTGGGGGATAATACTATTTCTACCTGGGATCAGCTCAGAGATCCTTTCTACGAAATATTTTCAAATAATGGAGATCAATCTTCGTTATACCAGTAGTTGGTGACCATAAAATGGGCCCCATATGAAGCCATGAGTGACTTCAATGCTCAGTTCCACACAACTTGGTAGAGGATTTAGACTACTATCTGCCCACTGGCTAAGTTGGAATTCATGTTCCACTTGAAATCCATCAATGTCGACATATAAATGATGATCTAATCCCTTGGAAAAACCACTCTACTAGATGCATACAATGTCGCAGTCAAAGTAGAGAACAATTTGATAGACATTGGGAAGTTTCCACCTCGACCCACTATGCCTATATTCCCCAAGATATTAGTTCCCACCCAGGAGATTCCATCTACCAGTGCGTCCGCTCCTCCCCAGTCTATGTACACATATCTGAACGTTCCATAAAATGTTGCTTCTACATCTGACTCTTCAAAGGATGAGATGGGTGACGTCAAGGAGATGTTGCAGACTATCACCAATGAAATAACTACCATTGAGTGGAACCAGTATGCACCTCCAGAGCCAACCTACCAAAATTATCAAGGTGAAATATCTGCTTACCAACAAAACTAATTTCAAGGAGGCTTATGCATGAATCCACATACTCAAACAACTAATCAAATAGTGCCAGTACCTACTCCGTTGCAAAATTCCCACCCGATCTTGAGTAGAGAGCTGACAACAAAGCAAAACAATCTCGTCGATGACATCAACCCCTGGTGCTTCCCTTGTGGAGATGCACATATGCCCCAAAACTTCCCACACGACAATGTACAACATGGTGGAATAACACAATCAGGGCATGACATCAGATTCTAGAGTTTATGTATATGCCTCCCCCCAAATGGAAAACACGATACTCACCGCTCAAATGCAAGGGATTTCCCTAGAGCAAGAAACAGATATAGCTCCCGACCATGTGCTCTTCTCATGGATGGAAGAAGAGGAGGTGGTGTTTGTGAATGGTGCTTCTACATCCAAATACCTACAAGTGAAATCAAATTACAACACTCACTCAAAGAGGAGATTCACGAGTGAACCAATTGTTTAGCAGCCCAAATTTGTCCCCGATCACGGTCCTAGTGTCCCCACAATTTCACAAAAATCCAATCTCCACAAGGAGATTGTTATAACAAAGACCAAGGAGAAAAATTCTTTAAACCCATCACCATTCAATGTGGTGGAACAGTTGAAAAAATCCTCTACGAATGTATCCCTTTGGGATATTCTAGCTATTGGAGAGTAGAAGTCATTACTGCAGAAGGCCCTCCAAGAAGATGTGATCACTAAGCCAATTGAGAAGTCATTGAAGGGAAAGGCTATTGATTCATCACCTCTAGCCAATGTTCTCACAAATAGTATAGGGGAAGCTACTACCGAAGTTAAAGGTAAGCCAAAACCAAAGCCTTTTTTCCTAACTCTTATTGTGGGAAAGAAATTGTTTCACAATGCTATGATTGACTCTGGTGCTAGCACCACAATCATTCCCAAATAGATAGTTGAGGCCTTAGGACTTAGCTATGAACCGTTAAACAAAGGGGTTATGTAGCTTGATGTGAACAAGGTAAAAACTATAGGTGTCATCAGGGACCTCCCCTTGAATTTGTTGTCCTGTCCTAACATCATAGTTCCGCAAGATACCGTAACATAGACGTTCCCCCCATGTTTGGCCTTTGCTTATCCTAGGAATTCACTTCCAAAATAGGTGGGTACCTTTCCTTAGATTGGTCACACTTGATCCTCAAGACCAAGCATGGACCTAAATTGAAGATGGTATCTGAAGCTCTGCATTCAAAACATATAGAAGATGAAGCCGTGATCAACTTTAAGGTCACTCATACCTCTCTCACCAAAGAGGAAATGCATTGTACCAAGCTACTAGAGGATGAGAAGGTGACTGGAGATTAGACTGATTCAAAAGAGGTCCTCTTAAGTGAATATATGGACATTGATCCTTTCAAAAATTATCATGCCACCAGATTGGGAACTTATGTCATCTATGATGATGATCAAGTGATTCTGAAGGTCATAAAGGAATCAGGGAGTTATCTAGCCTTAGATCTATGGATTTTTCATTTCGATGGAGCGAGATGCAAGGTTGGCATAGGAGTCAAGATATGTTTGACATCCCCATCCAATGAGAAGACACTCTGATCCTTCTGCTTCCAGTTTGTTTGTTTGAACAATGAAGTTGAATACGAAGGCCTAATACAAGGTCTAAAGCTTGCATAATGGATGGGCATCAAGCAAATAATGGTGTTTAGAGACTCCAAGCATGTGGTCAATCAAGTCTGAGGGATTTATACAACTAATAATGTCCACATGAGATCCTATAGACATAGATTTTGGGACTTGATTGAGGGATTTGAAGCCTTCAATATTCAGATAGTGCCAAGAGAGAAAAATGTAGATGTAGATCACATGGCAGCAATCAGATCTCAATTTGATCCTACTTCCAGGACTTAATTCATAACATACACTCTATACAAGTGATTGTCTGACCAGAAATCCTAGATAATGACTAGAGTTGGAAAGTGTTCGAAAGTGATGAACACATCACCTCATTCATCCAACAGTTAGGAGAGTTCACTGAGCAACTCCAACCGAGAATCATCGAGGCCTATGAAGGGAAAATTATTCAGTTAAAGTCCAAAAAGCTTCCAAAAGGATTGGTCACTCTCGAAAACCTATTTGATTGTGATGATGCAAGAAATGACAATAGGAAGTTTGTAGTAGACAAAAGTGACTATGCAAATCTCCAGGTCAGAGATGTAAGGAAGCTCAAAGTCAGGAAGGATGTCCCACATCATGATAAGGAAAGGCTCATCCACTTCTGTGAAAAGTATGAAGGAGTAGTGGCCTGGTCATATGATGACCTCAAGGGATACAATCCTAAAATCATCCAGCATACTATAGAACTAATAAAAGCAGCAAAACCTGTTCGTCAAAAGTAGAGACCAGTGAATCCCAAGATTGAGGCACTAATGGCACAAGAGCTGAAAAAGCTAATTCAGAAAGCTAATTCAGTCCCGAATTGTCTTCTCGATCAAACACAGCACATGGGTATCCAAATTGGGTCCAATTTGATAGAAGAACAGAGATATATTCCTATGTGTTGACTTTTGGTACTTGAACAAAGCATCCTTGAAGGACCACTATCCCTTGCCTTCTATGGAGTCTATCTTACAAACAATGGCTAGATCATAGATGTTTTCTCTATTAGATGGCTTCTCTAGTTACAACCAGATCTAGGTAAAAGAGAAGGACTGGCACAAAACAACATTCGCTACCAAGTGAGGAACGTTTTCCTATGCTAAAATACCTTTCAGCCTCTCAAATTTAGGGGTCACCTTCCAATAGGAAATGGATATTTCTTTAAGATAATTGATCAACAAGATCATCTTAATCTATTTAGATGATCTGACTATATTCTCTAAATCTAAGGATGATCACTTTGATCACCTAGAAATGGTTTTCAAAAAATTCCAAGAGTTCGGGGTATCCCTGAACCCAAAAAAATGTGTCTTCGGAGTACCGCAAGGAAAACTATTGGGACATGTAGTGTCCAAAGAAGGAATTACAATCAATCCTAAGTGGGTGAAAGAAATCAAGGAACTTCCCCTACCTGTCAACAAGAAGGGAGTTCAATCCTTCCTAGGGAAGGTAAATTTTGTGAGAAAATTCATTTATGATTTTATAGGAATAATTAGACCTATCACCCTAATGCTCAAAAAGCATCAATTATTCAAATGGAAAAAGGAAGCCAGAGAAGCCTTTGAGAAGGTTAAGGATGTTATTTCTTCAACTCATGTGCTGGTCAATATAGACCTATCAAAGGACTTCATAATGTATCTATTCAATAGCAAGTCCAACATCGCTATTGTTCTCACCCAAAAGGACGATGAAGGAAAGGGAGAACATTTGATAGAATTTCACTCCCAGACCTTAAAGGATTATGAGACAAATTACAACTTCAACAAAAGGCAAGCATTCATCATTGTTAAGGGACTCAAGAAGTTCTAACACCTCATATCTTGCAACAAAGTTGGTTGTTTTTGTCGCACATTATAGTGTGCGTGAGTCATTATGGAAGGAGAAATCACCAAAACAAGGACCAATTAGATCACTAAGATCCTCGAATATGATATTGAGGTCAGGCCTACAAAGACTAGCTGAGGGAGAGGATTGTGTGAGTATTTGGCACATAATGAAGAAATGGCAGTCAAAGAAGAGCATCCAGAGCTTGTTCTAACAAATGGATCTGAGCCTAAAGGCTGCTGGCTAGCAGACCGAGTAAGATTCATGCATATAGAGAAATATCAGCAGGGCCTTCCTTCTCAGAAGAGAAGATTCTACAGACTACAAAATAATAGATATGCACTCATCAAAGGGGTCCTTTTCAAAATGAACTTCAATGGAATTCTACTATGGTGTGTCACCATAAAGCAAGTGAAGAAAATTCTTGACACTTTCCACAGCAGTTCCGCGGGCAGACATTTCTCTGCAAAAACCATCGCTATCAAAATTATGTGCATCAGATATTTTTGGCCTACATCATTCAATGACTCACACTCTTTGGTTAAGGCCTACAAGGAATTCCAATTCTTCACACCAAGGAGGAAAAATTCCGCAATGCCTCTCAATTTGACAATGGTTGATGAGCCCTTCGCACAATGGGGCCTTGATTTTATCATGATGATTAATCCCACCTCCAGTGCAGGACATAGATGGATCCTCATGACCATGGACTACTTTACCAGATGGACCAAGGCCATGCCCCCAAAGAATGCAATGGAGGAAAATATTGTAAACTTTCTTGAGGGACTGGTAACAAGATTCATCCCACGAAACACCATCATCTCTAACAACGCTAAGGCTTTCCTGGGTTTTAAGGTATGCCAATTCACACTCGTGCACGACATATTCTTAAAATTTTCTTTAAACTACTACCCGTAGGGAAATG
Source organism: Sequoia sempervirens (assembly GCA_007258455.2). Classification (NCBI taxonomy): domain Eukaryota; kingdom Viridiplantae; phylum Streptophyta; class Pinopsida; order Cupressales; family Cupressaceae; genus Sequoia; species Sequoia sempervirens. Next base: position 94,860,447 of record VDFB02281492.1, on the reverse strand, counting down.
GTCTAGGTGAGTTCACTAATAAAATTTTATTCTGACTCATCAAAAGAATCAGGTCAGAACATCAGAGAAAATGGCATACGAACCTTCAACCAACACTCTAGGAAAACCGCATAACTCCCAAGCAAGTCCTCAAGACTTTGTCGTACGAGTTAGTGTATGAGAAGGAAGCACTATTTCCCATCCCCATGGAGATTTATACACTACAACTACTCAAATCTCTGAAGGATGAAGAAAATGGAGCCATGGAGGTCTGGTTGGATGAGTTACTAGAAGTACAAGAAAAAAGAGGAAAATCCCTAATAGCCATGTCCAATCGCCAACAGGTGGTTAAAAGATGGTTTGACAAGAAAACCTCAGACCAAGGTCTAAAATGTGGAGACCTAGTGTTAAAGTTCAACAAAAGGGCCCCAAGGCCTGGCCAACATAGAAAATTCAACAGTCTATGGTAAGGCCCTTTTAGAATAATTCAATGCAAGCAACATAAGAAATTCAAATTGGAGAATATGGAGAAAGAAGCATTGGGGATTCTAGTTAATGGAACCCACCTCAAATTATTTAATTAAGCTTCTTTAATTATTCTACTTGTGTAAATATGTAAGTATTGTAATTATTTTTCCTTCGTGTTTTTTGTTGGTCTGTCTTTCAATAAAATCCACAGTGCAAAGATGCAAAAGTGGAGAAACGAACCCATATGCAAAATTGAAAAGGTACTCAAGGAAACACAAAGGAGAAACTTATAAATTCTCAAGCACAGAAAGGAACCCATAATATAGAATTGTAAGAAGCAAAAAGGATAGAAACTTCATAAAAGTTATATATTCATTACATATGGAATTATATACTTCAATACTACATTTTCAAAATGGCTCTAGGGCCATACCTTAAAGTATATCTATATACAATGCAATTTTTTCATATATATATATATATGTTGAAAGGATTTTTAAGGCATATATACAAAAAATAGATTGATTCTTAAAACAGGGAAAGGGAGTTCATCTTCAGGCATGAGCATCATTAGCAACAACATCTGGAACAACTTCATTGGCATCATCATTAATAGGAGTAGGAGGATCATGAACAACAGCAGGGGCATCAACAACAACAACGACCAATGGTGGAGGATACACCTAGTCCCTGAAATCAATATACCACTCTACACCGTAGAACAACACCACGTTGTAGCAGCGGAGCAAGAAGTGGTAGGTGCGAGTAACCCTTTGGCGATGCTCTTCATGTGTCAGGATATGAAATCCATTTAGGAACGACACCCATGAAACCACTATGTCTTCTTCAATATGTTTGTGAAGGTTCCTCGTCATAGGAATACCTAGGCCATATACAACATTTTCCACAATTTCTCCAAGGCCTCCAAGGTAGCGCTTCAGGAAGATTTCCAGCATCAAAAGTAGAATCATTCGTTTAGGGAGCTGTATATCAAGTAGAGATGCAACAAAGTGAGAGAAAATGTTAGTGTTAACCCTATACTTGTCTTCATACTCTACACAATCCTAGCCTAACACCCACTTCATTGCTATGATAGCCAATGAATGCTTGTTTTTCATCATTCGCTTCAAGCACCTGTTAGAAACTTCACCTAAGAAAGCCCTCTGTGACTTATTGCTAACCAGCCTAGTTGGAGTATTCATGATGCTAGTTCTACCCAACTACCTAATGTTAATTCTACCTAACTCCCAAATGTTGATTCATCCCAATTGCTAAGTGTGATTTTGTTGTTGTCTTGGGGTCTATTTATAGAAATATCTAGGGTATCTATGTGCCATAAGCATGATGCTAATCGAGTACTAACTCAAAAATCCCACCAAGAGCCAGCTCGAATTTCCCACCCAGTTGTGTCTGCCATGTACGAATTGTTGAGTGTGAAATTAAGAAGAGGTAATTAAGTAGCACAAATTGGTGGCAGTCCCAAGTGATCATCCATACGGTTAGGTGTTGATGTGTCACGCTGCAGGAATTTTTCAAACTCCAAGGATGGACTCAAATCTTTTCAAGTACTCATTGCATCTCTGGCTTAATCATTATTTTTAGGATATTAATTTCCAAGCATGCGAAAGGTTAATATTCCTTCAATTGTCGACTCAATTTCCTAGGAAAATCATGTCATAGGACATAATGATTAATTGTCATTATGAATTCTTGTCTTTTCAAAATGGCAAGACATTCATTTCGCATGAGCAAAGAAGTTGGTGGTACGTGCCGAATTTAATGCTAAAAGGAAACTATTGTCTACCACTCCACAAAAGAAATAGCTAAGTGTTGTATGAGAAAGTGTAAACATTGTAAAAAGCTTCCTGAGTACACTACACAGTGCAAAGAGTGTTGAGTATAGAAGTGTTGAGCCGAAGTGAAGTGCAGAAGGTTTAAACATCATAGAAATCCACAAGTATCCTGAAATGGCCCAAAATCCTCAGATGGAAGTGCAATTCGAAGTAGCCCAAAGCTTGTTCGACACCATGTGAACAGTACCAGTCACTAAAATTTTTCATGAAACCTCTTATGCTTCACCTGGGATACCAAAGAAGCCAAAGTGGATTCACACACGGGCTACAGAAAAGTAGAAAACTCACAGGGACCAATCCTAGATAATGGAAGTATGGGATAACATTCATGATCTCATCCTCGGAAAGAAACCTAAGACTCTTAAGGAGGTGACATGCAAGATAATGAAGAAGAATAGTGACCAAGATTCTTTGGCATACAAGTAATGGTTCAGTGAGATTCCATAGTATTGTTGGATGTTACTGATATGTGGTTGTCATTAATGTCAGCACTATTGGCATTAATTTCATTAGAGGTTGTATATGTCAAGGATATTGAGAAAATTTTAATAAATTTGTAGGTTGTCGGTGGTGCAGTGAAGTTCATTATGTTGGATAGCTTAGTATATTGATGATCAAAGGTTGTGGATTAAAGGGTTTGTTGTCAAGTATATCTAGTTTATCTGCGTTAAGTTTCAAAGATCTGCATGAAGATTTGATCAAGTTATGAGTATTTTTGTTTTATCAGTTGTTCAGTTGTTGTGGATGCTTCTTTGGTGATTCATGATTCTCGTGGATGTTTCTAGATTGTTCTCTATCTATGTTGCACATCTGCATGGATCGATGTGCTCAAGACTGGTGATTTTCCCTTGCGTGTTCATGTTTTTCATGTTCATGACCGACAGGGTGATTGTAGCATGTTGTGGATCTTTGAGGCATAATTATTGAAGGTGTTTCATGTTCGAGGATTTTTTTTGGGTCCTTACTATGTTGTGGCCAACTTTGGTTGATTTTCATTGATAATTGCTTATTGATTTGGACCAACAGTTTGTATTCATTTTATATTGTATTGAGCTGACATGTAGATGATGTTATTCTTGGTTGCAAATATATACGATCGATTGTTTTATTATTTGAAGGCATGGTGAAGCGTAGTGTGTGAGTCCTATGTGTGAATAATGTTCTAATCATTCAAAGGTAGAAGTAAAGTGTGAAGAAGAGTGAGCAATTTTTTTGTGCTTAACCAGAACTATAATCAGGCATTAGTAGATTTTTTTTTCTTAGTTCAATCTTTCGGATGTAATCTAAATCTTTATGTAAGGTAGTGTGTCTTCCTTTGGGTAGTAAGCCTTTTGTATTTGAGTAGTGAGCTCTAGGAAGTATGCCTGAATGCATGTGCATCCCCCATTTATCATACTTTTAATAGAGTATAATCTTGTGGACTAACCTCCACCATGGTTTTTCCCCTAATAGGGTTTCCATGTAAAAATCTTAGTGTTATGTGTGTTTTTGATGTGGTGATGGTTTATGGTTTCATGTTTATTTATTAGATATGAGAATAAGTTTAATAAAGTATAATTTCCATGACAATTGATTCACCCCCCTTCTCAATTTTCTACCCTTGTGTTGCCAACAATTGGTATCAAAGCAGGTTCCTTGGAAGAAGTTTGATAGCTTGAGGTGTTTCAGGATGGTGAAATATAAGAAGGATAGTCTAATATTTGATGGAATGAATTATTCTCTTTGGATGACTTGAATGGAGTGTCATTTGAGATGCATTGGTGAGCCTTACTAGAAAATCACAAAGAATAGATATATCATACCACAAAATGGTCCTTCTACTATAGGTGAGATTAAAGATGTCGAGTATAATATTAGGGTTAAGGAAGCATTGTTGAGTGCTCTGACTAATTCTGAGATGACTAATGTAATGGAGCTGAAGAATGCTTATGAGATCTAGAAAAAGTTGGAAAACTTGTATGAAGGTGATGCACATGTGAATATTGCTAAGTTGCAAAGTCTGAAAGGGAAATATGAAATGTTGAAAATGGGTGAAGATGAGAACATCAATTATTTTATGCAAAGAGTAAATGAACTTGTGTGTAATATCAAATGTGCTGGTGGAACACTAGAAGAATCAGAGATTGTTGCTAAAGTGCTCAGATCCTTGCCTACTGCATACAAACACAAAGTTTCTACTATTGAGGAGATCCAGACTATGACAAATGTAACTAGAGATATGTTGATTGGTAAGCTTGCTACTTTTGAGTTAAGTGAGTTTGGTGATTCTCTTCCTAAGATAGAATCTGCATTCAAAGCTACTACCTCTGGAAAAGATAAGCAGAGATATGATCTGGGAGAAATTTCTTCTAGAAACTTATCCAAGTATGAGTAGAAAATGAGAGAGATTGAAGAAGAAGAGATAAAGCTAGATGAGCTTGAAGCACTTCTTGTCAAGTGATTACCCAGAAGAGAAGGTAAGTACAAAGGTAAATTTCCTCTTAAATGTTTTTCATGCAATAAGATAGGTCATTTTTCCTCAAGGTGCCAGAAAGAGTTCCTAAGCCAAAACCTAACAAGCCTAGATTCCAAAGAAAGTGTTATTATGCTACTGATGATGAATCTGATAAAGGGAATGCAAGTGAAGATGAATGGGTATTTATTTCTATCAAGGAAAATGATCTAGTACCTACTGAATCTGCTAGTTGCATGAATGTGAAGAAAGCTCTTGCTACTAGAGTTGAAGAAAATGATGAATGGGTGATTGAAAGTGGATGCTCTCATCACATGACAAGTGAGAAAATTCGTAAGCTTGGAAAAGTATGATGGTTGTGTTGTAATATTTGGTGATGAAAAATTTGGTGTAATTCATGGCAGAGGATCCATTTCTCTTGATGGTAAGAAAAATATTGATGAGGTTCTATATGTGCAAGGTTTGAAGCATAATTTTTCAAGTGTTTGACAAATGGTTGACAAGGGATACAATCTTCAATTCAAGGATGGAAAGTGTAGAATATTGGGGAATTCTAGAAATGTGATTGCATCTAGCACAAAAACAAAAGGTAATATCTTTCACCTAAATGTTGCTAGTAAAAGTTGTTTGATTGCTCAAATTGATGAAAGTTGGTTGTGGTATAGGATATTTTGTCATGTAAACTTTGACAATATTATCAAGATAAGTTTTACTCAGGTTGTGAGAGATTTTCCTAAGTTGATAAAGCCTATTAATACCATATGCAAGGAATGTCAATTAGGGAAGCAAACTAGAGTTTCATTTTGGAGAAAACAACATTGTTCAAATGAAGTGTCAGAGCTTGTGCATACTAATTTATGTGGTCCTTCAAGAGTCAAAGTTTACAAGGAGATAGGTATTTCATGTTACTCATTGATGATTATTCTATATTGATGTGGGTTGCTTTCTTAAGAGAAAAATCTGAAGCTCTTGAGAAATTCAAGATTTTTAAGGCTAGGGTTGAGACAAAGACAAGTCTAAAGATTAAATGTTTGAGATCAGACAGAGGTGGTGAATTCATTTTTGGTGAGTTTAATTCTTTTTGTGAAGAGCATGGGATGAAGAGACAATTATCTGCCACACGAACCCCTCAGCAAAATGGAGTTTTGGAAAGGAAGAATAGGATAGTTCAAGATGGTGCTAGGACTATGAAGCTAGAAGGAAATGTCCCTCATATCTACTGGAGAAAAGTTGTAAGTACTGTTGTTTACACTCTCAATCGGGTACATATCAAAGGTGATATTGGTAAGACCCCTTATGAGCTATGGTTTGGTCATAAGCCTACTATCAGATACTTCAAAATATTTGGGAGTAAATGCTATATCAAAAGAGATGAAGATATAGGAAAGTTTGATGATAGAAGTGATTAAGGTATCTTTCTTGGTTATTCTACTAAAAGGAAAGCCTACCAGTGCTTCAATAAGAGATTGAGGAAAGTGGTTGAAAGTGCTAACATCAAGGTTGATGAAGACACAGTTAGACCATCCATAACCTATGGATATGATTCAAATGATCAGAATGATAAAGGAAAGAAATTTCAGACTCAAAATAAAGTTTAAATCATTCCAGTGAATCAGGAAAATCAAGAGGAAGGAACTAGTGAAAATGAAGAAGTGAGATTACAAGAGCCTGAAGTTCAAGAACACCCTAAGACTCCAAGGTATGTAAGACTGAATCATTCAGAAGATCAGATTATAGGTGATAAGAACAAAGGTTTTCAAACTAGGAGAAGAATTGTAGAAGAATATTGTTTGATATCAAAGACTATACCTAATAGTGTCAATGAAGCATGCAAAGATCAACATTGGATGGAAGAAATGAACGAAGAACTACTAAAAATTGAGAAGAATGATACATGGATTCTTGTTCCTAGACCTAAGGACAAAAACATAATTGGAACTAAATTGGTCTTTCAAAATAAACTGAATGAGGAAGGTGAGTTTTTTATAAACAAAGCAAGACTGGTGTGTAAAGGATATTCATAGATGGAAGGAATTGACTTTGAAGAAAATTTAACCCCTGTTGCTAAGATTGAAGTTGTGAGACTATTTCTTGCTTATGTTGCTTACAAAAACTTCAAGGTTTATCAGATGGATGTCAAATCATCATTTCTAAATGGTGAACTAGAAGAAGTGTATATTGAGCAACTTGATGATTTCAATTGACTGGTCAGGGAGATATGGTTTGTTGGTTAAAGAAAGAATTGTATGGACTTAAGAAAGCCCCAAGAGCATGGTATTCCAGATTGGATAAGTATTTTTTAAAACTTGGATTTAATAAAGGTACTACTGGAAGTAATTTGTATTTCAAGATTGATCATGATAAATATTTGATTGTCGAGGTCTTTGTTGATGATATCATTTTTGGAGGAGATGATAGTTTGTGCATGAAGTTTTCTAATGAGATGTAGAGTGAGTTTGAGATGTCTATGATTGAAGAAATGAAATTCTTTTTGGGACTGCAAATTACTTAGCTAGACAAATGGATCTTTATATCTCAGTCCAAGTATGTGAATGAATTGTTGAAGAAGTTTGGTATGGAAGATTCAAAGCTAGTTGGTACACCTATGGTCAACGGATATGAGTTGACACAAAATGATGATTCTCCTAAAGCAAATCAAACTAGATACAAATCGATGATTGGTGGATTGCTTTATTTGGCTCAAACTAGACTTGATATCATGAATTTTGAATGCATTGTTGCAAGATTTCAAGTTGATCCTAAGATTTTTGTATCCTCAGGATTTTCCATGGGAAATTTTTCTTTAATGAATTGTCCATTAAATTTTGTGATTGGCTCTATTGGTGTTTGCTTTGATGTTGATCCTGCTGATATTTGATGTTCCCTGATAGACGGATGTCCATGTGATCAAGGTGATGTAGGTAAATTGGTAAGACAAAGAGAGTAATCTCCAACTCCATGATCCTTGAATTTTATCTTTTTGTCAAAACTATTGGTCAATTGACTGATTTGTGTGTCAATCTTTAGAGAAGTCCTAGCATGAGCTTCTCAATTGTTAGGGACCAAAGTATCTTGACTGGCTTTTATGTTGGCACAAGATTGAATATTGGAATTATCAGCAGGTATCGTGATTTCTTGTCCATCATAAGGAAACTTGAGACATTGATGATAGGTTCATGGGACAACTTACATTTCGTGGATCCAAGGATGACCCAACAAGATGTTATATGCAAGATCACGGTCCAGTACTTGACAGAAAGTATTCTTTATAATAGGGCCCACTTTGATTGGCAGCATGATTAGACCCTTGGATGCTCTTTCTTCATCATCATAAGCTTTTATGGTAATCTTTCTTCTAAAATCAATGGAGTCCTCAGAAAATCCTAAGGCTTTAACTAACTTCATGGTACAGATGTTTCAACCAGCACCTCCATCTATTAGAACTCGTCTGATACGAAACTTGTGAATCATGACTTCTAAGTACAATGATGAATTATGGGGATGAGTTATGGAAACGTCATCTTTGTCAGAGAATGAAAGGAAAGTGGGTGAGGACAAGTGCCCTACCATGGCTTGAAATTGGTTCACATCCAGGTCAGTGGATACATTAGTTTCAACGAGGGCTTTTTCGAGAATTTCCTTATGGGCTAGGGAAATCTTCAATAGTTCTAGAATAGAAATTTGAGTGGGGGTTTTCTGAAGTTGGTTGACCAAATCATATTGATGTTGAGGTGGTGGTTCAGTGGATTTTGAAGAGGCGCCTTTTAAAACAACTTTAGCTTGTGCTCTTCTTGTTGTGTTGACTTCTCTATATTCCACCTTCTTGTTGACTTTAATGACATTTACCCACCTATCGTCTGAGTAGAGATGATTGATTATATGATCATCATTGATATGATTTACATTTTTTTCAGAAGACTCACCCTTTTGATAATTGGGCAATGGATTATGAAATGCTTGGTGGTCTGTGTTGGTTTGTTGATTTCCTTCTATTGTAATGATTTCATTGTCAATTAAGTCTTGAATGGCATTCTTCAAGGCTTGGTAGTTGTTTGTGTGATGACCTTTACACTGATGATAATCACAATAGTATGCCTCATTCCATGATGGAGGCTTTACACTGGGTTCATAATTTTGTTGAGGCGGCAAAGTAATGACATTTTTGGCCATCAACTCTTTGAATGCTGATTCTAAAGATTGTCCCAATGAAGTGAAAGTTCTTTTATTTGAAAAGAATGAAAATCTTTGCGGATTTGAATTCGAGGTGTTCCCTAAGGAATTGTGATTGTTATTGGTTCCTCGATAACCTTGGTTGTTGGAAGTCCCTTGATGGGGAGTAGAGTTTTGATTTGTATTGTTCCTCAGAGGAGGAGAATTATTTTCATGATTTGCAATCGAGTTGACATTGTTGTTGCGATTGTTTGGAGTATTGAGGACAAATGGTTTGGTTGAGGGATGATTCACATCAACAACACCATCATTCACCATATTTTTGTTGCGAGTCCAGAATTTTGACTTGTCCTAATTATTGTGATGGTTAGATGAGCTAGGATTTTCTTTGTCATGTTTGATTATTCCTCTTTTGACCAAAGCATTTTCGATGGTTATGGCATCTTCAATCATTTTCTCAAAAGAAGGAGGACAATTTAAGTTCAAGTGATAGCTCATTTCTGAATTTAAACTGTTAATGAAAGTAACCATCTTTTCCTTTTGAGGAACAGGACGTGGATATCTGGAAAACATTCTTCTCCATCTCTGAAGAAATGTAATAAAAGATTCACCAGGTTTTTGTGCAACCTTGCAAAGATCTATCATGGTGATCTGGTGTTGTATGTTGTAGGTATATTATGATATGAATAGGTTGATCAATTCTTCAAATGTCCTGACGAAAGGTGTGATCTTAGATAACCATTCCATAGAGTGTGCTCCAAGGCTCCTAGGAAACAGTCGCATCAAGTAAGTATCTTGGTGAGGGAACTCTAATATCATATTCCTAAAGTCTCTAACATGATCAATTGGATCCATTTTCCCATTATAGCGATCAAATTTTGGCATTTCACAATGCTTGGGAAAAGGAATCATGTTAAGACTTCTATCGAAAGGATAAGGACAAATGTCCTCGAGAGTGTATTTCTTTGTGGTTGTTCCCCCTTGTAATTCTTTAACTTGTCCTTGAAGTTCCTTGATTTGTTGGGTCAAAGCACTGAGATCAGAAAGGGGTGTCTCTTTAGGTTTATTTTTCAAGTTTTTAGTGTCAAAGTCGTGAGGCAATTTAGCCCCTTGTTCGGCTAGATATTGAAAATATTTCTCCTTATCTCGCTGCAAGATCTTTTCAATAGCTTTATGGAATTTTGGATCTTGCTCAACCTCTCTAAGACATTCCTCATCTTGTTCCTCATCACTATCCACCTGGTTTTTATCTCTGTAATTATGAAAAGGATTTTCTTCTCTATTGTCCATGTTGTTGAAAAGTGGATTTTGATTTATGTTGAAAAGGGGATTACTGCTTTCTCCTTCTTCTTGAGTGTTTTGAATATGACTTTCTTTTTGGATTGTATCCTTCAGTTTATTGTGTTGAGATCTTGTGGAGATAGGCATATGAATTTGAAAATTTCTTCTAGACTTAGATCACGATTTCTGACAAGTGCGATGATGATGATCTGATAAGATGTGGGATCTTATGATAAGATCAAGGATGCTCCTAAATTATTTGATTGTGGCTTCCAAATGATGAAGGATTTCAAAATCCTGTTGGGGAAATTGAACCAAAAATTAGAAAGTTGTTTTGAAAGGTGCACTCTAAAAGATTTTGATCTTTGTTTTTAAAGAAATTCTCTCAAGATCTTTGAAGAATATGGCTGGGGTGTGAAGGATATTCTATAGAAGGTTGGGGTATGTTGTCAAACTCAAGAGGTTGGTTATGATTATGTCGTTGTGATAGAGCTAATCTCTGATAATGAGCTCGAGAATCTAAGGGATCTATAGCATATTCATCAATGAATCCTCTAACAAAATCCTGATATCTGTGAAGAAATCTTCGATAGTGAAGCAAGACTTGTCAACTTTTGTACAAGAATTTTCTCTTTTGCAGTGTTTTCTTGTATCCTAACATTTTCTTGGGTTTTCTAATCCTTTTAGACAATGATTTCTTGGGAAACTTTGTTGACTTCCAATCTCTAAGCATGGGAAAAGTATTGGGAATGTTATTTGAACAAATGGTATGAAAAAAAAACTCTTAAGTGGCTTTCAGTTGTTGTTCTTCATGTTCTTTTTGGATGATCTCTTTATCTGAATTAATGTAATGGAAGACACAACAAACATTTTTGAAAATAGTTGTTCTTAAATCCCTATACTAACATGAAGTGTTTGATCAAGAAAATGTTTTTCATCAAATGTTTTCATAGATTTTTGCACATGAAAGACAATTCAGATAGACTCACTCTTAAATGCTCAAGTAGGTCATTCTAGTAATCAACAACCCACATCTTAGAACTGTGTCGACTCACACAGCCGTGTCACCCCCGATCCCCTGAGCAAACGGTCCTTGGCAGTTATATGGTGAGTATCTTGGGGGCAGATTCTTCCCTCCCCTTGCACTGTGATTATTAGAATGTTTGGAAACTGACTCGTTTGGCCACTACACTAGGTTCGTAGTAAGGATTTCCGTTTGGTGCGGCAATAATAAACTCCCTCAGGAGACCTCCCAACCTTTAGAACAAAGGTTTTGGAGATGGTTATCTTGCACACTACAGGAAAAAGAGGGTTTCCCAAAATCTGCTTTAAATTTTATAGTGGGGCAGAATAGCTTGGCTTTGGCTTGAACCCACTTGAGTCATTCCCGTAGGGTGAGTACTTTTTCCCACTACGACAGGCTCTCTAAATGATATAATTGAAACAATAAAATTGCATGAAAACTAAAAAGGCAAGTCTGGTATTCTGATCACCCAATTAAGGGGAGAGCATAGACCTATTGCCACATTCAAAGCAAGCAAATGTTCTTTTTAAGTTCCAAATCACAATGATCTAACCTAAGTGAAGATATTGCTTCACCAAAAATAGATTGTTCAATTTTAACTGCAAGATCATTGTTTGGTGACTATCCTAGATTGCTTCATTTTAATCCAGATGTGACTACCCTAGGATTGCTTCATTTTAAAATTCAGAAAAAGAAAAAGAATTTTGTCTGCGGAAGGCATTAGACTCATAATTCTATGTTTTTGTTATAGTCTATATGCACCTAAACAGAAGCTATATGCACCCAAAGATATATGCGCCGGAACAGAGGGTAAATGTGTCGGAACATATGCTATATGCGCCTAAACAGTCACTATATGCATCGGAACAGATGCTATATGCGTCTGAACAGTCACTATATGAGCCGAAACAGATGCTATATGTGCCTAAACAAAAACTAAATGTGCCACAAGAAAGATTTAAATGCTTTAAAATAGTTATTGTATGCCGAAACAAAGAATCTATATGCACATAAACAATCACGGGATGCGCCTTAACAGTCACGGGATGCGCCTAAATGGTCACGGTATGCACTCGAAAATCCTGCAAAACAAAAAGTTAAAAATCCTCGTATGCGCGTCAAAAAATTTTGAATGTGCCTAAACGCCAAATTTTTCCCGAAAAGCTGATTCCAGAATGTGGAAACTGTCAACATAAACTTGCAGAAAATGTTAAATTTGTGGGTTCAAGCCCCATGGTGGGCACCATTTTATGTGTGAGTGAAATATTGAATCAAATTTTAAATGAAAATCAAACACATTAATAAAACATTAAATCAAGAAAAGCTGAAAGGAAATAGAATATGCAAACCATTATCGCAGCTTTCCCGAAATCGTCTTATCTTCCTCTAACTCCAGCATTTTGTTGCATCAATATTGCTCTCAGATCAGTAGACCAATGCTCAACAAAATGACAGCTAAAGAACAAGATTAAAACATGCATAATATGCTAAATGCAAAAGCTATGCTAAGATGCTAGTATGGCTGTGATGCATGAGTTGATTGTGTGTATGCGTAGTGTATGCGTAAATGAGCGCGTGCGTAAGTGAGTATATGAAGTGTAACCAAAGCTTGGATTTGTGCAGGAATTTATAGAGTTTTCGAATGGATTTGATTGGCTAAATCGATCGACGGTCCGGATTAAGCTTGTTCGAACAGACGGTGAGAGATCTTCGAAAGTGGAAGAGAAGGATGGAAGGTTTCCCTTTTCTTTCAATTTTCATCATTGAGATTCGAAGGGAAGCTTCTATTTCGAAAGATGAGTCAAGAATTTGGAAGGGTGAGTTAGCATGAGTTAGAAATTAAATAAATTAAATTTATTTAATTTGGAAGTGGAGATGAAAATGGAAACCCTCATAATTAAATAAATCATATTTAATTACGTTTTAGAAAATGAAATTAGGGTGAGGAAATATTAAATAAAATATTTAATATTTAAATCGATTATGGGATGGAGAATATTCCATTATTCAAATATTCAAAAATATTTAAACTTTAGAATAGAATGATAATCAAATATAAATAAATTATGAAAATTTATTTATTTTAATCAAGAAATGTTAGTAATTAAATAAAATTATTTATTTAATTAAGGTAGAAGAATTAGAAAATGAACGATATAAATAAATAATTAAATTTATTTATATGTAGATGACATTAGAGGAATTAATTAAATAAATCATATTTAATTAATTAACAAGCTTAATCATGACCATTTTTAGACGTATACATTTTGCCCCTCTTTGAAGTGATGTGTAAAACACATTGCTTCAAAGAAAAATAAGATTTTTGCCCTAGATATGCTTTCGATATTTCTGTTGATGATGCCCCCTCGGGAGGTAAATTACGAATAAGAGAGAGTGAGTGATTTAGCTCATGATAAATGATGAAAAAGAATGTCCATTTTGAAAACAAAGTCAAATTTACCCTTGTTTGACCTTTAAAAGGTAAAAAGGTTGAAAAATACAAGTCATTTGTACTTTTGACTTTGGTGAAAATTGTAGCTCTGAGAGTGACATTGCGACATGGAGATTCCCTATCATTGCCACCGATTCGAGAGATCTTGCAAATACCAGAGGCTAGCTGTGTATGGACCACCGGTGAGTCGATCTATCCTCCTATGCTTTCGAATTTTTTGATTTGAATCAAAAATTTTCATTTTTCCACGGTTTTAGTTTTAGAAAATGTCGTTTGCACGCATATAGAATAGTTTAGGTGCTTTCAAAAAAAATAGGCGCACTTAGAGTAGAAACTGATGCACATATAGGATATATTTTAAATGATTTAGGAAAAACTAGTTTAGCGCATCCCGTGAAAATTAGCGTGCATATAGGGTAGGATCAAAAATTTTAGGGTAAATAGGTGCGCATATAGGAAAAAGTGCATCAGGCAAAAATAGTGGTGCTTAGGTGGAGTAAAGTTGTGCATACGGGTAAACGCGCATAGGGGGTCTGTTTGAGCGCATCCAGTGAAAACAAGGGTGCATACGGGTTTTAGCGCATCCCGTGAAAAGAACGACACATATGGTAAAATAGGCAAAATTGATGTTTTGATGATAAGAATGTGAAAATGATGACTTATATTGCTTCCTTGGTCAATAGATAGGTAAATTGTCATGTCATCATGCTGATATGGATAGAAAATGATAGAATAATCTGATGATTAATTGATAACTTTGCTTTCTAGAGTAGAAAACAAAGAGTAAATGATTGAACTAACTTCTGATAAATTTGTTTTCTGTGATAGAAAACAAATAGTAATGGATTGATTATAGAAAATATTTGATATGATATACAGCCAGATAGATTTGATTTGATTTGATTGATAGGACTGATTGTGTAATATGTGTCGTTGATTTGATGCATTGATATGAGTCATTGATATGGGTTTGAGATAGTTCGCTAATATAGGTCACTTGATAGATCACTGATATAGGTCACTGATAGATATGAGTCTAATTGATGTTGTTTGAATGATTGAGATTGAATGATTGATATTATTCTGATTATGTATCATTATGATGAAAATAGGAGGTTTTCAAAAACCTCCAGATTAGAGAGCGACACTCAGCAGGATGGGATAGGATTCCTGAGTTGACATCTGATGACATAGCGTTGATAGATACTTGTAGTTTGAGATCCTTGTTGGTGATGCTGCCGATTAAGGTCAACAGAGGATTATTGATAGCACTTGCAGAGTGATGGAACTTAGAGCACAACACCTTTCACATGTCGACCAGTGAGGTGACAGTGACTCTTGAGCACGTGTACAGTATCCTAGGTATCCCAGTGGTTGGAGCCCTTGTGTATTACGATCACAAGGAGGTAGGGGGCACAGATGCTTTGAGGAGGGTGTATGGAGACACACAGATTGCTGGGTACTGGGTACCATGGGCTAACTTTCGGGGATATCCAACCTCGCCGGTAGTTTTGGGTCTATTTATTGGAGGGCTCCTTTGTCTGGATCGCTGGACAAAGGGATTATCAGTGGGATGGGGTAGGATTCTAGAGCAGATGTTGCTACAACCACGGCGATATGCATGGGGGAGTTGTATGCTAGCACATCTTTATCACAATTTGCACTAGGTGGTGTACAGAGGTTCGTCCAGTTTGTCTTGCGGGGTGACACTACTGCAGATCTGGGCAAGGGAGCATTTCGTTGTGACGAGACCGGCGTGCCCCAGAGTTAGGCCACCAGGTAGGCCTTATATATATATGTATGCGATGTTCCTTACCCAGCCCAAGTTGGGAAAGGTGGATTACTAGAGACGACTACTAGATGACATGGACATAGTCCTATGGCGACCATATCTGGATTGCGAGCCATGGGCGATAGATGACATAGAGATGCCATATGTATGCATCCCTTGGTTCCTGATAGGGAGGACTCCCTTTATTTTGGAGAGATTTATGGCATTGCGGGTGTAGAGACAGTTTGGATTCACACAGGGGATGCCGTAGGGGGTTGCACATTACGCCCGGAGCAGACATGAGGCCGGATGGGGGCCATGTATTTCTTATCAGGCTGCATATACAGAGTTCATTGCATTAGCACCTGAGGTATGGGCTGACAGGCGAGACATTGTAGATGCTGGGATGTCTGATGAGTACGCTGCATATTTTCACATGCATCCCTTTCCTCGGTTCACCAGTCTTGATGAGACAACACTGATTTTGGTAGTACCACAGCTAGGGGCAGTGAGACAGGAGGATGTGGCTGGCGGCAAGTAGGGAGCAGTTGGAGGAGAGGAGGTGGAGAGTGAGGAGGAGGAGAGTGCAGATGATGATGATGATGGAGATGATGGCAGGGAGGGGGGACATGTGCTAGGGAGGTTGGGGCTGGATATTCTGAGGGGTGTCCAGATTATGTGGCGGCCGAGGATAGGGATAGGACAATGGACAGTAATCCGGATGGCATCCTCCTCACAACAGGGACAGATTGCTACACTTTAGGCCTAGGTGCAAACATTACAGGGGCAACATGGACAGCTACAGAGTCAACTGGGACAGGCACAGGGGTTCATTGTGCATCTACAAACATAGCTAGCACAGGCACAGGCACAGGCATAGGCACCTGCACAGGCACCTGCCCCAGGCCCACAGTTAGCCCAGGTGATAGCAAAGAGATGCATTTAGACGGTGGGCAGTAGAGGCTGATGGGCACTGTAGAGAGTGCGTCATTAAGGAATGCCATTTCAGAGGGCATGGAGATGGTGAGGGAGGCTGAGTACTGAAAAGTGAGATATGAGGAGTTGTGTCCTCCAAAGCACAGAGAGTTGTACCCGCGGTCCCATAGAAGGACGAGGAGCAGATCACAGACACATACCCAGAGTAGGGGAGTGATGAGACCTCAGTAGGATCCAGATGCAGGTACTAGTGGCAGGCCACCTCCTTCCAGACCAGCACCATCAGGGGCATCGACCAGCTAGTTTCGTTATATATATCATTTTTGGAGCATGTATATGCCATTTTTGATCATATCTGATGTATTGTGCTTTGGACATTTGTATCATTTTTTATGAGCGATGATATGCAGCGGCCATGATTATTTTGATGTTGATTTGATGTGCATTTATGATGTGATTTATGTGATGATGTGATATGCATTTATTTCTATGTGTTTATGGAGTTTGGTATGCATTTGAATGTTTTGATGACTAACATGATATGTAGGATGATTTGATTATGATGTTTTATTATGATGATGATGGTTTGATGATGTGTACTAATGATGCCGTGCAGGTGGATGACTTATGATGTGTACATGAGAATGTATGTATGGAATGTTTATGTTTTTGGATTTTTCAATGCAGGTAAAAGATGAAAAATGAATGTTGTGTTCATGATATACTTTATGATATGTTGTGATGTGAAATGATATGAGTAGATAGTGTATGATAAAATGATATGACATGAGATGATAGGAATACTGATATGAAATTGAGATGAATAAATAGTGATGTATGATAAAATGATATGCGATGAAATATAATGATTTGTAATAAAATGACATGATAAATGGATTGGATGTGCAATGATAATGAAATGATAATGATATGATATGATGAAATGATGATATTGAGATGAAATAAATGATATGAAATGGATAATAAAATGAGATGATATGAATGATAATAATAGTGAAATGATATGCTTTGATAATGATAATGAAATGAATGATAATGATGTAATAAATAATGAGTGAAATGAGATGATAATGAGATGGTAATGACATGAATGAAATGATAAAATATATGTTATAAATGAAATGAATGATGATGCAATACATGATAATGGAATGATGAAATGATGACAATGTAATGATAATGAATGAAATGATAATGGGAATGAATGAAATAATAATGAGAATAATATAAATGATAATGATAACGAAAATGAATAAGATGAATGTAATGATGATAATGGTAATGAAACGTATATGAAACTAATATGAGTGATAATGGTAATGCAATGATTTAAATGATAATGATAATGAAAATGAAACGAATATGAAATGATAATGAAAATAAAACTTAATATGAAATGATAATGAAAATGCAAAGATGATGAAATGATAATGATAAGATGATAATGATAAAGAAAATGAAATGAAATGATAATGAAAATGAAAAAGTGATGAAATGATAATGATACAAATGTTTGCATTGTCCTCCACAAATAGTCCAAAGAAATATGACAGCCATTGACCTTTCCAAAACTCTTGATGCAAATCCAATATGCAGTTATGTACCATGACCTAAAATGAAATGCAACTAAATGAAATCGACCATTTTGTTGAGCCTTTTAGTGAGCCTGCTTAAATCATCATAGAGCGTTTGAAAATGTTGGAAGTGTGTACAAGCATCAGAGGGGAAATTAGCACCAATGATGACCTAAGTACAACTTTCATGATTTTTGATATAGCAAGTGAACACAAGCATCTAGATATAATTGAACCGAGATGACCTAAACATTTCTTGCATAAACAAACAAAGACTAACCACCATCTAATGCAAATTTGGAACTGTCATCAATGATAATTTTTGAAAAATCATGTCTCGCCACATATTTGCAACAGATAAATGATTAACCTCAATACAGCAGACAAAGAAAAATCATCCTCTTTCCTTGCCACTCTAGTTCAGTACATCATCGAGTGTGCTCCAGAGAAATGATATCAAAAAATTAAACAACTATTGTTCAAAAATGAAATACTGTGATTCCAAACATTAGTCATATTAGAGATCATCCAGATATGAGTCATGATAAGGTACGCAACTGAAAGCTACTGTGATACGGATCAATGATTGGATGTTTGATTTGGTTGTTTTGTTTGCGTGATTGGTTTCAATGTCATTGTCCTACTGTTTTGGTAAAATCTGAAAGTTGATTGCCCCCAGTATGCCCCATGTTTGCCCTTGGTATCAACATAACTTGCTGAAAATGAATATGTACAATAATCAAACCATGGTAAGACGTTATCACTCGAGGTAGATGACGACAGCATGGTGCTAGTGTGGCCCTAAGATGATGAAAAAGATGCATGAGAATGAAGGCTAAAGAGTTAAATGCAGAACATGAACTAATAGATGGAGAGCCCCAAATAGCGTCTGTTTGCCAGATTTTCACTATTTGTTTTTATTGTATTTTTCTTGTCAATAGACTGCCTGTTTTCCAGGTTTTCACCCTATGACTTTTTTCTTTTTTTTTTGTGTTACCGAGATGTCTGTTTGCCAGGTTTTCACCCTATGACTTTTTTCTTTTTCTTTTTTTTCTTTTTTTGTTCTTTTTGCATTACCGAGATGCCTGTTTGCCAGGTTTTCACCAGGGTAACCATTTTTTTAGGACTTTTTTTGCTATTTTGGATTTTTTCAGGACTTTTTCTGATTTTTTTGAATTTTTTCAGGACTTTTTCTGATTTTTTTGAATTTTTTCAAGACTTTTCTGAGAATTTTTCAAGACTTTTTTGATTTTTTTGAATTTTTTAGGACTTTTCTGATTTTTAATTTTTTTAGGACTTTTTGATTTTTTGAATTTTTCAAAACTTTTTTTGATTTTTAAAAAAAAAAATTAGGACTTTTTGATTTTTTGAATTTTTCAAGACTTTTTCTGATTTAAAAAAAAAAAATTCAGGACTTTTTCTGATTTTTTTTAAAAAATTTCAGGACTTTTTCTGATTTTGATAACCGCCTTAGACATAATACTTTTTCAGGTGCATGTTGTTGATAAGTTCGTCAAACAGGTCCCCTTCTGGTGTTGATAGTTTGTATGCTCCTCAACCATAAACTGTGATAACCACATAAGGACCTAGCCAATTTGGTTCGAACTTTCCTTTTCTTTTCTCTGTCTTGTTGATTACATGGATTCTCTTTCAGAACAAGATCACCCACCTCAAAGGTACATGGCTTTACTTTGTGGTTATAGCTGCGAGACATCATCTGTTGATATGCTTTTAAGTGATCAGCTGCTCTTTGTCTCTTTTCATCTAGGAGTTCCAATTATTGGAGTCGGGAAACTCTGTATTCATCATTTGTTGCAAGGCCTTTCAATGATACTCTGAGTGAGGGAATCTCAACTTCTAAGGGCAATATGGTCTCTGCTCCATAGACAAGAGCGAATGGTGTTGCTCCTGTTGGTGTGTGGATACTGGTTCTGTAAGCCCATAAGGCGGGATTGAGTTGAACATGCCAATCCTTCCCTAAAGTATTCATAGTCTTTTTCAAGATTTTCAATATTGTTTTATTTGAGGCCTCTACTTGGCCATTCCCTTGTGGATAGTACGGTGTTGAATATCTATGCTGAATGTGAAATCTCTCACAAAGTCCATCAACATCCTGATTTTTGAACGGACGTCCATTATCCGTAATAATGGAGTTGGGAATGCCATACCGACAAATGATATAGTTGAGTATGAAGGATGATATTTATTTGCCGGTAACTTTAGTAAGAGGGACCGCCTCAATCCACTTGGTAAAATATTTAGTAGTTGTGATGATGAACTTATGCCCATTTGATGAAGAAGGATGAATCTTGCCCACTAGATCTAACCCCCATTGAGAAAATGGCCAGGTTGGCATGAATGGTTGAAGTTCTTATGCAGGAGCATGAATGAGATTCCCATGAATTTGATATTTTGAGCATGTTTTCACAAAAGTGAATGATTCCCTCTCCATTGTAGGCCAGTAGTAACCCATTCTAATCAATTTATTAGATAAGGTCAGTCCACTTGAATGAGTACCACAGATGCCACCATGAATTTCTTGTAAAGCTTTGTCAGATTCTTCACGTTCAAGACATCGGAGTAAAGTACCATCAAGACCACGGAAATATAGGGTGTCAGTGATAAGAGTGTAGCGAGTGGATTGGCGGATAAAATTGCGTTTTTGGTTATGGGATAAATCAGGTGGTAAGATGTCATCTTTGAGGTAAGCATAAATTTTTCTGTACCAAGGTGAATCGGATCCTACCAAGTGGAAAATGATTTGGCTTTCAGGTGTATCATAAGCAGGTGTAAATGATTGTTCCGCCAGAAATTCATAACGATTTTGAGTTTCTAGAAGCTGTAACAATGATGCGATTGTAGCCATGGCATCAGTTACTTTATTATCAAGCCTTGGAATTTGTGTGAATTTGATGTCCACAAAGTATTTCTTGAAGTCATCAACCATATTTTTATATGGTAATAGTTTCTCATCTTTGGTCTGATAATCATTATTGATCTGATAAATGACCAGCTGTGAGTCACCATACACCTATAATTCTATAATTCTCCATTCCAGTGCTATTTTGAGTCCAGTGATCAATGCTTCATATTCGGCTATGTTGTTGGTGCATGGAAACATCAGCATATATGATCAAGGAATGGTGTGTCCTTGAGGGGTGATGAAAAGTATGCCTGCTCCCGATCCATGTTGAGTGAAAGAACCATCAAAATATAAAGACCATGGTTGTTTAGATTCTGCAGTAAAGACATCAGCATCTGGAAATTCAATGTGCAAGGGATGATCTGTTTGCAGTGGTGCTTCAGCTAATTGATCGGCAATAACTTGTCCTTTAATTGCTTTGCGATCAACATAATGTATGTCAAACTCACTCAGAATCATTACCCACTTTGCTAACCTTCCTGTCAATGATGCTTTGCTTAACAAATACTTGAGTGGATCAATCTTTGAAACCAGATTGATTGTATGGGTTAGCATGTAATGCCAAAACTTTTGTGAAGCAAAGACTACTGCTAGACAAGCCTTCTTAATAGAGGTGTAGTTGAGCTCATGACTTGTTAGTGTTCTACTGATGTAGTAGATTGCACGTTCCTTTCCTATAGAGTTTTCTTGTGCTAGCAGTGCCCCCAGAGATGTTTCTGTTGCAGCAATGTATAAGATTAGGGGTTTGTCTGGATTTGGTGGTACGAGAACTGGTGGAGTCATTAAATATTGTTTGATTTGCTGAAATGCCAATTCACATTTATCATCCCACTTGAAAGGAACATTTTTATGCAGTAGATGTGTGAAAGGTAAACTTTTATCGGCCAATTGTGCAATGAACCTCCGTATAGATTGAAGTCATCCTTGCAGTGATCTCAACTGACTGATGTTCTTTGGTGGAGGCATTTCCATAATTTCCTGTACTTTTGTCATATCTACTTCAATTCCTTTTTTGAAACAATGTACCCCAAGAGTTTTCCATATTTGACCCCAAAAACACATTTCTTAGGGTTGACATGAACTTTGAATTTCTCTAGTCTTGCAAATATTTTGGATAATATTTCAAGATGTCCTTCTCAGGTGTATGATTTTTCCAATATGTCATCCACATAATCTTCCATGAAGACATGCATCATGTCATGAAATATTGTAGTCACGGCTCTTTGGTAGGTAGCCCCAGCATTCTTCAGATCGAAAGGCATGGCATTCCAACAATAAGTTCCCCACGGACATGTGAAAGTTGTTTTCTCCTGGTCTTCAGGTGCAATCTTGATTGGTTGTAGCTAGAAAAACCATCCATTAATGAATACATGGCATGGCCAGCTGTCAGATCAACTATAGTGTCGATGTTTGGCAGTGGGAAGTCATCCTTAGGACATGCTTTATTAAGATCTCTGAAATCTGTGCATATTCTCACAGTTTTATCTAGCTTGGATACAGGAACAATGTTGGAGATCCATTCTACATAGTCAATTGGTTGTATGAAGCCCACATAAAGGAGTTTTCTTAGTTCTTCCTTAACCAATAATGCAACATGAGGGTGCATCTTTCTGAGTTTTTGTTTCACCGGCTTGGCCCCTGGTTTGATAGACAAGTGATGCATGATAAGATCAGGATCAAGACCAGGCATGTCAGCATAAGACCATGCAAAATTGACTTGATTTTCTTCCAGGAATTCCATGAACTTTGGTATTTCTTTCTCTGTAATTGATGCAGCTAACTGTAAAATTCTTGGTTTGTCAGAAGTCTCAAGATCGATAACATTTGTAGGCTCAATCAAAATAGGTGATCGCTCATGGTAGTGCTTTGGGAGAGTGTCAAGATTCCCATCGTCTGGTGCCTCAAAGAGGTTTTCACCATCAGATACGCTCTTTATTTTATCTTTTGTTTGATCTAATACTACCAGATTCTGGTTTTCACCATTAGATCTTTCTTTTTTGTTTTTACTTTTGCAGCTGGGAGACTTGACACTCTCTTGATCAAAAACTCTATGTCAAAAATCGCTGGGGGAACAATCATTTGTATCCTCTACAGAAAGGAAGTTTATGATAGCTTCATCACTTGGAAACTTGGGTATGTCAATAGGTTCAGATGAATCCCAATCAATGAGATCAGGATAAATCAAAGGTATTGGATCATCAGGTTGTGTGAAATCGGCTATGGTTATGGTCATAATGGAGTCGTCTGTAGGATCTGAGATATGAGGTGGTTCAATGATGATACTGTCCTCATGATAGTCTTGTTCATTTAGATCTGACTCAGTATCACTAGAATCATAGTTGATTTGTGGTTCAGATTCTTGTGGTTGGGACCCTAAACCTTGACCTTCAATTAGAGTGGGGCATACTGGTGTATTACATCAACCTCTTTGTCCCTCCAGAACTCATCATTGTAAATGGTGTCCCAATCATATTCAGCAGAGTCTGTGTCAGAATTGTTGTCCAAGAAGTTCTGATCTATTGTCAAACATGCTTCTTATGGATCTGAGCCTTCTTGCAATGCGAAGATAGTGCCATGCAGTTGTTTTTCTTTGGAGTGAGTATCATAACCCAATCCAGTTTTCTCTTTTGCAGTGAGTCTAGGGAGGTGAATGCGTTCAACTACTCCTTCCTTCCGTTTTCCGATAGGCCCTTCATCATAGCCCATCTTCTGCATGATTGAATACCCTTTTCCATATTTGTTTGTGGGTAATTTGACATTAGAGACCTCTTCATCTTCATCTTTATAGAGCCAGTTTAGAATTTTTGTATCCTCAGGATTTTCCATGGGAAACTTTTCTTTAATGAATTGTCCATTAAATTTTGTGATTGGCTCTATTGGTGTTTGCTTTGATGTTGATGCTACTAATATTTGATGTTCTCTGATAGACAGCTGTCCATGTGATCAAGGTGATGTAGGTAAATTGGCAAGACAAAGAGAGTATTCTCCAACTCCATGATCCTTAAATTTCATCTTTTTGTCAAAACTATTGGTCAATTGACTGATTTGTGTGTCAATCTTTAGAGAAGTCCTAGCATGAGCTTCTTGATTGTTAGGGACCAAAGTATCTTGACTGGCATTTATGTTGGCACAAGTTTGAATATTGGAATTATCAGCAGGTATCGTGATTTCTTGTCCATCATAAGGAAACTTGAGACATTGATGATAGGTTGATGGGACAGCTTGCATTTTGTGGATCCAAGGATGACCCAACAAGATGTTATATGCAAGATCATAGTCCAGTACTTGACAGAAAGTATTCCTTATAACAGGGCCCACTCTGATTGGCAACATGATTAGACCCTTGGATACTCTTTCTTCATCATCATAAGCTTTTATGGTAATATTTCTTCTAAAATCAATGGAGTCCTCAAAAAATACTAAGGCTTTAACTAACTTCATGGTACAGATGTTTAAACCAACACCTCCATCTATTAGAACTCGTCTGATACGAAACTTGTGAATCATGACTTCTAAGTACAATGATGAATTATGGGGATGAGTTATGGAAATGTCATCTTTGTCAGAGAATGAAAGGCAAGTGGGTGAGGACAAGTGCCCTACCATGGATTGAAATTGGTTCACATCCAGGTCAGTGGATACATTAGTTTCAACGAGGACTTTTTTGAGAATTTCCTTATGGGCTGGGGAAATCTTCAATAGTTCCAGAATAGAAATTTGAGTGGGGGTTTTCCGAAGTTGGTTGACCAAATCATATTGATGTTGAGGTGGCGGTTCAGTGGATTTTGAAGAGGCACCTTTTAAAACAACTTTAGCTTGTGCTCTTGTTGTTGCGTTGACTTCTCTATATTCCACCTTCTTGTTGACTTTAATGACATTTACCCGCTTGTCGTCTACATAGAGATGATTGATTATATGATCATCATTGATATGATTTACATTTTTATCAGAAGACTCACCCTTTTGATAATTGGGCAATGGATTACGAAATGCTTGGTGGTCTACGTTGGTTTTTTCATTTCCTTCTATTGTAATGATTTCATTGTCAATTAAGTCTTGAATGGCATTCTTCAAGGCTTGGTAGTTGTTTGTGCAATGACCTTTACACCGATGATAATCACAATAGTATGCCTCATTCCATGATGGAGGCTTTACACTGGGTTCATAATTTCATTGAGGCGGCAAAGTAATGACATTTTTGGCCATCAACTCTTTGAATGCTGATTCTAAAGATTTTCCCAATGAAGTGAAAGTTCTTTTATTCGAGAAGAATGAAAATGTTTGCGGATTTGAATTCGAGGTGTTCCCTAAGGAATTGTGATTGTTATTGGTTCCTCGGTAACCCTAGTTGTTGGAAGTCCCTTGATGGGGAGTAGAGTTTTGATTTGTATTGTTCCTTAGAGGAGGAGGATTATTTCTGTGATTTGCAATCAAGTTGACATTATTGTTGCAATTTTTTGGAGTATTGAGGACAAATGGTTTGGTCGAGGCATGATTCGCATCAACAACACCATCATTCACCATATTTTTGTTGCGAGTCCAGAATTTTGACTTGTCCTGATTATTGTGATGGTTACATGAGCTAGGATTTTCTTTGTCATGTTTGATTATTTCTCTTTTGACCAAAGCATTTTCGATGGTTATGGCATCTTCAATCATTTTCTCAAAAGAAGGAGGACAATTTAAGTTCAAGTGATAGCTCATTTCTGAATTTAAACTGTTAATGAAAGTAACCATCTTTTCCTTTTGAGGAACAGGACGTGGATATCTGGAAAACATTCTTCTCCATCTCTGAAGAAATGTAATGAAAGATTCACCAGGTTTCTGTGCAACCTTGCAAAGATCTATCATGGTGATCTAGTGTTGTATGTTGTAGGTATATTGTGATATTACTAGGTTGATCAATTCTTCAAATGTCCTGACGGGAGGTGTGATCTTAGATAACCATTCCATAGAGTGCACTCCAAGGCTCCTAGGAAATAGTCGCATCAAGTAAGTATCTTGGTGAGCGAACTCTAATGTCATATTCCTAAAGTCTCTAACGTGATCAATTGGATCCGTTTTCCCATTATAGTGATCAAATTTTGGCATTTCACAATGCTTGGGAAAAGGAATCATGTTAAGACTTCTATCGAAAGGATAAGGACAAATGTCCTCGAGAGTGTATTTCTTTGTGGTTGTTCCCCCTTGTAATTCTTTAACTTGTCCTTCAAGTGCCTTGATTTGTTGGGTCAAAGCACTAAGATCAAAAAGGGGTGTCTCTTCAGGGTTATTTTTCAAGTTTTCAGTGTCAAAGTCATGAGGCAATTTAGCCCCTTGTTTGGCTAGATATCAAAAATATTTCTCCTTATCTCGCTGCAAGATATTTTCAATAGCTTTATGGAATTTTGGATCTTGCTCAGCCTCTCTAAGACGTTCCTCATCACTATCCACCTGGTTTTTATCTCTGTAATTATGAAAAGGATTTTCTTCTCTATTGTCCATGTTGTTGTTGAAAAGTGGATTTTGATTTATGCTGAAAAGGGGATTACTGCTTTCTCCTTCTTCTTGAGTGTTTTGAATATGAATTTATTTTTGGATTGTATCCTTCAGTTTATTGTGTTGAGATCTTGTGGAGATAGGCATATGAATTTGAAAATTTCCTCTAGACTTAGATCATGATTTCTGACAAGTGTGATGATGATGATGTAATAAGATGTGGGATCTTATGATAAGATCAAGGATGCTCCTAAATTATTTGATTGTGGCTTCCAAATGATGAACAATTTTGAGAATCATGTTGGGGAAATTGAACCAAAAATTAGAAAGTTGTTTTGAAAGGTGCACTCTAAAAGATTTTGATCTTCATTTTTAAAGAAATTCTCTCAAGATCTTTGAAGAATATGGCTGGGGTGTGAAGGATATTCTATAGAAGGTTGGGGTATGTTGTCAAAATCAAGAGGTTGGTTATGATTATGCCGTTGTGATAGAGATAATCTCTGATAATGAGCTCGAGAATCTAAGGGATCTACAACATATTCATCAGTGAATCCTCTAAAAAAATCCTAATATCTATGAAGAAATCCTCGATAGTGAAGGAAGACTTGTCCAATTTTGTACAAGAATTTTCTCTTTTGCAGTGTTTTCTTGTATCCTAACGTTTTCTTGGGTTTTTTGATCCTTTTAGACAATGATTTCTTGGGAAACTTTGTTGACTTCCAATCTCTAAGCATGGGAAAAGTATTGGGAATGTTATTTGAACAAATGGTATGAAAAAAAAACTCTTAAGTGGCTTTCAGTTGTTGTTCTTCATGTTCTTTTTGGATGATCTCTTTATCTGAATTAATGTAATGGAAGACACAACAAACATTTTTGAAAATAGTTGTTCTTAAAGCCCTATACTAACATAAAGTGTTTGATCAAGAAAATGTTTTTCATCAAATGTTTTCATAGATTTTTGCACATGAAAGACAATTCAGACAGACTCACTCTTAAATGCTCAAGTAGGTCATTCTAGTAATCAACAACCCACATCTTAGAACTATGTCGAGTCACACAGCTGTGTCACCCCCGAAGGGGCGCCCATGTTTTTGTCTTTTCCAGGCACGCACTCAGAGTTACGGAAGTGGATACCGGATCCCCTAAGCAAACGGTCCTTGACAGTTATATAGTGATTATCTTGGGGGTAGATTCTTCCCTCCCCTTGCACTGTGATTATTAGAATGTTTTGAAACTGACTCGTTTGGCCACTACACTAGGTTCATAGTAAGGATTTCCGTTCGGTGTGGCAATAATAAACTCCCTCAGGAGACCTCCCAACCTTTAGAACAAAGGTTTTTGGGATGGTTATCTTGCACACTACTGGCAAAAGAGGGTTTCCCAAAATCTGCTTTAAATTTTATAGTGTGGCGGAATAGCCTGGCTTTGGCTTGAACCCACTTGAGTCATTCCCATAGGGTGAGTACTTTTTCCTACTACGACAGGCTCTCTAAAGGATGTAATTGAAACAATAAAATTGCATGAAAACTAAAAAGGAAAGTCTGGTATTTTGATCACTCAGTTAAGGGGAGAGCATAGACCTATTGCCACATTCAAAGCAAGTAGATGTTCTTTTTAAGTTCCAAATCACAATGATCTAACCTAAGTGAAGATATTGCTTCACCAAAAACAGATTGTTCAATTTTAACTGCAAGATCATTGTTTGGTGACTATCCTAGATTGCTTCATTTTAATCCAGATGTGACTACCCTAGGATTGCTTCATTTTAAAATTTGGAAAAAGAAAAAGAATTTTGTCTGTGGAAGGCGTCAGGCTCATAATTCTATGTTTTTGTTACAGTCTATATGCGCCCGAACAGAAGCTATATGCACCCGAAGATATATGCATCAGAACATAGGGTAAATGCACCGGAACAGATGCTATATGCACCTAAACAGTCACTATATGTGCCAGAACAGATGCTATATGTGTCTAAATAGTCACTATATGTGTCAGAACATATGCTATATGCCCTTAAACAGAAACTAAATGCGCCACAAGAAAGATTTAAATGCTTTAAAATAGTTACTGTATGCCAAAAGAAAGACTCTATATGCACGTAAATAGTCATGGGATGTGCCTAAATAGTCACGGGATGTGCTCCAAAATCCTGCAAAACAAAAAGTTAAAAATCCCCATATGCGCGTCAAAATTTTTTGAATGCGCCTAAATGCCAAATTTTTCCTGAAAAGCTGATTCCAGAACATGGAAACTATCAACTGAAACTTGCAGAAAATGTTAAATTCGTGGGTTCAAGCCCCATGGTGGGCGCCATTTTATGTGTGAGTGAAATATTGAATCAAATTTTAAATGAAAATCAAACACAAATTAATAAAACATTAAATCAAGAAAAGCTGAAAGGAAATAGAATATGCAAACCGTTATCGCAACTTTCCCGAAATCGTCTTATCTTCCTCTAACTCCAGCGTTTTGTTGCATCAATATTGCTCTTAGATCAGCAGACCAATGCTCAACAAAATGACAGCTAAAGAACGAGATTAAAACATGCATAATATGCTAAATGCAAAAGCTATGCTGAGATGCTAGTATGGTTGTGATGCATGAGTTGATTGCGTGTATGCGTAGTGTATGCATAAATGAGTGTGTGCGTGAGTATACGAAGTGTAACCAAAGCTTGGATTTGCGCCAAAATTTATAAAGTTTTCGAATGGATTTGATTGGATAAATCGATCGACGATCCGAATTAAGCTTGTTCGAACGGACGGCAGGAGATCTTCGAAAGTGGAAGAGAAGGATGGAAGGTTTCCCTTTTCTTTCAATTTTCGTCATTGAGATTCAAAGGGAAACTTCCATTTCGAAAGATGAGTCAAGAATTTGGAAGGGTGAGTTAGCATGAGTTAGAAATTAAATAAATTAAATTTATTTAATTTGGAAGTGGGGATGAAAACGGAAACCCTCATAATTAAATAAATCATATTTAATTATGTTTTAGAAAATGAAATTAGGGTGAGGAAATATTAAATAAAATATTTAATATTTAAATCGATTATGGGATGGAGAATATTCCATTATTCAAATATTCAAAAATATTTAAACTTTAGAATAGAATGATAATCAAATATAAATAAATTATGAAAACTTATTTAATTTAATCAAGCGAAAGATGGAAATGTTAGTAATTAAATAAAATTATTTATTTAATTAAGGTAGAAGAATTAGAAAATGAACGATATAAATAAATAATTAAATTTATTTATATTTAGATGACATTAGAGTAATTAATTGAATAAATCATATTTAATTAATTAACAAGCTTAATCATGCCGATAAGGGCGTGGTTCGGTGGTCAAGTCGCTTGGTTGTTGTGACGGCCACCAGGGCTCAAACCCTCGCTGGGCCAAAGTGCTCGCAGGCCTTGTGCCTTCGCTGGGCCTTTGTGCTTGCGGGTTTGGTTGTTTCTTGTGGTTTGTTGTATCCGGTTCATAGCTCCGGTCAAAAAAGCGTTTACCCCTAATAATATGGGTGCATTGCACCTTTTTAAAAAATAAAAATAAAAAAAATTAACAAGCTTAATCATGACCATTTTTAGACATATACAATATTCTATGATAATTCAAGTGCAATTAACATTTCTAAGAATCTAGTGTTGCATTCAAAAACCAATCATATATCTATCAAGTTTCACTTTTTGAGAGAGAAGGTGAGTGAAAAGGAAGTCAAATTGGAGTATGTGCCCACTAAGGAACATATTGAAAATATTTTTACTAAGCCTTTTCCTAAGGATACTTTTGAGTATCTCAGAGGGAAGCTAGGGGTGATTACCCCTCCTAATCAGAATTAAGGTGCATTGAATTGCATCAGTCTATGTATTTCATAGTCATATCTTGATCCAGATTGATGTCGTGGTCGTTGCTACTTAGGGGGAGTATTCAGATGTTTAGATATGTGTTTCAAATCTTATGTGGAAAAATAAAATGTGTATCTTTGTCATTGATTTCAAAGGGGGAGAAGAGTCATGTGAAAAACTATGAATTATTTGGGGAGAAGAGTCAAATTCTAAGGTGGAGAATTTTCTAAGAGAAAGTTGGGTTGATGGTGTATTTTACATCATGTGTTTCCATCAATACCAAAGGTGGAGATTGTTGGATGTTGTTGATATGTGGTTTTCATTGATTTCAACACTATTGGAATTAATGTCATTAAAGTGTTGTATATGTCAAGGATATTGAGAAAATTGTAATAAAGTAATTTGTAGGTTGTCGGTGGTGCAATGAAGTTTATTATGTTGGATAGCTCAGTATATTGATGATCAGAGGTTGTGGATTAAAGGGTTTGTTATTTAGTATATCTAGTTTATCCATGTTAAGTTTCATAGATCCGCAAGAAGATTTGATTGAGTTACGAGTATCTGTGTTTTATCAGTTTTTCAGTTGTTCTAGTGGGTGTTTCTGAATGAAGATGATGTGATTCTAGTAATTTTAGTTGTTGTGGATGCTTCTCTATTGATTCATGATGCTCGTGGCTGTTTCTAGATCATGCTCTATCTGTGTTACACATCTGCATGGATCGATGTGCTCATGACTGGTGATTTTCTCTTTTGTATTCATGTTTTCATGTTCATGGACAACAAGGTGATTGTAGCATGTTGTGGATCTTTGAGGCATAATTCTTGAAGGTGTTTCATGTTTGGTGATTTTTTTTGGGTCCTTACTATGTTTTGGTTGACTTTGATTGATTCACATTGATCATTGCTTATTGATTTGGGCCGATAGCTTGTATTCATTTTATATTTTATTAATCCAACATGTAGATCATGTTATTCTTAGTTGCAGATATATATGATCAATTTTTTTACCATTTGAAGGCATGGTGAAGCGAAGTGTTTGATTTCTATGTGTGAATAAAGTTCTAATCATTCAAAGGTAGAAGTAAAGTGTGAAGAAGAATGAGAAAATCTTTTGTGCTTAACTAGAACTGTAATTAGGCATTAGTGGATGTTATTTTCTTAGTTCAATCTTCTAGATGTAATCTGAATCTTTCTATAAGATAGTGTGTCTTCCTTTGGGCAGTAAGCCTTTTGTATTTGAGTAGTGAGCTCTAGGAAGTGTGTCTGAATGCATGCACATTCCCCATTTATAATACTTTTAACAGAGTATAATCTTGTGGACTAACCTCCACCATGCTTTTTCCCCTAGCAAGGTTTCCACGTAAAAATGTTGGTGTTATGTGTGTTTCTGATGTGGTGATGGTTTATGCTTTCATGTTTATTTATCATATCTGAGAATAAGTTTAATAAAGTATAATTTATGTGACAATTGATTCAGCACCCCTCTCAGTTGTTTGCCCTTGTGTTGCCAACAAGTATATGGTTCCTTTTGTACATCACTGCTCGAAACTAGTCCACAAGGGCATTAAGCATTTTAACCCAAGTATTGGTGCCATTGAATGCCTAGAGCTAAGGGTTAACATCAACATGGAATCTATCTAGGATATGCTATGCATCCCTATTAGAAAGAGCTCTAGATTAGAAAATATGGAGTCATTCACTCCAGATAAAGGAGACAAATATTGGAGGGGCGGATATCTTGCTCTGGATTTTTATAACAAAGAAACCAAAAGGCCTAGGGAAGATATGAAAAAGCCACCATAGATTCCGGTAGTGCACAATTCTTTTCCCATGGACATAAAGGATTCCTTCTCAATTATTGCCTTTGTTTGCGGCCTGGACAATGACAAGTATGTTCAGGAGTCCCAACTAGGTCTGGGGATTCAGTTGTGTAGGAAACATTCCTTATTCTGGTATGACTTCACAGAAGTCATCATCGGGGAAATACTTGTTGGCATATGGCTTTGGGAGATTTTTTATGGCTTCTAGTGTTGTCATTGATGGAAACTAGAGTCATTAGTGTGGTCCACAGTTTAGAAGTAACTCGTACTGGCAGGAAAAGTCAAAGACAATATACTACCAACAAAAATCATGAAGAACAGAGTATTCAGTTGGTAAGTTGGTCTAAATAATTCATCAGATCATTATTTTGTTGTGTGGATCCCCATGGAAGCTTTTCAAGCATGTATGTTACTTGATTGGTAAGTTTTGTAATGTTGTATTTATAATTGTACAAGTTTGGAGATTTGGTAGAATGACTTATTGTTTATTTTCTTATTATGGATGACCTGGTGTATATAGCATGTTGCAGATGTATAAGGAGTAGTTGTTTTAATATTTATTCTATTGAGAAATTTGATTTGGGTCCCTACTATAGCCTAGCCGACTTGTGTAGGTATGCAATAATTATAATTGGTGATTTGAGCCAACATGTGGAAGAATATTATATTTTGTTTAAATCCGACATATAGTAATGAAATCTTGTTAGCAGATATATATATATGAGATCTATTGATTCATTTTTTAGAGTGTGAAGAAATGTGAAATTGTGTGAATGTTTGTAAAGGAGAGTAGATTTGTGTGTGTGAGTATTAGAAGGGTTTCAGAAGAGTAGAAAACAAAGTAGAGAAAAGTAGAGAAAAGTAGAGCAAAGCAAAGTAGAGCAGAGTAGAGTAGAAAAATAGAGTCAGTCAGAAGAACTGGGGATCATTTTAACTGAGCTTCATTGGAACTGAATCTAGGAATTTGGAGATGTTATTTTCTTAGTTCAATCTTTTTTTTGTGTTCTCAAATATTTTGTAAGGCAGCGAGCCTTTCTTATTTTGAGCAGTGAGCTCTAGGTAGTGTGCCTGAATGCAAGTGCATTCCCTTTTGTTCATACTTTTAACAGAGTATATATTGTGGACTAACATCCACTGTGGTTTTTCCCCTAATAGGGTTTCCAAGTAAAAATATTGTTGTTATGGTGTTCTTTAATGTGTTTTCATGTTTCCTTCTATTTATATTGTTGTTGATAGTTTAAGATCTGATTTGAAATTCAAATATTGTGGAACACTAATTCACCCCCCCTCTCAATGTTCCTAGTGTCCAAAAATTGGTATCAGAGCAGGTTACTCTTATGTAGTTTAAAAAATTGAGGTGGATCTTGGATTACAATGGACGTAGGTGGTCTTCAACAACAGCTTATGGTGGCACTTGATGATCTTGATTAGTCTAAAGCAGAGGTCATGGAACTAAAAGAAAATCTTGTGGCTACCAAAAAATTCATTCAATCACTAAAGGATAAAATAAATGAGTCAAGGGAAAAGAGGAAGGAACTATGTGGATAGTTGAAGCAAAAAGAAAGCAAAGGCCTGAAAGATGTTCATCTGAATCAAACCCTAAAAGAAATAACATAAGAGTGTGAAAAACTTGCTAAGGACAATGTTGCTCTAAAGCTTGAGATGGAATTTGTGGCAATGAAGTTAACCAAAGAGATTGAAGAAAGAAAGGAGGATAATCTAGCCCAATCCTTGAAAGAAAAGTTTGAGTAATGTAGCAGAGTTAATAGTGGATTCATTCAGGTGGAGATTGAACTGTAACAATCCAGAAACAATGAACAAGAGCTTGAGAGACAGATAGTTATCTCAGAGATGAGCTTGCTACTGCAAATGAGTTTAAGGAGAAGTTTAGTATTAGTTATGCTAAGCTTGATGAGTGATGAGATGACTAAAGGACAAAAGGATGTGAATGATAAGCAAGGTCGTGGCTATGTGAAGGATGAGAGCTCCATATTTGAACAAAAGGACCCTAAAAAGACAACTCAAAAGAACAAAGGTAGAAGATATCCAGTAAGACAACCCAATGCTCAGAAGTTTAATGGTTACTGCTTTGTTTTTAATAAATTTGGACATATGGCCTATCAGTATAGAAGTAAGATAAATTCTGGCAGTCCATCATTTTCTAGTCAGTGTTTTAACTGCAAAAAGTTTGGTCATAAGTCAATTGAATGTAGAAGTATGTCTGTCAGTATAAGGAATGTTAAATGCTACACCAGTGGAAAATTTGGACATGCTGCTAATCAATGCAGACCAGGAGGAAATCAATGGAGTGGATGGAACAGACAAAAAAAATTGGTGTGTTACAACTATAACAAATTCGATCACATTGTAAGATTCTACAGGAACATAAAAATGGATAGGAGAGGTCTGGTGTATCAAGGAAGAAATTCACAAAAATACGACAAAGGAAAAGGAAAATCATTTGTGGAAGAGATAAGAGATCAGATGAAGAAAATGTGGGTAAAGAAGAGTGAATCTAATGAAAGAAATAAGGTTGTACTGGAATCCCCCTCTGGTAATTCATCCAGCAATTGATTTCAAGCCATTGGCCTAGGGGTATTTTTCATGAAAATATTTTGTCCCCCTATGTGTAATTGGTACCAGATCATAGGAAGTTGTCAGTTGATGTATTATTCATTCTCAAAGGTATCGGTGATCGCTTGTTCAAAAAGATGAAATCTTGAAGGTCTGCAAATGGATTTGAATGTTGTTATCTGAGAGTGCAGAGTAATCGAAACTCCTAGGGAAAATCATTTAATGCAAAAATGAAGTTAGGTGTGCAAAGTTATAAAAGGGAATTTGGAACCCTCATTTGTCACCACGCGTTGAAGGAGAACAGTTGGAGATCCTTTTTCAGCAAAAAATTTGAAGGAGTGAAAATCAATTTAGTGGTGAATTCTCTAGGTATTTCAGTTGCTTGTCAATTTCAAACTTATTTGGTGATCGATAGAACCCTATTCAGTATGGAAAATGAAGCAAATCAAAGGAATAGTAACTTTGGATGAATATAGTAGTCGAAAGGTCAGGGATGTAAGAAATTTGTTGTCTGCCGATGAACTGAAGAAGCTTGGAGGTGTGAAACACAAGAGTTTGGACATTTGGAATGAGTTTCCTTATTTTGTCAATGAAAAAGTGGTTCGGTTTATCTTGAACAAATTAGATGATGATATCCTTACTCTAGATAAACCCTATCAAATTTCAAAAGAAGTAATCAGAAATCTAACTAAATTATGCAATATTGGAGATGTCCCGAAAAAGAAATTGATTCAGAATGTGCAACCTCTGCAGGCGCAGTCTACATTGCACACAAAATGATAATGGAAGACAAAGAATTTGATCTCTATGGATTGTTAAAGGATCAAATGATGGAGAATGTGCAATTGATGAAGGATATAGATTACTCTTTCAGGTTTGGTACCCTAGTTATATGCATTATGATGTATTTATGGAATTGCTTGCCTCAAAATAATAATGTGATATGGAAAGAAAATATATCAGTTTGTAAGAAAAATTTTGAGCATTTCAACACTTTTGAAAATGGTGAACAAGTTTATGAAAACTTCTTTAGAAAGTTGTTAGGAAATTTTGGTGTAACTGATATTCCTCTCCTAGTAAAAGTAGTTGAAGTTGGATCATCCTTCGGTAAGGTGGAGAAAAAGTAGAAAAGAGCAAGAGAGTTAGTTGATGACACTCCTCTGGCACCTAAGTCAACAAAAGTTGAGGGAAAAGGCAAAGAGAAAATAGTTGTGGATATAGTGGATGAATATTCTGAGGAATATACACTAAGAGATGAACCAAAACCAGTTGAACTGGATGTGCTAATAGCAGAAGAAAGTGATGAAGAAGGTGCTTTATTTAAAGCAAAGATATTGCAGATTGTTCAGGAAGAAGGTGGAATGCAAAAGATAACTGATATATGGATAAATGGACCATCATATGAATAGGACTTCATTGAGGACACTCTAGGAAGATACTTTGTGGACAATAACATTGAATTGGAGAGTTTGTAGAATGTCCTTCTAGAAGAATTGATTGAATGCATCAAGGAGGCTATGGTTTTTGTGCCTCAGGACAGAAAAGAGGAGAAAATAATCTCACATCTGAAGATGCAGTTCAGGCTATCTCTCACCAAACTAAAAAATAAAATGAATGTACTAAGACAATGCATTGACTTAGCAAATTAGATCTACAATTATTTTGTTAGGTGGCCTCCTGTGGTTGGTAAATACAAAGACAAGTTGGAGAAAATTGAGAATGAGTTGATAAGAATAGGTCAGGATTACAATATGGTTTAGGACCAAGATGGAGCAGTTAAGAAGAAGATTCATGAGTTGCAGGTTGAGCATGCAAAGGTTCGCTTTTCCAGAAACACTCTTATGGATACCTTTTGGAAAGTGAAGGATCATACCGAATGCAGACTGGAGTAGTTGATTGAAGCTCTGAAGAAAAGAGAAAATCTAGAAGAAGCCATTACCATTCCAGAATCCCTTATCCAAGTCATCAACAAGACATCAAAAAACAATAGTTTGATAATAACTATTGGAATTCCAGTGGATGCTTGGAAGATATTTCTTCCGGAGGTGAAAGATAAGTATAAAATAATTTTCTAAATTTAGCGGCAGCTACAATTTTCTGATCAATTAGGGGAGAGAATGTAGTGAAAGTGAGTGCAATAAAAATATTAAGGGGGATAGAAAGTAGTGGAAGGTTTTTCATTGATGTCAAAGGGGGAGAGAATGCACTGAAAAATGCCTTGACATCCAAAGGGGGAGCAGTGTTTTTTTGTGTTTTGAAGTTTTCAGTTTTAGTTCCAACACTTAGTCATTTTTCACTAAGTGTTGCCATCAATTCCAAAGGGGGAGATTGTTGGAATATGGCTTTGGGAGATTTTTTATGACTTCTAGTGTTTCCATTAATGGCAAGAGGATTCATTAGTGTGGTCCGTAGTTTAGAAGTAGCTCATACCGGTAGGAAAAATAGAAGACAATATACTACCGATAGAAAGCATGAATAACAGAGTATATGGTTGGTAAGTTGGTCTAAATACTTCACCAGATCATTATTTTGTTGTGTGGATCCCCAGGAAAGCTTGTCAAGAATGTATGTTACCTGATTGGTAAGTTTTTTAATGTTACATTGATTGGTGTACAAGTTTGGAGATTTGGTAGAATGACTTATTGTTTATTTTCTCATTATGGACGACCTGGTGTATATTGCATCTCGCAGATGTATAAGGAGAATTTGTTTTAATATTTCTTTTGTTGAGAATTTTGATTTGGGTCCCTACTATAGCCTAGCCGACTTGTGTAGGTACGCATTAATTATAATTGGTGATTTGAGCCGACATGTGGAAGAATATTATATTTTTTGAAGCCGACATATAGTAATGAAATCTTGTTAGCAGATATATATATATGAGATCAGTTGATTCATTTTGTAGAGTGTGAAGAAATGTGAAAGTTTGTGAATGTGTGTAAAGGAGAGTATATATGTGTGTGTGAGTATTAGAAGGGTTTCAGAAGGGCAGAAAATAGAGTAGAGCAGAGCAAAGCAGAGCAGAGCAGAAAAATAGAGTCAGTCAAAAGGACTGAAGATCATTTTAACTGAGCTTCATTGGAACTGAATCCATGCATTTAGAGATGCCATTTTCTCAGTTCAACCTTTTTATTGTATTCTCAAATATTTTGTAATCCAGTGAGCCTTTCTTATTTTTAGCAGCGAGCTCTAGGTAGTGTGCTGAATGCAAGTGAATTCCCTTTTGTTCATACTTTTAATAGAGTATATATTATGGACTAACATCCACCATGGTTTCTCCCCTAATAGGGTTTCCACATAAAAATCTTGGTGTTATGGTGTTCTTTAATGTGTTTTCATGTTTCCTTCTATTTATATTGTTGTTGATAGTTTAAGATCTAATTTGAAATTCAAATATTGTGGAACACTAATTCACCCCCACTCTCAGTGTTCCTAGTGTCCAACAATACTAAGCCAAATAAAGGAATAAAAAACACAGCATAAGTTCAGGTTTCCTTCCCTCCTCACACATATTTTTTTACATCAAAACCCTAAATTTTTCAATTAATGGATGAAGTGTTGGAAAAACAAGGACAAACAACTGAGAGGGAGAGTGAATCCGTTGTCACAAAATATTAAAACTTTTCAAACTTTACTTAACTTCATTCAGATTTAATGAATGAGTAGTAAACCATGAAAAACAAATACATTAGAAGCACAAAGAACACCAAGATTTTTTATGTGGAAACCCTATTAGGGGAAAAACCACGGTGGATGTTAGTCCACAATATTATACCCTATTAAAAGTATAATGAAAAATAATGGGAATGCACATGCATTCAACCCCACTTCCTAGAGCTCACTGCTCAAATACAAAAGAGGACTCACTATCCAAAGAAAGGTTTGGATTAAAACCATCCAAATTGTGAACTAAGAAAATAGCTTCTACACAAGCCTGATTACAGTTCTAGTTAAGCACATAAAACCTTCTCCACACTTCACTCAAACTTCTTCACACTTCACTCAATCTTCTTCTTACTCTTCTCTACAATCAAATGATATTCACACATACACACACAAGAGCACACTGAGCACACTTCAACTCGAACAAACAACAACTCTTATATATCCGCAACATGAAATTACATAAATAACCTTGTTGGCCAAAAATATAAAACATATTTATAATGTTAGTCCAAATTTACAAATAAATTTTTAATGTGGATCAAATATCATCGACTAATATTATGATGTGACCCAAAACAATATCCTCGAGCATGCAAAAAATTCAAATTTAAATCTTCAAGAATCTGCAACACGTTATAAGCATCATGTCGGCCAAGAACATGTAAACCCGAACATAACAAGAAAAATCTACTACCACTAGCACATCGATCAACGTGGATGTACAAAAAAATAGAGAATTATCTAGAAGCATCCACAAACAACAAGAACTAACAAAGAAGCATCTGCAACAACAAAAATTACCAGAATCACATAAACTTCAATCAGGAACACTGGCAGAACCCACATAAATACTGTCAGAACACAACTATTCATAACACGAACAAAACTTCAAGCAGACCTCTGAAACTTCTATTAGATGAACTAGATACTCTTAGAAATAAACCCTTTAGTCCACAACAACTGATCTTCAATGTACAGATCAAGACACCTTCATGACCTTCATTGTTCCATTGGCAACCTGCAACTCTTCCTTTAACACTTTTCTCAATATCCTCAACATATATAGCCTTCAATACAATAACGCTAATAGTGTTGACATCAATGACAAACAATCACCCCCTTTGGCATTGATGGCAACACATGATGTGAAAAACACCATCAACACAACTCTCAATCAACACTTACTCCCCCTTAGATTCTGACACTTCTCCCTTAACCACTTCTACAAGATCTTCTCCTCACAAGACTCTTCACTCCAAATAAGCAACAACTTTTCACATGACTCTTCTCCCTATTTGACATCAATGGAAAAGATAATCATTATCTTCCCACATACAAGCTCTAAACCACACATCTGCACATCTGACTACTCCCCCTAAGTAGAAGCCACGAAAACATCAATCCAGATCAGGAAATATCTATGAAGCACACAAATTGATGCAAGTAAATGCATCTTTAGTTCATATTAGGAGGGGTAATCACCCCTAGCATCCCTCTGAGATACTCAAAAGTATCCTTCAACAATGGCTTGGTAAAAATTTCTGCAATCTATTCTTTGGTAGGCACATCCTCCATTTTGACTTCTTTCTCACTCACTTTTCCCCTCAAGAAGTGAAATTTGATTGATATATGTTTGGTCTTAGAGTGTAGCACCAGATTCTTTGATATGTTAATTTCACTTGAGTTGTCACAGTATATGGCAATAGGTTCATCATAGACTACTCTAATATCTTTCAGCATCTATTTCATCCACATCACTTGAGTACATTTATTTGTAGCAGCAATATACTCTGCTTCAGTAGTAGATATATAAATGGAATTATGTTTTTTACTCAACCATGACACCAGCTTCTTCCCTAGGAAGAAAGCACCACCACTAGTACTCTTATTTTCATCTACATCTCCTACCCAGTCTGCATTAGTATATGCATTCAAAATAAGATCATCTTTAGGATACCAAAACCCAAAGTCAACTGTTCCTTTTAGATACCTAAAAAATTTCTTTACAGTAGTCACATGAGATTCTTTTGGATTAGCCTGAAATCTAGCAACCATACATACAATATTCATAATGTCTAGTCTGATCTTATTTAAGTAGAGAAATCCACCAATCATTGACATGTATCTTGTTTGATTTACCTTTGGAGAATCATCATTTTGTGTTAACTTGCATCTAGTTACCATGGGAGTACCAACAGGCTTTGAGTCATCCATGCCAAACTTCTTCAGTAGCTCTCTCACATATTTGGACTGAGATATGAAGATCCCTTTATCTAACTGAGTAACTTGCAATCCCAGAAAGAATTTCATCTCTCCAATCATGCTCATTTCAAATTCACTCTTCATTTCATCAACAAACTTCATACATAGATTGTCATCTCCTCCAAAAATAATGTCATCAACAAAGACTTCAATAATTAACTCAGT
The DNA here is from genome assembly GCA_007258455.2 of Sequoia sempervirens. Classification (NCBI taxonomy): domain Eukaryota; kingdom Viridiplantae; phylum Streptophyta; class Pinopsida; order Cupressales; family Cupressaceae; genus Sequoia; species Sequoia sempervirens. The sequence goes on along the minus strand of VDFB02281492.1, from coordinate 94,819,728 downwards.
TGAAATCCATCTGGTTGTTCAATATATACTTCTTCCTCTAGATCACCATTTAGAAAAGTTGACTTCACATTGATTTGATAGACTTTGCAGTTCTTATATGCAGCATAAGCAAGAAATAATCTAACAACTTCAATTCTAGCAACAGGGGCAAAGGTTTCTTCAAAATTAATACCTTCCATTTGAGAATACCCTTTACATACCAGTCTTGATTTATTCTTGACCCCTTCACCTTGTTCATTCAGCTTATTCCAAAAGACCCATTTAGTACCAATCACATTTTTTTTTTTAGGTCTAGGAACAAGTATCCATGTATCATTCTTTTCAATTTGCATCAGTTCTTCCTTCATAGCTTCCATCCAATGTTCATCATTACAAGCTTCATTGACATCTTTAGGCTCAATTCTGAAAATCAAATATTCTTCCCTTTGTTTGTGTTATCTTCTTGTTCATCTGAATCATATCCATAGTATCTAGATGATTTAGTAGAGTCCTCATCAACTCTCACATTTGCACTCTCAACCATTTTTCTTAGTCTTTTGTTAAAGCATTTGTAGGCCTTGCTTTTAGTAGAGTAACCTAGAAATATTCCTTCATCACTTCTTGCATCAAACTTTCCTATGTCATCATCTCTCTTGATGTAGCATTTTCTTCCAAAGATCTTGAAATATTTAATAGTAGGCTTATAACCAAAAGATAGTTCAAAAGGAATCTCACCAGAATTACGATTTACATTTACTCAATTCAAAGTGTATATAGCAGTGCTTACAACCTCACTCCAATAGATGTGAGGCGCATTTCCTTCAATCATCATTATTCTAGTAGCATCTAGAATTGTTTTGTTCTTCCTCTCTACAACTCCATTATGTTGAGGGGTTCAGGGAGAAGATAACTATCTCTTGATTCCATGCTCTTCACATAAAGAATTAAACTCCCTGGAGGTGAACTCACCACCTCTGTCTGACCTTAAGCAATTGATTTTCAGACCTTTCTCATTTTTTTCCATGGCCTTTAAACTTTTTAAATTTTATAATGCTTCACATTTTTCTCTTAAGAAAGCGACCCATATAATTCTAGAGTAATCATCAATAAGCAACATAAAGTTCCTTTCTCCATGAAGACTTCTGACTCTGGAGGGACCGCATAGATCAGTATGTACCAGCTTTAGTAATCCATCTAAATTATGGTTTTTTCTCTAAAAAGAAACTCTAGTCTGTTTTCCCATCTGACACTCCTTGCAAATTGTCTTAGCAGGCTTCACTAGCTTAGGTAGATCTCTTACTACTTGATTGGAACTTTCTTTGACAATGTTATCAAAATTCACATGGCACAACCTCCTATGCCATAACCAACTTTCATCTATTTGAGCAATTAAACAACTTTCACTAGCAGCATTTAGGTGAAAAATATTACTTTTTGTATATTTACCTGAAGTAATCACATTTCTAGAACTTCCAAGTATTCAGCATCTTCCATCTTTAAACTGAAGATCATAACCCTTGTCCACCATTTGTCCAACACTCAACAGGTTGTGCTTCAGGCCTTCAACATAAAGAACATCATCAATGTTATGCTTACCACCAAGACAAATAGATCCTCTACCACGAATCACACAAGCATTGTTATCTACAAATCTTACAATCCCACCATCATACTTCTCTAGACTTACAAATTTGCTTTTGTCACCAGTCATATGATGTGAGCATCCACTATCAATGACCCACTCATCTTTTTGTTCAATTCAGGTTGCAAGATCTTTCTCAACTTTAGCAGATTCAGTAGCCACTGGACTATTTTCCTTGATAGCAATGAAAACCCAATCATCTTCATTTCCATTTTCTTTATCAGATTCTTCATCAATCACACCTTCTTCAACAAAATAGCATTTCTTTTGAAATCTAGGTTTGTAAGGCTTAGCCCTAGGAACTATTTCAGGACACCTTGATGCAAAATGACCTATTTTACTACAATAAAAACATTTGATAGGAAACTTTCCTTTATACTTACCTTTTCCTCTAACTTCTTTCTTTACAATCAGTTCTTCCAACTCTTCTACCTCTCTTTCTTCATCTTCTAGTTGTTTCATTTCTTCCTCATACTTGAATGTCTTTCTAGAACTCCTAGATTATATATTTTCTTGTTTCTTCTAGATATAGTAGCCTTAAATGCAGTTTTAGTCTTGGGAATAGATTCACCAAATTCGCTCAACTCAAAGGTAGCAAGTTTACCAATCAATGTATCCCTTGTCACATTCGTTAATGAGTTGGTTTCTTCAATAGCATGATCCTTTGCTTTGTAGGAGGGAGGAAATGATATGAGCACTTTAGCCACAATTTCTTCCTCATCTAGGGTACCACCGACACATCTAATACCCATCACTATTTCATTTACTTTGCATAAAAGAAGAAATATTTTAATCCTCACCCATCTTCAAATTTTCATACTTTCCTTTCAAACTCTATAGCTTAGCCATCTTCACATGTGCATCTCCTTCATACAAAGTTTTCAGCTTCATCCACATCTCATGAGCTATCTTCAGACCTATCACATTTTTCATTTCCAAATTTGTTAGAGAACTCAACAAAGCTTCCATAGCCCTGACATTATTCTCAGCCTCTTTAATCTCATCAACAGTGGAAGGACCATTTTGAGGAATAACATATCTATTCTTTGTAATCTTCCAGTAGAGTTCACCAATACACCTCAAAGGACACCCCATCCTAGTTTTCCACAATGATTAGTTTGTTCCATCAAATCTAGGACTATCCTTCTTGTATGATGCCATTGTGGATCACCTCAAGCATTTAAAATTCTTTAGAGGAACCTGCTTTGATACCAATTGTTGGAGAAACAAATATAGACAATTGAGAGGGGGGGTGAATCAGTTGTCACAGAATATTAAAACTTTTCAAACTTAACTTAATCTCAGATCTAATGAATGAATATTAAACCATGAACAATCAACACATCAGAAGCACAGAGAACACCAAATATTTTTACGTGGAAACCCTGTTAGGCCTGTTAGGGGAAAAACCATGGTGGATGTTAGTCCACAATATTATACCCTATTAAAAGTATAATGAAATATGTATCTAAGGGTTATTTTTCAGGTTAGATTAGATGTTAGCAAATCAACAATGCATATAAACACAAAGAACTACAAAGTACAATGAAAGCTAAGAGAAGAAACGTTTATACCAATTAATTGTCGAAGCCTCCATGATTCATCTTTGTAGCACCTTCTAACTTTTTAGTTGATGTGTTTCCCTTAGATTCAATGTGCGAGCAATATGAAAATAAAGCCTAAGTCCTACACAAGCTTTGAATGATTTAAATAAAACTATGCCTATGACAAAATGACTCTCAAATGCTAAATAACTCTAAGTATTTATGCATATGAATAAAAAAAATTATGTGTAATCCAGAAATGTGAGCAAAATAGCATTTTATAGAAAATGCAATTTTGAAAGGACGAACGAGATCAACTTTTGACAGAGACTTAAAATCAAAGGACAATATTTGACCTGATAATCCCTAATCAGGGTTAGGGAAAAATCCTTAAACGAGCGGTCGAGATGTCATCTGAGAGAATTGAATCGGCAATGGAGAATAAATTAAATAATTAATTAGAAAATAAAGATTTTCGAAAATCAAGAAGATAAAGACTGCCTGATTTGTGAGATTCGAAAAATCAAGAAGATAAGAGTTGAACTAAAGATCAGATTTGAAAAATCAATAATTTGCTCAATTACTTGATTTTTGGAGGAAAGTTACCATTTCGAATTAAATTAATTCAAAATATGGATTTTGTAAGATAATAAATACTTGATTTTCAGATTATTTACCAAAATGGACTGTCAGTTAAGAATGTGATATCATTTTAAATAATTTCATTTATTTAAAATGAGGGAAATATTAATTTTGACAATTAAATAATTAAAGATAATTATTTAATTTAGAAGATATGATTAATAATTAAATAAATTAATAAATTCATTTAATTATGAGGATTAATGACATATTAAATAAATAAATAAAATTTATTTATTTAATAATCAAGAAGAAATAAATGAAGAAAGGTAATTAAATAAATTAAGAAATTTATTTAATTAGGGGAAGACTTAGACAATTAATGACGTATTTAATAAATAAATCAAATTTATTTATTTAATAATCATGAATAATAAAAGGACATGAATTAATTAAATAATTATGAATTATTTAATCAATAGTCGAATGTGGACCAAGGACATAATTAAGTGTCATAATTATGCTAGGATGAAAGTGGTAAAAATAGAGCTTGCAGGCCTAGGTCATTTTTAAGTGTCTACATTTTTCCCCTCTTTGTCATAATGTAGCATGTCACATTGTGACAAAGAAGATAAGTCAAAGTCATGCCCCAGTGAAGGTATAGAGTATCAATGCCCCCTCGGGAAATTTTTCAAATTTTGGGTCAGCGAATTTTTTTTTTTGGAAAGGGTCCCGATAAGTCAATTTGATGACCAGAAAAATAGTGGCGCAGACGGTTTCAAATTCTGACATGTTTAAGGAAGCCAACGAGGTGGTCAAAGTTGGTCAAAGGAGCCTCCAGTAATAACCTAGTTGACAAATGCCATTTTGACTTCTATAAATAGGTTGCCAAAGGGGTAAAAGTCAATTCATTTTCACTATTCACATTGCAAATTCGAGAGCTCAGAGCGAAGAGGACTGCAGCGAGGATGGTGATTCTAGTGATAGAGCACTGTGGTGAGATCGTGTGGACCTACAGGTGGCCAGAGGGCTCAAAGCCAGCAGTATGTACCCATAACCCCCTTTGTAATTTTCTCATTTTGCATGTCAAAGCTAGGTTTTTAGGGCCAACAACTAATGCGCTACGACGCATATGCGTGCACATAAGCCGCATTTGACTTCACGTTTGATGCATTTGATGCGTCGTGACACAAGTGCAAGGGGTTTTTAGGGCAGGCCAAAGGTTTGTAACGTATTTTCAAAAAACTGCGATGCATTCACCTTTTTGAGCCACATTCGAAGGTTAGAACGCCGCATGTGTCATTTCGTGACGCATTCGAATTCTTGAGCGACGCATGTGTCATATATCATGATGCAAGTGCTCTATTGCGACAAAATTGAGTGACAAAATGACGCAATTGATATGTTGCGATGCATTTGAAGTACGAAACGACACATTTGTTCTTTCGTGAAGCAATTGTAGTTAACATGACGCATTTGACTTTAACTTTGACTAGGGTTGATTCTGATGCTTTTGAAATCTGAAATGTTTTTTGATGATATTGACAATTGTCTAGAAGGTATTGACATATTGTTTGGCTTTGTGCAAAGATAGCTAGCACCCATATACACACGAGAGAGAAGACCGTTGACCTTCTGATTTGCTGATCAGCTTGCTCCTCCTATCTCTCCTCCTCCTCCTATCTGGCCTCCTCCTCGATGACATCCTCCTCCTATCTAGCCTCCTCCTCGACCACATGTTCCTCCTATCTCTCTGCCTCCTCCTCTTGTGTCGGCTGCTCCTCCTGTCTCTCCTCCTCCTATCTTGGTTGTTCCTCCTCCCCTCTCTCCCCATCCTCGACCACCTCTGGGATAGCATCTAGTGCCACTCTGGCCACACGTGGTTGCACTCTCCTGCCCCATCTCTCACCATCCCTCCTTCATCTCTAGCCATCTCTTCCATCATCCCCATCATCTCTATCATCTCCACCCCATCCTCCATCCCTTCCCCCATCTCACCCTCCACCCCGGCCTTCATCCCTACCTCCATCTCGCCCTCCACCCCGACCTCCATCCCTCCCCCAGCCCCTACCTCTATCACCGTCTCTTCCCCTTGCCTGACTCTCGACACATGAGGAATAACTGACCTCCTGTCCACAAGTGCTAGCCCATCTGGATCTATTAGTGGTACTGGTCTATGTGCCTGCCACCATAGGTCATATTCGGCTATGGTCCCAGGATCTACAATCCCACCTCTCCATCCCCAATGCTGGGCTCCTAGCCCATTGATCTACTACTCAGAAAAGGCTACGGGAATCGCTGGCCCCCAAGCTGACTCTCTAAAAGACCGAGCATACTCGGTTGTCCCTGTAGGTACACCCTGTTGCTCTCTAAACTGTCATTGGACACGCTATGGAAGGTACATATCTATGATCAACTGGCTCTGCACTGTCCTCCCAATCAGGTATCAATACTGTCGACAAAGGCTGAGATCGTCCACCTCATCATCCCATTGTTAGTAGTCTCTATATCATCACGTTGGGTTCACCAATGTATCTAAGGGTTATTTTTCAGGTTAGATTAGATGTTAGCAAATCAACAATGCATATAAACCCAAAGAAATACAAAGTACAATGAAAGCTAAGAGAAGAAACGTTTATACCAGTTAATCACTGAAGCCTCCATGATTCATCTTCGTAACACCTTATAACTTGTTGGTTGATGTGTTGCCCTCAGATTCAATGTGCGAGCAATTTGAAAATAAAACCTAAGTCCTACACAAGCTTTGAAGAATTTAAATAAAACTATGCCTATGAAAAAATTACTCTCAAATGCTAAATAATTCTAAGTATTTATGCATATGAATAACAAAATTTATGTGTGCAATCCAGAAATGTGAGCAAAATATCATTTTATAGAAAATGCAATTTTCAAAGGACATACGACATCGAATTTCGACAGAGACCTAAAATCAAAGGACAAGATTTAACCTGATAATCCCTAATCAAGTTTAGGGAAAAATTCTTAAACGAGTGATCAAGATGTCATCTGAGAGAATCGAATCGGCAATGGAGAATAAATGAAATAATTAATTAGAAAATAAGGATTTTCGAAAATCAAGAAGATAAAGACTGCCTGATTTGTGAGATTCGAAAAATCAAGAAGATAAGAGTTGAACTAAAGATCAGATTTGAAAAATCAATAATTTGCTCAATTACTTGATTTTTGGAGGAAAGTTACCATTTCGAATTAAATTAATTCAAAATATGGATTTTGTGAGATAATAAATAGTCAATTTTTAGATTATTTACCAAAATGGACTGTCAGTTAAGAATGTGATATCATTTTAAATAATTTCATTTATTTAAAATGAGGGAAATATTAATTTTGACAATTAAATAATTAAAGATAATTATTTAATTTAGAAGATATGATTAATAATTAAATAAATTAATAAATTCATTTAATTATGGGATTAGTGACATATTAAATAAATAAATAAAATTTATTTATTTAATAATCAAAGAAATAAATGAAGAAAGGTAATTAAATAAATTAAGAAATTTATTTAATTAGGGGAAGACTTAGACAATTAATGATGTATTTAATAAATAAATAAAATTTATTTATTTAATAATCATGAAGAATAAAAGGACATGAATTAATTAAATAATTATGAATTATTTAATCAATAGTTGAATATGGACCAAGGACATAACTAAATGTCATAATTATGTTAGGACAAAAGTGGTAAAAATAGAGCTTGCAGGCCTAGGTCATTTTTAACTGTCTACAAAAAATAATGGGAATGCACATGCATTCAAACACACTGCCTAGAGCTCACTGCTCAAATACAAAAGAGGACTCACTATCCATAGAAAGGTTTGGATTAAAACCATCCAAAATTTGAACTGAGAAAATAGCTTCTACACAAGCCTGATTATAGTTCTAGTTAAGCACATAAAACCTTCTTCACACTTCGCTCAAACTTCTTCACACTTCGCTCAATCTTCTTCTTACTTTGCTATGCAATCGAATGATATTCACACATACACACACATGATCACACCAAGCACACTTCAACTCAAATAGAAAAACACTCTTATATATATGCAACATGAAATTACATCAACAACCTTGTCAACCAAAAATATAAAACATATTTACAATGTTGGCCCAAATTTAAAAATAAATTTTCAATGTGGATCAAACACCATCAACTAATATTACGATGCATCCAAAAAAAAAATCCTCGAGTGTTCCAAACATTCAAATTTAAATCTTCAAGGATCTGCAACACGTTACAACCATCATGTCGGCCAAGAACATGAAAACACGAACATACGGAGAAAAATCTTTGATCACTAGCACACCGATCAATGTGGAAGTATAAAAAGAATAGAGAATGATCTAGAAGCATCCACAAACAACAAGAACTAACAGAGAAGAATCCGTAACAATAGAAATTATGAGAATCACATAAAATTCAATCAGGAACACTGACAAAACCCATAGAAATACTATTAGGACACAACTATTCATAGCACGAAAAAAACTTCACACAAACCTCTCAAACTTTTGGTAGATGAACTAGATACTCTGAGCAATAAAATATTTAGTCCACAACAACTAATCTTCAATGTAAAAAACAAGGAACCTTCATGACCTTCACTGTTCCATTGGCAACCTATAACTCGTCCTTTAACAATTTTCTCAATATCCTTGACATATACAACCTTCAATAAAATAATGCTAATAGTGTTGACATCAATGGAAACCATATATTAGCAACACAACGACAGAATCCAACATGAAGCTATCTATCTTTGATGAGAAAGGATCCAGAAAGCCAGTTTTTGTGTGGACTCCCCTCCTTTCCTCAACATATGGCTATTATGCATTTTTAGATTCTTTCTTGACTCTGATTCTACAAGACCTTAGTGAAGATGGCAATATTTATTGGCTCACCTCAGAGCAAACAAGGTGGATGCAAAGTTTCACTCCTAAATGTGACTGGTTTCTTGAGAAGGATTTTACATTCATTCAAATGTGTGGCTCTACAGAGGAGTCATTCTAGCTCCCGGAATGCATCACAGATAGGGTGTTGGCCCTTGAGATGTTCCAGAAAATGGCAATTATTGAAAATAATTTTTGTGGAGGAAAGGGAAATAAAGGATTCTTCTTTTTCCCTTTGACTTTCAAGTCGGTGGTAATGGCAAAGAAGCAGATGCATAAGCTGCTAGAAGTAAAGCTGGCTCACCTGGGGCTAGTATTGATTTGCGACAAATGGCAGTACAACCCTAACAATGACTTACCAAACACATTCATCAAGGTAACTCACATCCCTTGGGCTTAATAGGAAAAGTGGCGAAATCCCCTGACAGAGCAGGATGATCTATTAGTGGACCTGGTTCACTTTCCTACAGAGGATAGGAAGCCACCATGGCTCAAATTCTATTTCCCTTTGGAAAATTTTAATGAGAAGTTCCAAATAGGGGACACCCTTCACAATAATTTGGCCAACTATTGAAAGTGGAGTGTAGAAAAGATTAGAGATTTTTGGGTTTACCATCAAGAAATCAAATTCCTTAATGCCTAGTTCCAAGACAGACATGGATGAAAGATTTGATACTCTGTGGAATCGAATGCATGATGATACCGATGCAAGTGATGATGAGGATGTAGACCCGGAGGAAGCTAGAAAATATATAGGAAAGGGGAAGGAGAAGGAAAAGGAAGTATAGACGGCCCCAATGAAGAAAACTAGACAAGTAGCGAAGTAGCCTAACAAGGCCTCTTCAAATGTGCAGGTGAATATATCACGATTGGGAGCCTCACATATTCACACCTAGGCTATGAAAAGACCTAGAATAACCCAACAACAATAGTTGAAGGCCATAGAGGTGGACGATTCTCCACCAAGCAAAAGGGAGCTTACAGATGCAGCTTCTGGAGAGGGTTCTCAAGAGCCTACAATGAGCCAAGAACCGAAGTCCTCTACAACTCAGGTATCTTTCTCTCTCCCTCTTCTTGATTCACAATCTTTGGTTTCTCCCACTGTCTCTACATCACTTGCCACCACAAGTTTCAACCTTTCTTTCCTTGCTTCTAGTGCAATGATCATGAAAGGTTTCTCCCAATTCTCCCAAGATGGAAAATTCTCTTACTCCTCCATAGGTTATTCACCTTTTTCTCCCGCTACGCCAGCTCTGACTTAGCCTACCCTATAGATGGAATCTGCCATGACTCTACCACCACTTCCCATGATTCCTTCTATCGTTTCACAAACTAGGCATTGGTATAATATCCCCCCATTCTCCCTACTAACCACTACTCTCTCATTCCCTTTTGCTCTTCCTCATGGTGCACCCTTTGCAGGTGAGCTCATTAGGTCACCAGCAGAATTTTTGTCAAAGGGAAATAAAACAAAACAAGCACAAGCTCTCAAACTCTAGAAGCAAAGGGACAAGGATGCTAAAAGTCCGTCCGAGCCAAAGGTGTAGAGTCATTTCAATGAGGCTCAACAATCGTTGTAGTTTACAACCATGCATCTAACCATCATCAAATCGCAAGGGGAGATGTGACCCGAGGACTACACTATCCATGCTATGGTACTTGATCTAAGCATATCCCAACCACATGATAAAGTTGAGCTCATGGAGGAGACACAACAAGTGGTGACCACTAACTTCCTCAAGTTCGGTCGCTAGTTGAAGAAGAAGGAAGAAGAGCTCAAAACTGTCAAGGAAAGAGTCAAGGTCCTACTGATGAAGGACAAGGAAAGGGAGGCATAATTTTCATGCTTTTCACAACAAGCACAAGCGGAACATGCTTAACTCCAAGGGGAACTTGAAAATCTCCAAGCCCAAGATTCCAACCTGGTCGCTGAGCTGCAGCAGAAAAACTAGGAACTACAGGACCAGTTGGCTTGGGAAAAAGAGGAGATGCAACAAAAGAATGAGGAATTTCAAAATCAACGTGCTCAATTAGAGCAAAGAATGCAGCAAAAGGACATAGACTTCCTTGGCTGACAGGCACAGTTTGAGAAAGAAATCCAAGAGGTGAAGCTTTCCCTTGAAAGAGAATCTACAAATAGAGGTGAGGCTAAGGAAAAAAAGCTTTCCAAGTTGAAAAATTTATAGGAACAACTCTTCGTTGTAGAAAAAAGAATTGCAGAGCTAACATAGGATGTTGGGTTGAAGGAAGCAAAAATCAGTCTTTTGAAGAATCATCCTGAACCCCCTATTTCCCAGTCGAACCTCCTTCTAGTGGCTCAACAATTATACATTCAAACTGGGAAAAGGTCAAGGAATTTTGTCTGACTCTATAGTCGACACTTCAATTCATGGCAGAAGCAGCCAATTTGAGCAGGGAGGTTCACAGAATGATTGAGCAATTCCCACAATTTATTGCAGAAAGGATTCTTGAGGTAGAAAAATTGCTAGAAAAGTTGTACACAGTGCCAAACAAGGACCTGGTGAATGCAGGGATTGAAGACCAAAGATCAACTACCAAGACAACAAAGGAATACATCCATTTCCATGTAGCCATCCTCCATGCTAGCAATTGCTCGACAACACTTAGTTGAACCATGAAAAACATACAGGTGAAGTTCTCTTAGCTGACTCAAATGGGTTTACCCTCCCCATTTCTTTCCAACATGATTCAATGGCCATAGTGGAGTAAATCACAACAAAGATTGAGGAGAAGCAGCAAGACTTATCTATTTTTCAGAGCTTCAGTCAACCCCTTATTGTCATAGATATTGAAGGTGCCACTCATCAGATAACATGACTACTATTTCAGCTCGAGTTTGGGATGTGGATATCCATGAAGCTACCATTCAAAGAAGTGATCGATCTACATGAGGCATAAGAGAATTTGCACACCATATCGACACCAACCGAGATCGACTCGCTGCCACTGCAAACTGCTCTCTCAAATCTCTAAATTCGTTGCCCAATGGATAAGGCTCTCATCTCCGAGATAGAAATTTTTGGATTCTTCGTTCCGTCCCTAGTAGTTTCCAAAATTTGTGGATATAAAATCCCTCGAGCTCCCTTCAGGTTGATGGTGTTAGTTTTTCTAGGTCCGGTTCACACCCTATACATTGGAATATCTCCAGCCCCTTTTTTATGAGCTTCACCCGGCTGCCTCCACATGTCCACCAAGCACTCCTCACAAGGATTCTCTCCTTTGTTTTTTTGGCGAGCCCCACCATGCTTCCACATGTCAGCAACACAACCATTTGAATGTTTGCTTCCTTTTCTTCTGTGCTGAGCTTTGACCACATGCCACATAGCATCGTTTAGCGTACACCTTTTGGAAAACCCCACAATCAGTGCTGATAGCAAAGAATTCTCCACATGTCTTCTCTGTGCGGGTTTTCACTACAAGGAGGGAAGAATGAACAAAAAGCCCCAACCTATCACCACATGTCCTAACTGACTTCATGGGTGAGCAACACATGTCTACATAAGATTTTGTTTTTCTACACCAGGACCACATACATCATTCACAGGGGATGCATTTGGCTCAAAGGCGACTGTATTCTATGTATTGGAATATTTTCTGTTGCAACGGTCATGGGAGATCATTGCTCATGATGAAGGAATCTTTTATGTTATTAGCTTGCTAGGCAGTGGGATTATTCTCTATAAATACTACTTCTTCTTTCTGAAAATGAGTTCATAACATACATAAAAATTGTGAAAAGACACCAAACCTTTTGTATTTTTTTAGATTATTGTATAATACTCATACACTATGCCATTGTTCGGCCTTTATGTTTCTTATCTATTTGAAAAAACATTATACTATGTTGTTACTGTAATGAGTAGTTTATTTATAGAACTTCTATGATTTCAATATAAATTTTCTAATTTAGACCATGTCTTTGACTCTTCTTTTCAGTAAATGTGTATGGGAATTATTTTATGTTATTGGATAAATTATTTAGGTTTTCATCTTTGATTTCTATTATTCTGGGACATGTGGATTGTTGAACGGACCCTTAAATCACATCCAAATGATAGATTTATTGTTCCTACACCCACATCATGGCGCATCGCTTTAATTAGATTTTTATTTTTTATATTTGCTTCATTTTCCCATTCCAAAACCCCAATTACAGAAGAAGCCGACTTCTATAAAAATATGGAGGTCACTTTGTTTAGCGCAATTGGTCCCCCCATTAACTAAGTTCCCCATAAGGTTGTTACCTTGTCAATTTTTAGCATCAGCACCTTTTTACTATAGAAATATAGAAGTGATCTGATAACTTTCTCCACTACTTTAGATTCTTTAACTACTACACAAAGGCCTCTCATAGCACTTACCAACTCATCAACTCTATGTATGTATCCTTTAATTGTTTCTTCCTCAGATATTTGCATCATTTCAAATTGTGTCTCCAAGTTCTGTAACTTTGCTTGTTTGACCTTCACATATCCCTTATAAATTCTTTCTATTTTATCCCAAACTTCTTTAGCAATCTTCAAACCCATAAATTTTACTAATTCAGTATTTGAAAGACTATTCACAATAATGAATCTTGCCTTAATATTGATCTCATGCGCCTTGATCTTTGCACTTGTACTTGGACCATTTTTTGATGGAGTATATGTAGTTTGATATGCCTTCTCAATCTAATATCCCTGATCAACTAGATATCCTTCCATCTTTGTCTTCTAGAATGCATAATCTAAGACATTGAATCTAGGACATTCCAAAGCAACCTTTTTGGTGCAAGGGCACCTACAGCCATGATTCAGACTATGTTTGGTAATGGTTTATCATAGAGTGTTTGGGTGACTTTATGAGTTTTTAGGTGTTTTGTTATGGTATTTAATGAAATAAGGCCTTTGAAGACCATACTCTATGTAAAAGGCTGATGTTTTTTTTTTGAAGTCAAGTCATTACTAAAGAGTGCACAAAACCCAAATATTGTTAAGTGTAAATAAAGTGCTAAAATGATTGTTTTAAAGAACCTTTAATGTCTAAAAGGAAGTTATGCCCATTGGAGAAGGTGGAGATGTTTTGTAAAAATTATTTGAAGCCTTTCAAGGCTCGAAGAATAAAGAGAAAAATATTGTAAGGGAGTTTCAATAAAGAAAGCAATGTTTTATTCTGTTATTTTTCTTATTTTTCACTGTTTTCCTGGACTTTATCATCCCTGTACAGACCCATATAGTTATTGGTTGCTCTAATTTCTTGTGGACTATGTAAACATTTGAAGCACCTTTACTTTGCATCTATTTGGAGGTCTTAATCATTCTTGGGTGAAGAGCACTTCTCATTTTTCTGGGACAGTCTATGACAGGTAACAAGGGTATTGTTTGAGTTTGTAATCATGTTTTAAGCCTCCCACCTACTGTTCATGTTGTTTCTTGGTGGGAAGGCATATTTCCATGTAATTTTAGGGTCCTACATGTTTTGGTAGGTGAATAAGAGAAAATCTTTGTTCAAAGAGGGGAAGCCATGGCTAGAAGTGTCTATTTTTCCTATGAAAGTGATGGTTCTAAGTAGAGTTTTGATGTTCTATGAATATAATGGGCTCAATGAAGGTTTAGAAGGTTTGTGTAGACCCAAAAAAAAGTGTTTGATGCTTTGGTTTTGTCTAGAAAGGTGTTGTGTTGTGGGTTTTGAAAAACCCTAGGTATTTGGAAGAGAAATGAGGGTATTGAGGAATGAAGGATTAGGGGGTCAAGTACCTAAATGAAACCTGTGAAATTGGAAGTTTTGTGGTGTTTTTGATGACTGTCCAAGAGTTCATGGTGATTGGAGAATCCTAAAGAGTAGTTTGTTTGTAAATTAGGCCCAATTTTGTAGCCTTTTGAGGAGGGACACTTAATGAAACTCTACAAAGTTGCAAAAGAACCTTGTATAAATGATTGGTGGATTGTATCTGATGTTGAGTGGATTCTATGTTGATGTTGTGTTGATATTTTTGCAGCCTTCTTGAAAAGATATGCTCTTTTTTTTTATTTTGGTGATTTTGAAGCTATAGTGTTGATATTTGAGAGAAGTTGTGTCAATTGGATTCTTGGGTTTCTACCATCTCTGCATCATAGTGGTATCAGAGTAGGGAGTAGATTTTGGTTTTCATTTTTTGTAGGTTGAAGAAGAGGCAAGGTTGACAAGATGCCTCCAAAGAACAAAGATATGGCTAAAGAGATGAAGGAAAGGCATGCAAGAGAACTCAAAGAGTTCGAAGAGAGAATCATAGCCCTGGAGACAAACAAGAGAAGAGATGTTGAAGAGAGTGAGACAAAAGAAGAGGAAGATGAGGAGTTTGAAGACATCATGGAAGAAAAACTTGATCCAGAGGACCAAAGAATTGCAAAGTTGTTGAAGGCAACAAAAGGTGACAAGCCTAAGGTAAAACTTGATGTTTCTAAATATGGTGGTAGTATAAATGATGAAGAACTACTTGACTAGATTGCTGCATTAGATAATCATTTTGAATGTGAAGAAGTTCCTAAGGACCAAAGAGTAAGGATTGAAAAGACTAAGTTGCAGGGTCATTCTTTGGTATGGTGGGATTACTTTCAGTCTGAGAGGAGGAAACAAGGAAAGTATAAGATCACATCATGGGACAAAATGATATCTAAACTCAAAGGTAAATTCTTACCCAAAGATCACAAAGTTCAAATGTTTAAGTGATTACAAAACTTAATACAAAGGGAAATGGATATTAAGTCTTATACTAAGGAGTTTTATAAATTGAGTCTAAGGTCTGGTCATCATGAGAATGAAGATGAAAAAATTGCTAGGTATATTGGCTGTTTAAGGCTTAATATACATGATGAATTGGTTTTGGCTAACCCTAGGAGTGTAGAGGATTGTTATCAAATGGCTATCAGGGTGGATGGTAAATTGAAGAGAAGGCAAGACAAAGTAGTTAGAGGTAGAGGTGGTGCATCAAGAGGAAGAGGATTCATGTCTAGGTCAAAGACAACCAATGATAATCAAGAGGATGCCATGAAAGGCCAAGAGCAATCTAATTCCAGAGGTGGATGGCGGGGCACAAGAGGCAGATTTGGAGGAGGTAGGAATTCCAACAATGCATTTTCAAGAAGATGCTACACTTGCAACCAGCCTGGACATCCATCCTTCAAGTGTCCTAAAAGTCAAGGCTCAAGCTCTCATGGAGGAGAAAGGAGGAATCAACTAGTGCATGAAGATGAAGAAAGTGTGACTTCACTGGTATTGAACCTCACATCAGAAGTTGGAGAAGCCTTGATGCTACACAAACAACTTTTGAAGACTTCTAAAGAGGAGGAGCCATTGCATAGGAAAGCACTCTTTAGAATCAATTGCAAGGTACAAGGTAAGGTATGTAGGATGGTAGTGGACTCAGGTTCAACTGAAAACATAGTTTCTTGTGAAATAGTGAATAAACTCAATTTGAAAAGAATCCCTTATGATTTTCCCTACAAAGTCTCTTGGTTAAGCAATGTTCAATCATTGATAGTGAATGAGCAAGCTATGGTAGATTTTCAAATAGGTGAGTATAAGGACAATGTTCTTTGTGATATTTTTCCAATGGGTTGTTGCCACATCCTCCTTGG
The DNA here is from genome assembly GCA_007258455.2 of Sequoia sempervirens. Lineage (NCBI taxonomy): Eukaryota > Viridiplantae > Streptophyta > Pinopsida > Cupressales > Cupressaceae > Sequoia > Sequoia sempervirens. The sequence continues at coordinate 94,803,430 of VDFB02281492.1, read as the reverse complement.
AAGACCATGGTAGTATGATAGGAGTGCCATCTATGATGGGAAGGCAAACAAATACACAATCATGAAAGGTGGACAAAGGTTTGTTTTGACTCCTTGGGTAGAAAATGAGAAAGGAAAAGCAAGGGTAATAATGTGTGGAAGAAAGGATCTTATAGAGGAAAACCAATATTTTGATGTTGTGAGCAATCTTAAGTCTGAAAGTGTAGGTACAGTAGGTATAAAGTCTAAAACAGGGTTAAAGGAGACAAAAACAGTGAGTATGCATGACAGTGTGATAATAGGGAGCATAGGATGCCCTGTGGTTGAGAATAGGGTGGAGGATCAAGCAATATTTGCAGGTATAGTGGTTGGAAGGGTTGTGAAGATAGTAGTACAATTTAATAGGACACTTAGTAGAGGAGAAGGAAAACAAGGTGGCAAGGCTTTGGAACTGATGATAGGGGTAGAGATACAGAGTACACTGCATGGCAGACAAAGACAAAGATATGGGACTATGACAGGGGAAATTTATGAAAATGATAAAGCTAATCCTTGTTTGTATGAAGGTGCAAGTGATAGGAAGAAACTAAATACTGAGTTACGAGTGGATAAAAAATAGACCTTAGGTCTGGGAATGCAAATACAACCATGTGACAGTGTGAGCACACTTCCCTATGCAAGACAATTTGGAATGCGAGCTCTGAACCAGTGCCAAGTAGTTATTGATCCAAGGCACATGTATGGTGGATGGTTTGGTTGCTCTCAACCTCCACTCATGGTACATGAGTTCCTTTTAGGGGGGTTGTATGGTGCAGGGGCACCTACAACCATGATTCAAACTATGTTTGGTAATGGTTTATCATAGAGTGTTTGGGTGAGTTTATGAGTTTTTAGGTGCTTTGTTATGGTATTTAATGAAATAAGGTCTTTGAAGACCATCCTCTATGTAAAAGGTTGATGTTTTTTTTTTTCGAGTCAATTCATTACTAAAGAGTGCGCAAAACCCAAATATTGTTAAGTGTAAATAAAGTGCTAAAATGATTGTTTTAAAGAATCTTTAATGTTTGAAAGAAAGTTATGCCCGTTGGAGAAGGTGGAGATGTTTTGTAAAAATTATTTGAGGCCTTTCAAAGCTCGAAGAATAAAGAGAACATTATTATAAGGGAGTTTCAATAAAGAAAGCAACATTTTATTCTGTTATTTTTCTTATTTTTCACTATTTTCTTGGACTTTATCATCCCTGTATAGACTTGTACAATTCTTGGCTGCTCTGATTTCTTGTGGACTATGCAAACATCTGAAACACCTTTCCTTTGCATCTATTTGGAGGTCTTAATCATTCTTGGGTGAAGAGCACTTCCCATCTTTCTGGGACAGTCTGTGACAGGAAACAAGGGTATTGTTTGAGTTTGTAATCATGTTTTAAGCCTCCCACCTACTGTTCATGTTGTTTCTCGGTGGGAAGGCATAGTTCCATGTAAGTTTAGGGTCCTACATGTTTTGGTAGGTGAATAAAAGTAAAAATTTGTTCAAAGAGAGGAAGCCATGGATGGAAGTGTATTTTTCCTATGAAAGTGATGGTTCTAAGTAGAGTTTTGATGTTTTATGAATATAATGGGCTCAATGAAGGTTTAGAGTTCTGTGCAGACCCAAACAAAAGTGTTTGATGCTTTGGTTTTGTCTAGAAATGCATTGTGTTGTGGGTTTTGAAAAACCCTAGGTATTTGGAAGAGAAATGAGGGTTTTGAGGAATGAAGGTTTAGGGGGTCAAGTACCTATATGAAACCTGTGAAATTGGAAGTTTTGTGGTGTTTTTAATGACTTTCCAAGAGTTCATGGTGATTGGAGAAGCCTATAGAGTAGTTTTTTTGTAAATTAGGCCTAATTTTGTAGCCTTTTGAGGAGGGTCACTTAATGAAACTCTACAAAGTTGCAAAAGAAACTTGTATGAATGATTGGGGGATTGTATCTGATGTTGAGTGGATGCTATGTTGATGTTGTGTTGATCTTTTTTCAGCCTTCTTGAAAAGATATGCTCTTTTGTTGATTTTGGTGATTTTGAAGCTATAGTGTTGATATTTGAGAGAAGTTGTGTCAATTGGTTTCTTGGGTTTCCACCATCTCTGCATCACTTTTTTTCCATCATGGATCTACCTCAATCGGTTAATCTCTTCTTCAAGGAACCTTGTTTTGTATCAATTGTTGAAATGATGAAGAAAACTGAGAGGGGGTGAATCATTTGTAACAAATTAAACCTTCAAAACCCTTAATAGTAATCAAATCTACAAGCATCCACTAAACCCTTATTCTGTTAATATGATTAAACATGAAATACAAATTAAAAAAATAGAAATCACAACACCATACACAAGAGAACACTAGATTTATATGGAAAACCTAATGAATGAAAAACCACAATGAGTATTAGCTCACAATATAAGTAATAGAAAAACCGGTACAAAAGGGCTCAATACCATAGAAAGAAATAAAAGAAGATAGAAGAAGAATGTTACATAGAGAACACTTCTCATGAATGTAATAGGGAATCCACCACAATTTCTCACACACTTTCATAGTCTTGCATGAATAATTTCGGATGCCTTTAGCTCACTGCCTTCAGGAACCGTAACATTAAAGTTTGCATTGCTATGGTCAAATTCACATCACACACATCACTCGCATCTATCTTGCTTATTAATTTTTTCTATCTCTCAATTCACAACAACACCATAGATATTTATATCAATCTCAACCTCAAAAACCTTCTCCAGTGTCGAAAACTAGTCATTATACATACAAATCAAAATATTTTGGCACCTAAACATTCCCATGGTGGATAGGAATGAAGGAAACATACATAAACCCTTAATTAGGACCCAAATAGATCCCAAAACATCCCAACATGCTTTCATAATCTCACTTGTAGTGTCAAACACAAGGTTGGCCAACACCCATGCAAAACACCATAAACATTAAGTACACACTTCCTCAAATCAATCTAAAACTTTGAGACAACATAATTCACTTGAACACGATCCAGAATAATCCACAAACTACTTAGATTCATCAAACACTTCATCCAAGCTCGCATCATATGACCACTTCAACTCAGAACAACTGGTAACCCTTATTTGCATACTGATAAACGAAACTCACTCTGTACTACACCAAATCAAGTAAAAACTTGAATACAAAAAGATACAAACATTATAAGAAACTTCCCAAATTTGTACAACCTGAAGCCAAATAGCAAAGAAATGCAGAACAAATACATTTTTCCCAAACCACAAAAAACATCACTAAACAATTGGTTCACACACAGGTGAAAATATCTCACATTGTACAATGATCCAGAAACCCAAATTTTGAATATAGCAACCTATGAAAACCTTGAATAACCTATAAGATCCACACAGGAATAGCATCAACACAAAATAAATGTGGACCACAATACCGGAGCACATTATGAACACTTGCACAACACAATTTACTCTATTTATCAAATTTTCTCAAAAGTACTTAGAAACCAAGTACCAAAGATATCATCTCAACACATTACTTCATTCCAACTCATCTTCATAATCTGCAACAAAAAGATAGCTCCATGTACTCACAACATTTCCTCAAGGTCCCAACTATACATCCACAACATGTTTTCCTCTTTTTCATAATTTTCTCAATATCCTCGACATCTTCATCCCATAGTTGAAATCAATGACAACACTAGTCAATAGAATTCATGTTGACATCAATGACAACACCTTCATACTTGCAAAAATTATAGTGTTATAGTGTTGAGTTTCATTCGCATTATTTACAAGAAAGTTGTTCTAGTGTGCTCAATTTGAGTTTTGCAGTTGGATTTTGGAATTGGGACTTAGATTCCTTCGTATTTATGAGTCCTTTTTTAGTGTTTTTATTTTCTATTACATAAATTTTGGTGAACCTAATGTGAACCACACTAGCCTATTATCTAACCTTGGTGTTTGTGAGTTTCTAGTGTTTCTTATCTTCTTAGGTGGTTTCAAAGATCAATTATTTTTTAGGAGCCTCCTACTATAAAAACCACATTATAATTGTATCTAGAGAGGTTGAGAGATAAATTTTAATATATAACATCATATATTTTCTTACAATAAATTATCTATGTTTTTGTAGGGTTTTATAATATCAATAATATTTGAAAAGGCTACATCTATAACTCTTTGAAATGTAGCTCTAGAAAATTAATTAAACTAAATGCATTCAAACATACACATAGGTTTACCAAGGTGTTGTGAAGGTTTTTTAATATTATTTAGACTCATAACCTTCACTTGATTATAGCCAAAAAATCCATCCATCGTGGATAGTAATTCACATTTGGCTACCTCTACAACATTGCTTCCATGTTTGGAAATGGATAATTATCTTTTAAGGAATCCATGTTGAAGTTCCTGAAGTCAAAACAAATTCTAATATCACTATTCTTAATGGATTTGCATCAGGTTTTGATGTAGAGCATCTATAGACTACAAGGGCTCTAAATGTTAGTGTAATTAATTAATTAATTATTACACTAGCATAAGTTAACTTAGGTCTTGCATTTAATTAATTAAGTCCTAGGTTGCATTATTAGATAAATCATAAATAAATGGGATAATATTCCCTTCCTTGTTTGGTGGGATAAGATTCCTTCTAGAAAATGACTTGTCCTTCTAGAACTTATCTCAATATTTAATAATCATCTAGATAGGGTTTACATGTCATATGTTGTTAGATCAAGACACATGGCAACATCTCATGCATCTTAGGTTTTCTTTCATGCCTATATATTTAGACATTTTGTACATTTGCAATTATGTCATAATCAATTTGGCATCCTTGCATCTTAATGATAGCATGATATTTCTACCATTTCTCTCTTGTGAAAGTTTTTGTCTTGCAAGTGATTCTGGGGGGTTTGAGGAGTTCACCTAAACTTCTACATGGTATCAGAGCTTCAGTGTTGCAGACTTCTTCCCAGATATGAGAGATCATTTCTTGGCATGAAAATTTTGCTAGATGCAAGCAGCCATTTTTTATTTTTGCTTTAGAAATCCAACTTCCACTCAGTTTCAAGAAAAATGATTTATGGGTTTTGTAGCCAGGGTCGAAATCTAAACTGGGTATCTTTTAGATTTTTGATATCTTCTACGGATCTGGAGAAAATCACTGAACAAAAATTAGCACGCGTCATTTTTTTCCCGCTAAAGGTTTTAAAAATATATTTTTTTCATTTTTTGTTTGTTGGATCAAAAAGATATTTCTGGGTTTTGTTTTTAGCTTCAAAATATTTCTGAGTTTCTATTTTTGTCCACTCATTATGAACAGATTTGGCAGAAATCAAATCAAAAGAATTTTTTTTTGCTAGAAAACCCATTTCTTGCAAGCTAAATTCAATTTTTTGAAAAAATCATAACTTTTGGCCATGGTATCAAAAATTGACAATCAAGATACCATTGGAAAGATAATTTTTTCTAATTTCCAGTGGTGGCATCCATTCTATAAAATTTTGCTCATAGAAAATTCTACAGTCAGTTGAAGTCAATCCTCCACTTTGGACTCAACGACCAATATCTTTGCATCAGATTGCCGAAACCCGGGAATTCTAGTGGCATTCGAGAGATATTTCAGAGCTTTTTTCATCAGTCCAAATCCCTTGATTAGTTTTAGCTCTAGGTACTTTTGCATTTATTTTTTTAGTTTGGTGCATTTGTTCAATAACTTGGACATCTTGAAGCTTGGGAAAATATTTTTAATCTGGGTAGCATCACTTCAGTTGCATATCATTTTTGGAAGTCTTCTATTTATTGTTGAAGGTCAGTGTCTTTGTATTTTGTGGAGAAATTTCATTATGGGGCTTGCATATTCTCCTTCTTTAATTATGTTGCACAAAGGTAACTATCAACAATGGCGAGATGGGATCTGCCACCATTTATTGCCTCATCTGTTTGGTATAGTTCCTCATCCAAGTGAAGGTATTCATGCTTCAGATCAAGTTCCCTATGATGATATTTTTGTGCAGGAAGTTTATTGTCTTGATCTTTCCAAAGGGGTTGACAAGGTTCCCTTAGGTGTTTCTTCTCCATCAGAGACTATTGGTATCCCTTCACATTCAATGATTCCTTGTCCAGAATCATTGATTGAGACTTCCACTATCATCATTCATCAAGACACCTTCATTTTTCTAGACTTGGCATCTTAGGATGGCTTTGTTTCAGGTATCACTGACTTGGCTACTTCTACAGGTTTGGAGGACATTCTTGAGGGGGTATCACTCCTCTATTCAGAGATTTCATATCTGAGACTTCATCGTTGTCATTCCATTCAGGTTTTGAGGTTTCTTCAGCATCCACCATTGGATTTTCTTCAGACTTCTTTCAGTTGTTTTGAGGACACTTCATTCAGGGGGGCTATCAAGTCTCCATCATCACTGTCTTTGGATATTGTTCAACATCAGTTTCTGCATCGTCCTGGTTTGTCACCCTCTTCATTGTTTGGGACTATGGCATCTTCATATTTAAGCAAGGAGACACATGAGTAGAGATCAGAGACACCATCAGCATACATCCTTCATTCTTTTAATTCCTATCCAGAATGGGAAGCATCTCTACACTTGCACTTGGTTTTGTTTCTTCCGAAAGGGAGACAAGTTGTTTGTCGACATTGGATCATGTTTTGTCTTCAGACACTTACCATCTTTGCAGGTGATCACATCTTCTGGGGGGCTATTTATTCTCTCTATTGTATCCATGTGACATATGGTGTACTTAGGGGGTATTTGGGAGTCCTCCATCCTTCCCATCCTATCTCACTTTTTTCTACATCATCTCCTTTTTGGAGAGGGGTTTTGTTCCCACTGGGTTTTCCCCTTTTCTCCAGTTGTGGGAGATTTTTCTGCATCTTCATGTACATGGGTACCTAACATGGCCTCGTAGCCAAGACCCATCATCATCTTGCATAATCATTGCATTTTCCTCCCTAAGTTGAACTTATGGGGGGTGTTAGTGTAATTAATTAATTAATTATTACACTAGCATAAGTTAACTTAGGTCTTGCATTTAATTAATTAAGTCCTAGGTTGCATTATTAGATAAATCATAAATAAATGGGATAATATTCCCTTCCTTGTTTGGTGGGATAAGATTCCTTCTAGAAGATGACTTGTCCTTCTAGAACTTATCTCAATATTTAATAATCATCTAGATAGGGTTTACATGTTATCACATGTTGTTAGATCAAGACACATGGCAACATCTCATGCATCTTAGGTTTTCTCTCATGCCTATATATTCAGGCATTTTGTACATTTGCAATTATGTCATAATCAATTTAGCATCCTTGCATCTTAATGATAGCATGATATTTCTGCCATTTCTCTCTTGTGGAAGTTTTTTTCTTGCAGGTGATTCTAGGGGGTTTGAGGAGTTCACCTAAACTCCTACACTAAAGACCCAAAACACAAAACTTGAAAAGATCAATTAAACATTCTCCAAATTACACTTCTTTGAAACTTGTTTCCACAAGGCATAAAGGCACCAAATCATCAAAACTTGCTTCTAAAATTTTACCAAACCCAAGTTCACCTTTAAATATCATGATTAAGATAGGATTAAGTAAAAAAACTTCTTCCATAACACTATTTCATCAGATCTACAATTGCATGCATTCAAAGAACAATATTGCTAGTAGGTGTCCAAAACTCTAAATCGGGTGATTCTCTTTAACCATGTTGAATCTCCACAAAAAAATGTTGTTTCAAGAACCCATTATTGCATACATTAACATACTTCAAAAGAAGGTATACTTGTTTTGGAAAGTATATCAGAATAAATGATTGTCTATTGTTTTTAGGCTTCAAATAGGTCTAAAAACAAAATCAAGTACCATCAATTCAACTCCCCAACCCCAAATAACCATGAAAAGTTTTGTAACGGGTCATAAAACTTCTGAATAAACAAAATGTAGGTCTCTTAAACTCTTCCATAGGCCACACAATACAAACCCTTGAATTAGACTTTACTATGCTCAACCAAATGAGGGTTTATTGGAAGTATACTTTCCAAACCTCAAGACAATTTTTCACTAGTTCAAACATGTTTGAATGGGTCTACACAAGCTCTAGGAACCATTTCCCAACTTCCTTGAATGCATTTCCATCAGATTCTACCTTGGAGCCATCTAATTTCATGGAAAAACATAGTAAATTCTGCGAGGGAAGAAACAATAGCTCTGTATTTTCACTTCCCCTACATCTACACAGACACACAACACTAAACACACCCTATGTTAACCCATTCCACCAACCTTATAAGCCTACATTGGTGGAATGGTTGAATTAAAACCATTTCTAGACTCTCAAAACCCTTAAATTGGGGTTTTCAAACCACTTATTGTAAAAATTCTCTCCAAACCTTTAAACCTAATGAAAAGCCTTCAAATATCTTGCAAATGGGAGCTAACACCTCACTTTATAAGATCAAATAAAAAATATAGCCTAAGAAGTATTGCACAGTCTATACAAGGCTAGAAATAAGAGAGAAAATGTTGCTACGACAAACTAGAGTACTTTTATTACAAAGTTTGCTTCAAAATACAAAGGGTATTTTTCTTTGCTCGCCTTTCCAATGCTTTTAAATATTTTTCCAATCAGTTAAAACAACTATCCCTTCAACTTCCAATAGCTAACAACCTTCCTAATCAACATGACCCTTCATCTTCTTACAATTTTGCAATTTTGCAACTTTTGCATTTGTGCAACAAAATGACATCAGGGAAAACTTTAAGAAACCCCCCCCTCGGTGAAGGTTTAAAATCCTGGTGAATCTTGTATACTTCCCAATAAAAATATTAATTTTAGTGGCAAATTTTTTTCATTTTTCGTGAAAAAAAAATAATGTCCATTGGTGAATCTTTTCTAATTGCTAGAAGTATATGGAAAATCCTAGTGAAATGCAAATTTTTTAAAACCACTATAATTTTTTCATTGGTGATTAAAATCTATTTTTAAACCAATAAAACATTTCAATTGGTGAATTAAACCTGTTTTCAAGACAAAAAAATTAATTTGGTTGGCGATTAGAACTTTTTTTCAAACTAAAAAATAAAATTCATTAGCGAATTAAACCTATTTTCAAATGATTAAGAAAGAAATTTGGAGAATTAAACATAATATCAAACTAATAAAAAAAATGCAATGGTGAAGTGTTAGTGCAAATCAATATAACCACAAACGTTTGATGAATTGTCGATGGATGGTTGTAGTTGCATTCCAGAAGTAAATCTCTTAAGCAGTAGCCTTGCGAATTGAAAACTCTTGAATAACACTAGAACCGTTAGATTTATTTTTTTGGTCGGTAATAGAATTTTGTATTGCATGAAAATAAAGATTACATCATTTTCCTCATTGTTTTCATAAACCATCCAAAAATCACCTATAGCTATAACAGTTTTTTCAAAAAAGCATCTTAACATGCTTCATAATAGAAAAAGTAACCCTGCCCAACTAAAAATAGTTCCACAACTATCTATATCTACCTTACATATTTCAACAATATTTTCAATTGCTCTTTTACCCTTCCTAGTACCTACTATTCACACTATACAATCGTAACAAGGTTCAACCTCTAGCAAGCCAAAAAATTAGTACTAGTCTTGCGTTAATTCTACAAAAACCCTACAAAAACTACATATTCAACTAGTGCTACCCATTTCATAACCAACTTTCCTTGTTTCTTTTCCTTTCATCTTTTGCTTCCTCGCATTTTGTCCTTTTTCTTTCATACACTTTTCCTCCGCTTTCTCCTATGCTTCTATGCACTCTACCTTTGCTTTCCCCTGTGCTATAATTGCTTCCACCTTCATCAACTCTATAAATAGCTTCAATGCTTACCATCCTAACCTTGTTTCTCCCCTAAATCAATTTTTAATCTCATCCTCTGGCCAATGCACGAAGGGGACGCATCCTTCTACCCCTTCCAGTTCCACATTTCAAAGCCTTCTTGGATGTGCAAACCTTCACCTAGAACTGCCCATTCAAGTATTGATTCTAATCCTTCCAAGAAATCTCTATGCACAATCATCTCCATCACTTCTCTCATTGTGCTTGTTGATTCCCCCAAGTCCAAACCCCATGCTCCAATCAAGGAGTATACATCCATGTTAGTCATGTATCTATGCCTCATATTTCCAAAAGATTTCCCCAAAATCATCTGCACACTTTGTACCATCCTCCCATCAATGAACAAAAACATCCCCATTAATCTTTGTTCAGAAGTTTCACCATAAAACGAGTTTAATTACCTCAAACACAGAGTGATGTTGGCCTCCATTTGAAAACTGCTATAGCTACACCGCCACCACCACCATTCTTTTAGACTTTTTGTGTGCCTTCTTCTCCATGCCAAACTCTATTATTAACTTTGATAATCGAGGGCTGAGAGGTAATAATTTTCCAAACTCTGCACGTACTGATCTTAATTACCCATCGATCCTCCAGTCATGTCCACTTGCTCCAATCTTCTTGTGATCTTCACTTCATAAATGCATCATCATTTCCACCTTTCCTTTCTTAATTCACCAAAGTTGAGGTTTTGGTACTTTTCCTAACCTTAGTTGCATGTCTTTCTTGGTCATCTTTTTAGTCGGTGGGTCGGAGGTTTCAAAAACTTCAAAACTTCAAACTTTGGTTCTAAGGTTCCAAGTTTCAATGACCATGCAACATTATTAACCATGACCAGTCGATAAATTTTTGATGGACGGTTGTAGTTGCATTCTGGAAGTATATCTCTCAAGCACTAGATTTGTGAATTGAAACCTCTAGAATTACACTAGAACCATTATATGCAGACATGTGGGGAGATCAAGGCTCATCATTGTGGTAATGAACCTGATGGGTTGGATTTCGGCGATGAGCGATAGAAGAACTTAAGTGGAAAAAATATGCACAAGTAGAAAGTTTGATTTAAAAGAGGGACCGCCTAGGAAAAATGTAGGACCATCGCTTAAAAACTTAAGAACACTTTACACAAAGGATGTAAAGGAAAATCAATATAACCACAACCATTCGATGAATTTTGATGGATGATTGTAGTTGCATTCTAGAAGTAAATCTCTGAAGTAGTAGACTTGTGAAGGAGTCGGTGTTGGGAGTGGGACCGTTGTTTAGTTTTTAGTTTTCATGTTATTTTCTTTAATTTGGCTCTCTTGATACTTCAAAGACATTTTATTTTAATTTCTAAAACAGTTGTCTTCAAGAAATTGTTATCAAGACAAAAAAAACTCTGCTATTTTTATTGTTTTTCTATTATTTCAATATAGAAAGAAAATGGTGAAGTTCATGCATGCGTAATCTTTGACTTATGGTGTGTACTGTGTGGATTTATTATGCTTTTGTTGAGTAGTTTTCTAGTGGATTGTCTATTATTGGAATGATATATTTTTGGTTAGTTTCATTATTGTGGAATGTTTATCTATGAATAAAATAAAGATTTTATGGTGATGGATGCGTAAGATTTTCTCAGTATAATTTAGGTGATTTGGTAGTTTAAGCTTTTATTGTTTAAGTTGGGTGGATGCCTTTATAAGTTATTTATGTTGAACTATTAGCTTATGTTCGCTTATAACTTATAAGTTATGGATGTTGAACTATTAGCTTTTGTTCAAGGAATGTATTAATAATATTCCTCAGTTATTTATCAAAGATTGTGTGAATGGAAATGCAATAGGAATTTATAAGTAGTGTGATAAGTGTTGTTCTTTAAAAATGATGTAGAATCACATATAAAATTCAATACCATGGAATACAATATAATTTTTTTGGATTTTCCTAACCTTAGTCGTTAGTCCTCAGAGTTTTATAACCTTGTCATAGAGTTCTAAATTTTCATAACTTCCTGATTCCCCAACTTGGTTGATGGTTCACTTTGTTGAGTTGCAAGTCTTTCTTGTTCATCTTTCTAGTCAGTGGGTTGGAGGTTTCAAAAACTTTGAAACTTCAGACTTTGGTTCTAAGGTTCCAAGTTTCAGTGACCACACGGCATTATGGACTTATCTTTCCTTTTAAAGGCGTCGTCATCTAACACCTCATGGAATGCTATGTACAGACTAATATAAAATATAAAATATCACAATTTCATGGAATACAACATAAAATATCATCAACCACCCTAAGGAGTGGTAGGAGCCTTACCCTTGCTGCTCGAGTCACTCGACATATTCATCTCTCACTTTGAATAAAAACTAGAAAAAAATGTCTTGTTTAAGGATAGAGAATAATAATATAGATCCCACTCCTTACTCAATATCATCTTTAAGACTGAAGCAATAATGGAAAAGAGATAAAGAAAACTTATTATTATAACTAATAACACTATGAAGAAATGATCACTCACCTTTAAGTCTACGTTTTTGGCTTTCGCTGACTTTCGAATCAAGAAGTAAAACCTTAGAACCAAACAAAATGTGTAAGAATAAATGACACTTTCGATTGTATTTATATCAATCCATGATTCCATATTTGGCAAAATCTGCGAGATTTTTAAATGGTATATTAAAAATTTGGCGAATCCCACATGCTTATACAATGATACATTGTAATTTTCAAGGTGAAATGTGTCCTCAAATGTAATTATTTTTTAATGTTATTGGTGAAATAGGTCCTCATAAGCAACTATTTATAAATTTTAATTGGCGAAATGGGTCTTCACAAGCAACTATTTGTAAATTTTAATTGGTGAAATGGGTCCTGATACAATGTTATTTTAATAGTATTCGCAAATATGTAGGTGTTTTATTAAATGCTTTCGGGATTTCAGGCAAAAATATTAGTCAGTCCAATTGAAAGGTGTAGTTTGACAATAGCGAATTTTTTTCTTAAATATACCTCATAAAAAAACTCATTGGCAAATGGACATGCATTGGACCTATAGTTCATAAAATCTAGGCAATTTGGACACCCTGTTGGGTGCGATAAATTCACCAATTTCGACTTGGTCGATTCCTAGAATTCGCCAATTGGTGAAGATTCACCACTAAAGTTTTCCTTGAATGACATCTTTTGCATTTTGACATATTTGACCTCCTAGAGACCTAATGAGGACTCATTTACATTTGAAATGATCTAAACATGACTCTTTTACATGCATATCATGAAGAAAATTCAAAATTTACAATATTGCCTATTAGAGGCATATAATGCACAAGGTGCTCCTGCACCAGGTTTAAAGGAATATCATGTTACAAGAGATCATTTACATAATATTTCAAGTCATCATAGGAATAGGGAAAAATATTTTTATACTTCCTCAACAAAGCTATCAACATTGTCTTTATATGAGGAGTTAATTTTTTACCAATGAACACCTTTTATGATAAGATTCAATGCCTAGGTTTATTTCCTCAATATCATTTGCATGTATAGGGGACGATTTCATAATGATTTTACCATTCCCATCAAATTCCCTTTCTAATGCAACTAACCCTTTTGGAAGTTTATTAGTTTTTAATTGGATTATTTCTTTTCCAAACAAGGTATCTTTTCCATCAATATCTTCTACAATTTTCTAAAATTCAATTTCTTGACCCTCATATTGATCCACACAATACAAAATTTTGATTAAATCCTAATCATCATTAAAAATATTCTAATTGCAAACATCTTTTAGAATAGAAGGCCTAGTCAATCATTCAAAAGTAGAAACCCCAACAAATTTGATGTCATTAGGCCCAAATTTTATGTTAGCTAAAATATTTACCATGGAATTCTTTGACCTTTCTACTCAATCAATAGAGAAAGCATCAAACAACCCAATTGTATCCCATATTGTAGAATTGTACTATTTTAGTCTCTTATGTTTAGAAACATATTTAGCTATGACTTGGAAAACTCCCAATTCAAAATCACCTACTCCTTTAAGCTTCTTAATACCATGCTTAACAACCAAATTTAGTCCTATTAGCAATGCTTCATAGTCTACTACATTTTTTGTACACTCAAACTTTGAAGAGAATGAATACTTGAAGGACTTACCATTGGGTGATATAAGGATCAACCCAACTCTTGATACTTCCTTTGAAAATTCTCCATCAAAGTACATTGACCAAATATCATCATTCTCATTAGATACTTTAAATTCTTGAATTAATGGTGTTGGTTTTTCTTTATCATCCTGGGATACTTCAACTCTTAAATTATCTATATCTATGTTAAAAAACATGCTTCTTCAATAGGTTCATAATCCTCAAAAAGAGTGATAGATGGTTTTTCTCTTTCTAATTTTACATTTTTACCATTAATAGGGATCATAGCATATGATAAATCTAATTGAATACTCCCACCAATTGCCACAAACCATTTTCTTTATAACAACATCTCATATTGAGGTGGGATGTCAACAACTATGATATTCATTTTGAAATTATTCTCAAGAAATGCAACTAACATGATCTCAATGATAGGGGCCTGTCTTGAATCCATAGAAAATACTTATCATATATTTTTATAACTTGCAATCTAAGTTCATTTGTAATAGTAAAATGCACAAAATTAGTGGAAGCTCTTCAATCAATCATGCATTTTTTGCTAGTTTTTCATTTAGCAATAGTGTATCATAAAATGGATCTACATGAGTAGGGAATTTTGTTAGAGTTGTTCCAAAATATACTTCTAGTATTTTCAAATTTGAATCCTCTTTCAACTTTATTCACTTGTCTCTTACCTTTCTCATATTTTCCAATGACCTTTTTACTACTTGGGGATATCTCTATTGTATTATTAATCATGGAGATTGATTTATCCTTATGCTCTTTTATTCTCATATTTTCCATCAATGGAACATAAACTTTGGTCTAAGAAATATTTTTTACCATGCCAATAGGGGCATAATTTGGTACATTGCTCATAGTAATAATAGTTGGAGTAGGAATATTTATGTTTTCTATTTTCTTGGTAGTGCTCTCCTTTTGTGTGGATTTGTCCTTCACCTTGTCTTGATCAAAATTCATGTTTCAATGTTTTATTTGTACTAAAGGTGAGACAATTTGACCACCTGATATTTTAAGATTTTCTCCTTTAGTTTCAACATATTTTTTTTGAGACAAAATCTATTTCATATTTTTTTCCTTAATAAATATGTTTCCTAGTTTCCCCTAGTCAAGAAAAATTATCTTACTTCTCAGATTATAATTACTTTTGACCTAAGCTATAACAACAAAAGTTAAGACTTTGATCTATTCATAAAAATTCCTTTTTAATCTAATATCAAAGATTGAATATTTTTTGTTATATACCAATACACTTTCTTCCTCATTATCAAAGAATATCTATTGATGATAATAACATTTGATACATATGATCATCTATATCAACCTCAGTATCATATTCTTCTTTAGAAGGGTAACTTTCATCTATGGAGCACAATCTTATTGGCATCATATTTACATCATGATTTTCATAATAATAGATAACATCATGATGTATCTCATTGTAATCATCACATGGACTAAAAAAATCTCATAGGGATAGAGAAACCATACATTTTATAGGTGAATGTGGTAATTGGAATTCTACACACCAAGGATTATCTTCCACAACATTGGAATATGACTTATTTATAGGGTTAGGGATATATTTGCTAGATATTTTTTTTGATTATTATGGATGGACTTCCCATTATGCCAATTAGTATTATAAGGTTGATTAGATAATTTGGGAATTCTCTCTTCCTTGTGGTAATCAGGTCTATCATGGATCAAACCTTTCCCATTCCTAGAAACCTTATAACTTAAGTCATTTAATGCATTCATAACCTTATCCAACTTATCCTCAAATGAAGTTCCCCTATTTTGTTATCCCTTAGGATGTTTCAATATTTTTACATCATCCATTTTATGCCCTTTACCAAATGATTTTCTATTGGTTTTAATGTGAATGACAATTTTAAAGAAATCTTTCAAAGATTGAGGATCCTTATCTCTTAGTTGGTAACCTATTTTTGTATCATAAGAATTTCAGTACAATACAAAACACATTAATTTATTTGGTCTCAAATAAGGGGGAATCTTATTCATAACCCTACTAAATATAGCATTAAAATCATATACATACTAATTAAAACCCTTACTGATACTATTAAATTCATTGATTATAAATCTATGGTCAGTCTTTTCCATACATTTATCTCTATAAATCCTCTTAAAACCATCCCAAAATCCAATACTTGCATCATGAAAGCTTCTATATAAATCCCTTGGATCATCAATTAAGGATTACATGAACAATTTAATGATAACATCCTCATCTTCCAATTAAAAATCATCAATTAAATTCATAAAATCCTTCAGATTATCTTCACCAGATAAGAAATTATTATCAGAGAATGTAATGAGAGAAGCTCTCACTTCACTTGAAATTACATTGGTATAGCCAGGGATACTAGTGAAGTCTAATTGGCGGTATCTCTCAAGTTGCAAGGGAATTCTACCTTGAATATTACCACCACCCATATTGTCTTGAATATATTGTTGTTTATAGGCACTAGATCTCCCGTTAGATTAATTATTTTCCCACCAATGGGTAAACCCACAAAAGTGGTTTACAATTCGAGTGAGGAAGGAAAAGTTGCAAAAAATGACCCCATACAAAAAAGTTTTTGGGGTTCAAATGAACTCTTTAGTTGAGTGAACCAAAAGAGGGTTTGATAGAACCCTATTTTGAGCAAATCAATTAAATGCAAGGTCCCACCATTGGTGCCAAAAACATAAAGAATTTTTTGAAAGGGGTTCGCTCAAACCCCAGTTCACCCGAACCCCTTTTCCCCCTTCTCATACGGCACTAAAAAGTTCATAATTTTGTGCTTCAAAGCTCGGGTTGAGGATGAAAATGGAGGAGACTTCACAAACCCAGCTATATGATGGTAGTCC
The DNA here is from genome assembly GCA_007258455.2 of Sequoia sempervirens. Taxonomy (NCBI): domain Eukaryota; kingdom Viridiplantae; phylum Streptophyta; class Pinopsida; order Cupressales; family Cupressaceae; genus Sequoia; species Sequoia sempervirens. Next base: position 94,786,510 of record VDFB02281492.1, on the reverse strand, counting down.
TCGAACGAGCTATCCAACAAATATAATTTTAATATGTTTTGGTTTTATTATGTATTTGTTTTTTTAGTTTTATTAAACATAGGTTTTTCACTGAAAATCAAGCTCTTTGTTCTATACATGTGGAAAAATAGCATATTATAAAAAAAAATTGAAAAATATGAGTGCACCAAATATTGAAGTTCTTGATCCTACAAAAAAAAAGTGAATTTCAATACATACAAAAAAAGTTATGCATTATATGGTCCGCCTATGTCTGAACTGCAATTGGTTTCACTTTGAAACTTGATTAAGGAGAAGATATTCAATAAAACACTATCTAACCAATTGGAAGCACTAGATATCGTAGTTAAAAATCTAAATTCAAAAAAAATATAATTTTATCCTTCATGGAAAAAATTTATGTGTGATATGGTGAGCGTCACTCCTTAAAAATGTTGTTTACTAAAAATAGTTTTTGAAGGAGATGGAAAAGAAGTGCAATCTGATTCCAAAAAAATTAAAAATATATATTTAAAATCTACAGACAAAATGTGACAAATGACTAGTTTGCATCATCTTTAAATTCTTCACAGTTTAGCCGCTATGGGTGCCTGAAAGTGAATATTTAGTTAGAAAAAATTATTTCAACGTCCAGTTTGGCCAAAAATTGTAAACCAGTATTGTGGGATCACCACAATAGGTCCTCCAATATTAGGATTTTTTACTAGTTTTTTCCTTATTCCTCTAATATTGACATTCAGTAGAGGCATATTAGAAAAAACTTATGGATTTGGAACTAGGTTCAATGTGTGATTTATCAAACTATTTGGAGCTATTGAGGATATTTTGATCATATGGGAAAAGCAGGTTTTGAATGGACCTAAAACCATTTACAAACAGGTTTTAATGGGACCCAAAACTCATACATGGACAATCATGCTGCCAAAAGAAAAAGAAATGAACAACTAGTAGTGAAACAACAACAACACTTCAAAGGATCAAACTTGTAGCAAAACCAAGCTGCAAGAAACGATTTTGAAAGGAATCAAAAACCTAATAAAACCAAGTTTTTACAGGGACCTTAAACCCTTTACAACCAAGTTTTGGCAGGGACCATGAACCCTTAGACATCGCCATCAATAGCCATACAACAACAAACCAATCAGTCAGGAAGACAAAAGAACCACCTGAGACAATTAGGAAACCATCAGTGTGCAACAGCTAGATAACAACATAACACATAGCATCAACACCCACCCAACTCTCCAAGCCACTGGCTGAAAAAGCCATGTCACAAAAAACCAAATGATCAGAAAAACCAAAGCTCATCAACACCCCCTCTCCACCTCTATAGGAGTAGTCACCATGGAAACCCAAGCTACCACTACAACTATTAAGGATGTTGATACAATAGATAGAATTGGAATGGCCATTTTTTGTGGAATTGAATTTCCAACACTCATCATTGGGATACTTAGAAATTAATTTGTAGCAAGAAAATTTTGTGATGTACTGGTGAGAGGAACATTGTGTGAAGATATAATTGAGCTAACAAGGTTATTTAGTAAATTATCATTTCTCAAAGTGTCTATTATTTTCTTAAGATCATCTCTTATTCTCATAGCTTCAATTATATCCAATTCTACCATAATATCACTTACCTCTCTTATTCTTCTTCACTTTGAACTTGCTTCCCAAATATAGAGGTTATTAGGGAAATAGTATAAATATTAGCATTAATGTAAGGCTTAGTACCAGAGGTAGAAGAATCTATACACAAATAAGGACTTCCTACCTATCTCATGGGTTCATTATTAGAACTTATAAATCTGATCTAAAAAAATAGAACTATGAGCGTTAGCTTGGGTAGACAAACTTTCCTTAAGATCATATTCCCTTTGGATTTTTTCTCTTCTCAATTTTATCCACCATCTCATAATATTATGGACCCATCAAGTTCCTTTCATCTCTCAGATGTTCAACATTAAACATTGGGTTTTTGCACTACTACCTCCAATAGGGATAGTATTATCACTTCTTTTAAAATTCTATCTTGAAAAAGGATCAAGAATGTGAGTGAAAGACTTGTACCCTTAGCCTTCCATGTTTTCTTCAAACTGAAGAGATATCCCACCAAATTCTTTCTACGATCATTTTGGAATATGATATTCTTCCATCCATATTTTCAAATACATTTAATATTTAATTCATCAATTTGTAACTTTTTAGAGTCAACGCCCAAGAATGGGAATAATATCTTACAAAGACTAAAAGAACAATTACTGAATATTGAAAAATATCCAAAAAAATTAAAATATATGACAAAATAACCCTTATGTAAATACTTCTTTAACCCTACCCATAATTGACTACTAGACTCAAATAATTCATAAGATATATAAATTAAAATTATCTATCCCTCATAGAGTCACGAATATGTCAGTTTCTCTAATTGATGCCTAAAATTCTCTATAAAATAGCCATTTCTAGTTATCAAGAATTTAGGGTGCTAGCCAGCGAACAAGGGTTTCACAACCCTTTTACACTTTAGGCTCTACAAACCTAGGTAGGTGTACCTTTTATCAATATAACAACACAACCAAAAATTGTAACAAAATATTAAAATAGCATACTAATTCTCATATATTATGACAAGGATTTATAAACTTAATGAAAAAATTGGCTAAATTACTTGTATAATTTAGGATCATACCAATGAGAAAACCAAATAACTAATAATAAAGATAATTTTGAGATTATTTGGATATGGAACACGTCTAATTTCTCATATTGGTGCCTTACATTCTAGGTTATAGAGTCATATAACCTTATAAATGTTCCCTAATCAATAACTTAAAATATACTAAATGGATATGTGGCATTATTATATTACAATAAAGCATCCTATGTATAGTCTGAGTTCCAATTCTACTTAACAATCCTTGAATAACACAACATTATTAGTATCCCACTAACACCAACTTAACACATTACTTGAAAAAAATCCATTAATGAAATACTCATTATACAAATTTGTAGAGATGAACTCAAAGATCCTTGATCATTTTATTCATGAGAAAATGTCGAATCATACATTGGAGAACATTATAGTTAAAGCATATATTTGTGTATTTGTTTATTGTTACAAAAATCACATTTACAAACTAACTTCTCTCTAACCTAAACAAGACTTAACTTCTCTAAAAAAATATCTTCCTAAATACAATGCCTAGAATCACTTATAATGAGGAACAAGTCTCCTTAAAATAAAATTTGGGCATGGAAGATGATGATCCAGTCACATGAATCATGTGTCTCATATTTCATTTGACACTTTTATAGTTTTATTACAACATAATGAGAACAAAGCCTGTTAAAGAATATTCCCCTACTAAATACCTAGAGAAGATGTCGAAACCATTAAAATATTGAAACTAAAACCTACAAGGACCAATAGAAGCCAAAAAGTTGAGATTGAATGTTGAGAACCACTCCAAAATATTGTGAAGGCCAAAACTAATATCTACCTTGTCACATATTTGACTAGGATTTTTTCATTGAGACTTGATGACCGATTGCAATACAACTCAATATCTATTCATCACACTTTTCCATCTAGAATGCAAAATTCTTATATATGGGCCATTGAAATATTGATACTTTTAACATTATGTATAAGTGAGCATTGTATTTCATATCCAAAACTAATTTTTCATCCTTAATAAAGTTGTCTAAATGTGATTCCCATTCAAATAACTCATCCAAGGTATTATTCAATAACAAGTTTGGTTCCCCACTAGCACATATGAATGAGAGAGAAGGAACCACAGTGCCAAACTCACTCTTCCACTAGTTGGTGGCTTAATAATTCCATTACTATCCAAAATAATTGGCATGATATTCTCCTCCCTATTCTCATAGAATTTAAATTTTCCACTAAACTACTGCTCCAATTTTTCTTGATATGATGCTACTTCTCCTAGTAAGAAAATCATTTGATGTGTGCTCACAATAAATTTTAGAATTTTAGGGTCAAACCTAGGACTCTTGTAGGATTTCTATACTAAATTCATTCTTGGAATCCATTTTCCTATAACATCCTTCATATTATCTTGATGTTGCAAATATTGCATATTGGAATTTCTTAAATTAGTATACCATATCCACGTGTTTTCAAGCATTTTAACTATTTTTAATAACCTATATCCAATTAGGTCATCAACCAAATCAATTATTCTTTTGTTCTTGTCCTCTTTGGCTTCTTTTAATTGGTCCTCTAGCTCCTTAAGTCTCAAGTACATAGCATCCTTGTCCTATATTTGTACACCTTTTGAGCTTGATAGGGTGGTGACAATTGGAATAGGAGAACTTTGTGGTGAGGGTAGTAAATATTTCGCTTTATTGTATTACATCATCAATCTTAAGTGATCTAGGTGCAGTTTGTCATAATTAGCTCATTTTTTTTGTAGTAACTTCACTAAACAATTCAATGTTTACAACTAAAGTAGCTTCTTGGCTAGCTGGAGTATTTGATAATCTCTTGACAATTAAACTCCATATCAACTCCCTAATATTCCCTACTACCTTTGGTTTACTTGTTGATGGGGATATATCCCAGATAGTTAATGTCTCATATCTGGTTTTAAAATCAGACCTAAAATATGCTTTCTCAATGTGTTCATCAATAGCAAAGGCTTCTTCATCTTACCTTATTATATCTAGAGCTATGTAAGAGGTTATATCCCAATCATACAATAGAAGTAAACTAGCTTCCTACATCATACTTCTTGCCTCTTTAGGGGTTATATTATTGACTTTGAAATAAAATTACTTTAGGATATCCTTAGTAATCTCCTCTATCTGTGATAGGTTTTCCTCTCCTTTGGCCTTATTCAATTTCTCATGAAAATCCTCTCTTTTCATCCTCAACAAAATATGTGAGCTATATCATCTTGACAAATTCATCATCAAAAAATAATTATGTGCAATTCAAGGCCCTTATATCATTATCCTCCTCTCCACCACTTCTCAAACTAAATGATAGTCTATCTTGAGGAATGTCAAGGATTTTCACTCTTTTGTGAGAGGGCATAATCTAGTTCACTTCTTCTTCACCAATTATATTTTTTTCAATTTCCTCAGTCTCTTTCACTTCTCCAACATCTATGGAATTTGAAACTAGATGTGATTACATAGCTTGTGTTCTTTCTTATAATATATTCTCTACCACCATTGGAGGCTTATATGCTAAAGATTCTAAATCATCCATCATGATATATTGATCCTAGCAATAGGATCTTTGATTTCATGGAAGGATCCTCGATAATTAGAGTTTTCTTTTTTATTTTGTTCTTCTCCCTTCCATATTGCAACCCACTTTTTTTATTTTTTACTTTCACTCCATGATTAGCTAGAAAAATTTTTATCACATCTTCCTCAAATAACACCTTGTGATAGAAATTGGACCTCTTAGCACCAAGTTTGGCCTAATTTATAAAACCCACTGGATCATAGTCTCTTTTTAAGTCTAAGTCCATTCTGTATGTGACGAGGGTGCTAACCTGAGACACATAAAATCACACAACTAGAGAATTTTTATTATTATTCTGAATATGAAATTCTTACATGTAGAGGATCTCAAATCCTCGAACTCTGAAATACATGCAAGCTACAGAAACTACAAAATTCCCCCTTTTCGTAGTATGCGAACTTTTTCCCAAAAAGCTACAAAAATCAGAAAATTCCCCCCATAAATAGCTCCTTTTCAGTTTTGGGAGCCAAACAACATTTGAATTATGTGGTTTGGCGCCACAAATTACAAATTGAAATTCAAATTTTAAAACCCTATTTGAAAATTAGCACATTTTTGAAAGTTCACTAACTTTCGGGAGCCATAACTTTTGATCCAGGACTCTGTTTTTCAAACCGTTTGAACCATTGGAAAGGTATCGAAGTCAAGAACATGCTGAAAAATTTGCTACACCGATTTTGACAAGTTTTGGGGGCATTTTTGGGCCGTTTAATGCCTCAAATATGATCTGAAAGGTTTTTAGGTGCAATTCTGGGAGACTAAAACTGCAATATCTTTCAAACTGAGAATGCTCTCAACCTGATTCTTTCACCAATGTTCTTATTTTTTTGTTCTAAATCCTCCCATATAATTTTTTCCCCAAATACCTTCAAATTCCAATACCTACTAAAAATAGCAATTGACTAGAAAAAGTAGAAAAGCAAAACTAAAAGTTGGGAATTACATTATGACGAAAAGGGGCATCCAAAACTACAAAAACATCTAATAAACTTTAAACAAGAAATGAAAATATTTTTTGGGTGATGTAGGATTTCCCTTACACCACTGGATGCTCCTACATCAATATGATTATAGGATTGGATATACAAGCTCCAATCCTTCATTTCTAGTAAGGAAAAAATCTAAAAATAAAAGATATTTAGGGAAAAAGAACCCCTTCTTATGAGTCCTTAAATTAATTTTATCCAATTCATTTAGTTTCTAAATTATTTCCATGAAGTCCAACCTCTTTGGAACATTTATAGGTAGGACTTAAATAGAGATCCATATATTTTGATCATAGTAGTATTAGAATGGAGATGCTAGTCTCCCCAATTATGTTGAATTCCTAAACCATGTACCCTAGATTTTGGTCTTAGAAATTCCATTATCTCTTTTGGAAATATGTCTACTTTTGCACCTAAATATCTTAGTATTTTTCTTATGAATCATTCTTCAAATACCAAATAGTTGGAGTTATAGAAATGCATATCCCATATGTAGGTCCAAATTTGTATTGGAAGTAGGCAATTCTTATCATCATGTTGTCTTATATGTAAATCCTTGTCCCAAACATTTCTTCATCCGTACAAAAATATGTCACATAGTAGTGAGTACTATTTGAAATGAAATACCCTACTATCACTTTTTATGGATACCAATTATTTGTGCATTTCCTCTGCAATGAACGAGGAAAAATCAAACTCGAGGTTAAGGTCCATATTTTGTTTGTCAAAAAACATCATCATTATAGGCACTAGTATTTGAGCCTTCACATCCTTTCCAAAGATCTAGCATAGGGAATGATATGTTTTTATTAAATAATCTTCAATTATATCCTCATTGAAGGACTCCAATTTTGTAGGGGTGAACCTTACAGAATTTTTTCTACACCTCCTATTTTGTGCTTTGGCAACCAATTTACCCTATAACTTCATTTGACATTCTAATTCCAATTTACCAATTTAGGTTGAACACCTCTACAATATAAACCTTGTCAATTCTAACTAGCTCACCACCATTCACGACTACTATTACCCTAACATTGACATCATACTCTCCTGCCAAAGCTTTGGGTGATCCCACAATAATGGGTTACACTTTTTGGCCAAACTTGACATTGAACTAAAAATTTTCAACTAAATATTCACTTGCGAGCACCTATAACTACTAAACCATGAGGAATTTGAAGATGATACAAACTAGTGATTTGTGACATTTTGTCTGTAAATTCTAAATATTTTTTTTCCATCTCCTTTGAAAAATAGTTATTAACAGTAAACACCATTTTTTAAAGAGTGATGTTCACCGTATACAACATATTTTTTTTCTATGAAGGATAAAATTCTATTTGTTTTGAATTTAGATTTGTAACTATGATATCTAGCACGTTCATTTGGTTTCGTAGTGTTTTATTGATTTTTTTTTCTCAATTAAGTTTTGAAGTCAAACCAATTACAATTTAGACATAGGCGGACCGTATACAACATAAATTTTTTTGTATGTATCAAAATTCAATTTTTTTTGTTGGATCAAGGACATCAATACCTAGCACAAACATATTTTTTTGAATTTTTTTTTATAATCTACTATTTTTCCACATGTGCAAAATAGAGAGCTTGATTTTCGGTGAAAACCCTGTGTTTAATTAAACTAAAAAAAATACATAATAAAACCAAAATATATTAAAATTATATTTGATGGATAGCTCGTTTCAAGGACTATAATACTCTAGTTGGGTTTGTCAAGTTGACTCCATTTTCATCCTCAACCCGAGCTTTGAAACCCAAAATTTTGTAGAAAATTGCACATTGAGGAGGAGAAGGGAAAGAAGGGGGTTTCTATTGAACCTCCCTTCGCTAGAAGAGGGGGTTCACTAAAACCCCCCTTCTAGGAAACTTCCCTTTAAATAACATTAAAAGAGAAAAACCCAAATTTCTAGCTTAAACCCCCTAATTTTTTTTTAGCACCCAAGCAATTTGTATTCGTCAATGCAATTGTAACCCACTTATGTGGGATCACCCCTCTAATAAAGTCCACATTGATGAAAATTTTGGGACTACTAACTTTCATAGGTCAAAGTACCAAACATGTGAAATGGGACTTTTCAAAATCCTCCTCTTATATTAGTGTTCAAACAGTGACCATCCATTCACTGGAATTGTTGCATCTCTACAATACCTACATTGATCTTTCAAATTGTCTAATAGGATTTCCATCCCTTATGCATGTATAGACTTTATAGAGGACATAGGGAATTGGAATATGAGGTCTTTGTCTAATGGTATTTTCTTTTGTAATTTGAGCACTGGTTTGAATCATCTTAGGGTTTTTTTGGTGTAAGGGTTTTAAAATTTAGTGTTAGTTTTAAAATAAAGGTGATTCTATGGATTTCTTACATTATTAATGCAAAAGGAAAACCCTAAAAATAGATATGTATGAGAATTTATGAATTTTTTTAACAAATTAGGATAAAATTAAGGACTTACTTGAGTTCTTCTAGGAAACCCTAGTTCATTTCTAAGATGGCTAGAGAGCATGAAAATTAACAAATTCTTCACATTGAATAGATTTTTAGACTCTTAAAAATTCAATGAATGCTTATGGTAAAGAAAATCACTAGAATTTAATATATATAAGTCAATTTACACCATTACTTCTCATCCATGTGAATAGAGTGTTCAAACTAATTGTTCTACAATTTTGAATTTTAGCTATTGATATTTGGATAACACAAGCAAGATCAGCACTAGTCACAACCTTTTTAATCATGGAATAAATCCTAGGAATTTTAAGAAATTACTAACACTATCTATCTAAAATGAATAATGTTGATGGGAGCATTAGATAATTGAATGCATGGAAGGAAGAGATGAAAGTTACATTAACACCCTTTTCAATATACCCTTTATTAAAAAATGATAGTTAGATGTTCTCCTAAATATTAATGTATTTCATAAGGTTATAACCTTAAAAAATATGATTATTATATTCATAAAATATAATATAACATTATTGAATGCAACATGGAAAAATATTATTTAATTATTTTTTAGAAAAAAGGTGATGAAAAACCTTTAACTTATATTATAACTATAATATCTAACCTCTTAAAGTAATGAAGAGGCCAAAGGATAATTCCTTATTTTATAATATACACTACAAAATAGTGAAATCAAGAGGACTAATTGAAAATTGAGGAGGGTGATAACAAGACCACAAAGGGACATTATAGTGAACTAAATGAAGAGGTGGATAGAGAATTTCTTGGGAGACAAAAATTTTTGGTTATAGAGTTCCCATTAAAGAAAAAATACTATAAGATGCCATGGTGGAGTGTTCCTATGTAGGAAATAGACTTGATCAAAACATATTAGACTCCATATAGTGAAAGGTCCTATTTACTCCTTGTGAGATCGTAATAAGTGAAGAAAGATCACCATGCTATTGCAAGTCACTCTATATTTTAAAGCATTATAAATATAAGCCGTGTTGTAGCTAGTGGATAATGTTTTATTAGAGAAAATACCTCCTTGGAGGGCCTCTCATAAAGGTTCATCATAGGCTTCAATAGCATAGTGATAGGTTGAAGAAGAGAGAAGATAATATTGCACACAATTGTAAGCTACCACATCAAGGAAATCAAATTCTTGCACTATATCCATGTAATTGGAAAGGAATACCAAAAAAAATTCAAAGATAGGCTATCCTAGAATCCCCTTTGATTACACCCACACTAAAAATAAGTTTGAGTTCACATCAATGTGGGGACAATCAATGTAGAATTCATTCTCCATTAGAGTGGAATCAAGATGATCTATGATTGGTGGCCCCCATTTCTATGAGGTGAGGTAGATCCTTTTATTTCTTGACATCACTTCTTAGTAGATAGAGGCTAGAGTAGGAAATCAGGGGAATAAAATAAATAATTTCAATTCTATTAATAGAATGGTACTAACTCACCACTTAGGTTTTGGTGTCATGTTGAATGATCATTTAGAAAATAACTTAATAAATATTGATATGTGATACATGTGGTGATCTCAATTTCCATTATATCTTATTTTACATTAGTACCCAAGTTGGTAAGGGAATTAAAAGCCCTATTTTCTTTTCTATAGTAGTGGTATGATTCATTAAATGTGATTTCTTATAGCAGTGACTATATCAGTGACTATATCTGTTGGAGAATGTAGCTGATTTTACAATATTATACCTTTCTAAATTTGATTGCATTAATGATTACTTATGAATCTTCTAAGGAAATGTTTTTGAAACTAGTGGATCTTGTCATTTGGATGCCATATAGACAAGAATAACCATTCACTTCATTGTGTGTTCTAATAGCTAATTTGACTACTTATTCCATCAACATTATACTTTAGTTGTCTCTTACAATGCAACCTACACTAGAGAGACTTGGGGTTTCTTAAGAAGAACCATTAAGGTTCAATTTACCTATAGGTGAGTAGGATGCTCCCATTTTCACTTTGTCTCAATCTAATTTTACTTTAACTCCATTGATTGAGCTTGAAAATAGAGGGGGTTTAAGTAATGCCCAATTTATTAAAGTGGGGAGTCCCAATTGGATAATGGTTTGAGTTGAGTAGTGGAGTTGATTTTTGCCACTATAATGACTTCAAATATTGAGCTTTCAATTTTCTAGATTACGCATTCTATTTTGGAATTAATTTTTTGAATATGTTACTATTGTGTTCAAACCATAGATTCTAGATAAGTATTGATTGATTTACTATCTAAATTATTGTAAAAAGGGACTCCCAATAGAGAGTGGGAATATCTAGAAAGTGTTGAACTAGGGAGTCAGGAAAGGTTCCTTTCTACCCAAGTTCAAGTTTCAAACCCATTTCTATCACCAAATGTTGTAGTTGTAATTGATAAGGAGTGCACAATTGACGGATTTCATTATCCCCATTTATTCAAATGTTTTATCCTTCAATATTTTATTGTATAATGCAAGCCACGTAAAATTTGTAGCTTTAGGGAGACAATATTTATTCTAGTAGATTCTAGTGGTCCATAGACTAGAGGTGAAGGCATTAGTTAGAATTTGATAATCCCTTTCAATTGAATAAGAACCTAAGTTGGAAGCCATCATGTAATTTCCTCCTCATCAAATAAGAAGATAATTTTTAGCTTCAATTATGTATGAAGCATCACTTCTTGACTTTGAAGGAAAGCATAAACATAAAAAAAAATCCAAGTGGCCTTAGGAACTAATTTTTCAATGTGAATTGAGAGATAGTCCCTAAATTTTGTGCCCCATTATTGTTTTATGACTATTTTTTCCTCATATAGACCTTTTAATTATTAATATTAATCTTCTGAGTGATTAAGAGTGAGATCAATGGAATAATGTGTATATTTTATGGAGTCACAAGTTTTTATATTTTCCATATTCTTCAAAGGAATTATTTTAATACATCGCATCATATTAGAATGGATTCATTCATATATGAGTGCTTTAAAAAAATTAAACAATCCTCTTGATTTGTGTGTAAAAATTATTTTTATATGGTATTGATTTTACGATTAGAAGAGGTGGTTGTTAATGGATACATTTCTAGACGTGCTAACACACCATATCCAAGTCATCATTTATCTAGGTTTTAAAAGGAGGATAGTGATATGTTTATAAAGTTAGGTTGAGAGTTTTGATATGTGTGTGTGTGTTAACTCTTGAGTATTTAAAAGTTTCATTTTACAATTTCTAAAAAAACGTGGATCCCAGTTCTTCAAGTGGTCCTAGAAGCAAAGAGTTAGAAATTGTAGAGACCAAGAGAAATATCTAGAAGATCAAGAATTCTTTTTATTAAAAATAGAAACCATGTCCTTAATAAAGATTATTGATAAAATGTAATAGGGTGATAGTATAAATTATTATCATCTAAAAAATCATTAAAGATGACATTGTAAAAATTAGACTTGATTCCCCAAGGTTGGTGAAGTAAAATTCACCATATAGTAAAGGATTCAACTATAAATTAATGATATTTATAAGTTTTTAGAAATATTTTTTAAGAAAGAGTTCTAATTCTTGAAAAAGGAAGGATCTTATTGTCTTAAAAAAAAAATTGGGTTGGTTTTGATGCAAGGGCATCCTGGGGTACCAAGCAATCTTGCAAAACCAAAAATATTTTAAAATTTTGTGCTTGTGTTTTATTTTGATTTTTGGCTATAGGTGCAAATTGCTGAAATTTTCAACTCTTCCATCATAGCAGAATTTGGTGATGGATTGTGGGAAAATAAAATTATTAATTGATTCATTTTTAAATTGTTTTAAAAGATGTTAATTTTACAAAAAAGGAAAATCTTACACCCAAGCTTGGAGTGGACATTTAATATGCTCTACAACTCCACTTTGAAATTTGAATTTGTATTTTGATGCAAGTTGGGAATGCAAGGTGTTGAGGGAGAGTGGAAATAGTGGGTTGGAGAGTGGGAAGAAAATTTTTAATTTCACATTGAATGCCCAAGAAGAGGAAATCCATGCGAAGAAGGAGTAACGAGCATTCTAGAGGTTTGACTGGCATATTATTATTTTTGGGAAAAGAGAAAAGATTGTCTAGGTCGTAACTGTGAGACCCAGTCTCAGTAAAACAACCATAAATTTCACATACAATAATGAAATTAATAATTTCAAAATGATCCAAAAATATGGAAACGAGGTGCACCAAACCCATAAAGTGTTTTAGAAAATTCTAACGAATGATAGAGTATTAATAGATAGAAAGTGACGGGTTTTCCTGGTGGTTTAGTAGAGGTTGTTTTGAGAAACCAATAGTGGTTTGTTCTCACACAATTTCTATATATTGATACTTTCAATTTGGTGAAGGGGGATTTGGAGAAGAGGAGTTTTTCATACTTAGATGTTGCTGGAATGAAGCTAGAATGTTGAGTTGCAGATTTTTGTATGTGTAAAGCCCATGATGTATGGGAGCATATGAGCTCCATGATTATGTAATTCATTTTTCAGATTTTGAAATCAAAATATGTTGCAGATTTATCTTCCATATTTTGTTGTTAATGTATATTTGCATCCTTCTTGCATAGTGTTGTATGTGTGTTTGATTTTAGATTTGAAAGGGAGATTTTCCCTCTCCATCAATGGTATTAGAGCAGGAGTTCCTGAGTGGTATTAGTAAGAAGACATTTTTAAAGGATTTGAAGAACTGAGGTTCCCATGATTGAAAACAGACTGTCAAAAGAGGCAATTTACAATAATATTGGTAAATATTGGAAGAGAGTTTTGTAAATAGATTGCTGAAGGAGGCAGTTTAGAGGAGACTACAGAGATTATGAGACATGGAGGATGAGACTACATATATTGTAGTGGTAGAAGAGAGTTCTTCAGGGTACACCTATGAAGTTGATAAGGATGATTTACTCATTCAAATTGAAAGAGAATGAGATCAACTTATTGCAAGGGAAGCAAAAGTTGCAACAGTGGAGGATACTGAGGTAAAATTTATTTTTGATAAATATCTTTATGAAGATGAATGTGATTATAATGAAGTTGCAGCAGAAGAGTGTCCTTTGAAGGACATAGAAGAAAGTGAAAGGGATGATTTATTGATGTGAATTGCAGCAATTGAAAGAGAGTGGGATGAGTTGATCTCAAGTCAAACAAAGGTTGCAGTACAAGGTGAGGTAAAATCAAATTTTAATCTTTTCTTTGATGAAGATATGAATGTAGAAATGGAGAAATTTGTTGCAGTAGAGAAAGAGAATAATGAGGACTTGTTGGTGGACATGAAGCATCAAATTGATGTAGAGGTAAATTTTGTTTTTTATACATTATGTGATGAAGAAATTGATTTGGATGTTGTGGAGAGAAAAGAAAAGTTAGTCAATATGAAATAACTTACAGTAATAGAATTTACAATAAAGAATTTTCAGGGGTTGCAAATTTATATGAAGAAGTTGTAGGGTGTAAGACCCCATTTCACAAGTGATTAATACTAAACATAATTTGTGACATGAATTTCTTAAATTTATGATTAGATATATGGTGAATGATAAATAAGGTGATCTTTTAGCAAAATCCTTATAATTTCATTTTGAAATTATGTTCTATTGTCACTACTTTGAAGGTGGAATACACTAGTATACTATCGAATGTAGATTGAAATTTAAATGGATTATTATATGGTTAAAGTTTAGAAGATTCACCTAATAGATTAATGTGATATAAAATGTTACTTATGATCATGTTGGTAATGTGCAGGAAGGTAACGGTGTTAGCATGAGAAGGGAGGACCATCGAGAGAAAATCAAAAGATATCTTCTTGAGGATTTAAAGTTAATATGTTGATAGATTAAGAGGAATCAAATAAACAAATAAGGGGATAGATAAATGTTGGAATCAAATCAAATACATCCTTGGGAAGTTCTAAGTGTAGCCCTATTTGACTTGGAAGGGTTGAGGTTTGATATTTTGATTGGGTGATTATGTTTGAGTAAGAATCCAATTGTAGGACATGTGATGTGAGTATGGTTGGGGTTGGAACCCCTGGTCAGGATCAAAATTCGTATGGATTCTTGTGTAGGCTTTGAAAAGGGATTATGGAGTCAATTTCCTTGGTTTTTGAACAAGAATAGACCCCTAGGACCTATACCTATGGGTTTGGAACCTTTTTAACATGTGAACTTGTCCTTGGGGTGTGAAAAGACCCCTCAAAAGTCCACATTCATGAATGTGGCGAATTCAAAAAGTGTTGGGGCTTGAGAAGAGTGACTTGTCACTCTCAACCTTCTACTCCTCAAAAAGTTCTTGGAATGGGCACAAGACTCACACATGTGAGAGAACTTGTGGGAAAGAGTGTGGGTTTGGAGGATTCCTATATATCTCAATAGGATGGAAGATTTTGGGCATTGCCCACTTCTCCTTATGGAGAACTCTAGTTGGGAAAGAAGAAAGAATAGGAAGAAGAAAGGAGGGTGATCAAGAGGGCTTGGTTGGAGAGGCAAGAAGGGTAGAAGAGTTCAATCTCTCATGAAAAGAGATAAGTTTTCCTTTCTCCCCACTCTTTATTGAATTAATTGTTGTAACAAGATAGTATGTTTGAAGGAATGTTCATTGAGTATGGGGAGTGGAGAGCTTAGATGTTATGTTATCTTTAAATCTTTGTAAAATATTGAGAAGACTCCATATATCATTTTGGGGTTAGTAAAATCCTTGCTCGGGGGTATGGCTAGAGCCCATGAGGCTCCATGACGCCATTATGGAAGGGTGGAGAGCAAGACCTTGATCATGAGTTGTAAGTTATTTGCTTCCTCAAATATTGTGGTAATATTGTAAGTCTAAGAAGATGGGATTCATATTTTTTTTACTATAGAAATGAAAAGAGCAAGTCTTATTCATTTGGGTGTGGTCATTGTACTTTTAAATACCATTGTAATATTGAAATTTAGTATTTTGTTTTAGAAGGAAAATATGGGAAAGAGGAAGCTTTGTTCATTTTTGTGTTAAGTATTGTTTGAAGGTTAGCATTTCTAATAGAATGAGAAGATAAAAAAAAAAAAAAACATAAGCCTCGATCCATTGGCATACAAAATATTTAGTTTTCTCATTATGATGACAATATTGAAAGTTAGTAGTTTTCTCAAGAAAAAAAAAAAGAATAAGTTATAACAGGTTTATCTTAACAAAATAGTGTCTTGTACATAGTTTCATGGTTGTATGAAAAGTATAGTTCAATCTTTTTGTTAAGAAACCAATTATGATGGTTTTGAAAGATAGATATGTGAAGATCCATCAATAAAAGGAAATAGTCTTAATCTAAACAATGAATAAAAATTGGGAAGAAAGAGAGACAGTTGCCAAACAGATAATGTCTAAATATACCTCATAAAAGATGGAAATCCAAAGTTATATTTTGATGGAAGTTATTTTGTGAGTAAACCAATTGTTTTATAAAAGCATTAAGATCTATATTTCATTTTGTCTTCACAATTTATGTTTTCTAGTAAACTGTATTTTACGAAATCTGTTTAAAAAAAAAATAAAAATTTATGCTTAGAGAAATCCAAAAGAAGAAAATTGCAGTCCAGCAGCAAGAGGAATAAATAAATAAGAAACAAGAAAACAGACAGACATGTGTGACTATCATCTAGTTGTTGATACCAATAAACCAAATATGTCTGTATACTTTGGTTAAATAGAATCAGTGAAACACATAAATTTGTGAATATTCAGTTAAAGAAGCTTTACATGAAATTTAACCAGTCATGACAGTGTAAGTAAAAATTATAGTTGTTAAATATTACAAATAAACGCATCAAATAAATATCCTTCTAAATGTTACACAAATTTCATAGCAAGTATACAACAGTAAATCAATTAGTAACTTCTCTAACTTCTGGAACACTTTCGTTTAACTGGTAATAAAGAGATCAGTAGTAAGAGGTGGTGCTTGAATGAGGAGGTTCTAGTAAGCCATCTACCAGGGAATGTAAATGTTGCGTTGTATACTATCTGAATGCATTTTGGAGAACATTAATGATAAGGCTAGGTAAGCCTTCTATGGTCTAATCCAAATATTTCAAATGGAATTGTAAATAAAAAGGAGACAAATTATTGGGTTTCCCTCCTTTTCAAGCAGTCCTCAAACCTGCGATTTGGACTGTTAGGTGGACGTGAACAAAGAGAAGACTACTTCTCTGTGCCTTTAATAGCTCCAAGGAATTACAACCCTAAGCATTTTAAGCCTCTGCAATCATAAAATACTAAGATCCCCTCTATCCAGAGCTCCTAGCTGCAAGCGAAATGAAAAGAAAGAGAGGAGAATCGAATATTCAATACTTATGCTGCCAAGTTGTCGCAGTCATAGGTTTAACTCAGTCATCTAGAAAAAGCTGGATCCATCCATGGATCAGATCGACAGTTAACTTAAACTATAAAGGAAGAGATAATTATTCCTACTATTAAATTATGATAAGAATGCATTTCTTGCAGACTTAAACATGGAGTAAGTTAAGCAAAATAGCTTGGGACTTGGGTTTGGGGTAGGTGAACAGCAACACTCTTCGATGGGAAGATAAGAAAAAGATTCTTACAGCAAACGTCTCTACTCAAACCAAATCCCAAATGGAGGAAATTTCAGTAATTAAGTTTATGGAATGTAAAGATATTGAGGAATAGTCTGTCTATCTTGAATGGGGTGCCCAATGCATCGCGCTAAGTCTTGAGTGCATATTAAACGACTCATCTTACTTTATACTTGGCTCAGTGCTGACCTCCCTAGAAGACTTGAAAGAGATATTCAGGAAACGTATGGTAGGTGTTTTAAGACTGGTATAGCTAGTTCATAGGGTCCTCCATTGCGTAGAAATTCCTATAAAGAGAGTTGGCGCAGGAGCTATGATAATGGTGAAAGATTTGACAGTCAAGATATGGTCTCATA
Source organism: Sequoia sempervirens (assembly GCA_007258455.2). NCBI lineage: Eukaryota > Viridiplantae > Streptophyta > Pinopsida > Cupressales > Cupressaceae > Sequoia > Sequoia sempervirens. The sequence continues at coordinate 94,768,816 of VDFB02281492.1, read as the reverse complement.
TCACTCTTATTAAATGCGAGCTCACTGTGAAATCAACGTAACAATTGTCGATTGGATTGCAGTTTAGTACCAGTTCCAATCGTAGTGGACACAAATATCCATGCAGAAGGATAGATCAGCTTGACATGACATTAGCAGTGCCTGCGAACTGGATAAATTTACATGTTCAAACACCAAGTCATTTACTCCTTGCCAGCGCTTGAAAGAGTGTTGTCATCCAACTTTGGGGCTCACGTCTCCCACCTTCGATGTGTCACAGCTATGAGTTGACAAGAGAGAAAGATTGGATCTGAATTTGCTGCGCCTCGATAACCATACGTCAGTAGCCTGTTGGCTTCACAAGATTCTCGTAGGTGAAGTACCACGATAGAAATTCCTTGGCCGACTTTTGGATAGGGCGGAATTAACATAGGGTTCTCATACTAGCAATTTCTGTGCAGCAGGAGGAAATAGACCAGTGTATAAAGTAACATAAAGTAGAGAGAGCTCCTAACACTCTGTCGTCCAATAAGCTTCGAGGGCGAAATCATCATTATAACACTCCTGTAAAAGACTATCGACAGAAAACATTGTTACTGGCACACTATGTCATTAACGTAGCAAATGTTTGAGACATCAACGAGATGTCCATGTGGTTGAAAATACGTTTAAAACTATATATATAATTATGTCACTCAACAGATAAATATTTGAAATTTAATAGGCAGCAATGTCCATATAAATGTTACTATATCATTAGGATTAATTCATTAATATTGTAATCCTAGAAGTAAGAAAGGTGGATTCTAGGGTACTATCCATAGTAATAAGAATCCTTATTAAATAAGGATAATTTTATGGGTAATATTAGAAGTTACAATATTAGTACATATATATATATTCTATTAATATTAGTGTCCATCGAAATACTAATTTAAATATTACATACATTAATACTAGTATTAAATTAAAATAATATTGCTGATAATGTTAAAGAAATCTAATATAGATAACTTATATTAAGTCAATATTAAGTATGGGTTATGTCATAACTAAATTAGTCTAAAATATTGATATTGGAAAACTAATAGTAATAACACTACCTTCGTTTACTACTAAAAATGGAATTGTGTTTAAAACTCTTATAGAGGTTATGGTGTTGGTGACATTTTTACCATGGTTATACCCAAATTTACCATTTTAATTGCCTCACATAGGAAAATCTATAATGTTGTGTACCGTACTAAATAGTATCGATGCATTATTACTTGTAATAGAGTTAATTCCAATCCAAATGATATATTGGAATAATACTAATTTTAGCATCACTCTATTAATAATTAGAAGTATGTCGAGGACTGGGATCAAGGCTTAGGACTAGCATTAGCTCTGTTATGATTTCAGCATTCATGTCTAAGGAGTATTGTGAACACGCAATTTCTTACAACTTGTCTGACTAGGTATACCCAATAAAAATAAATAATTAAATAAATAATGCAAGTGAAATTAGTACTATGCTTGTAGTCATTCAATGATGAAGTGTAAACAAGTATGTACCAAGGTTAGTTTAAAAGTTTAGATGTGGTGTGTTTCCTTAAACTGCCAGTGTTGGAAACCCTAACCTTGCAACAAGTAGTTAATTGTAAATAGGATATCATGACCTTACCTCAGTCATTGGGACACCTAATGTAATTTTTATTTTATTTTATTTTATTTTTATTTTTTTTGACCTAGGTTATCGAGCCTATCCTGTGCATGTTGAAGGTGCGTGTGATGGGCTCCACTCACCCGAATTTACTTTCCTTCCCTTACCCTACACCTAGAAAATATGTCATCAAGGATGACAACCTTACACCAGCATGTGATATACATTACATACACATGGTTAATTTTGTTGGATTTTACATCGTTATTTTAAAAAAAAAAAAGTTAGTAGCATATTCGCCCTAGAGTAAATTATGGGCATTACATAGGGGTAGATTTGTGTATGTTGCAAGTTTTGATGTGTATGATGAGGTAATTCGGTGGAGGTGGTTAGATTTTGGTGGGTCAAGACCCATGGAAGAAGAGAAGAATGGTAGGAAGAGTTGTTGGAGGAGAGAAAAACTAGTTCCAGCAAGATGTTGGAAGAAGAGGAAGAAGAAAATACTTCATGTGCACTTTGGACATCGATGGAGTTTTTTGTAGATTGCTTGCAATCTGAAAGAATGGTTCTACCATTCAACTCCACTTTTGTGAGCCTATGCTCACAAAATTTCTACCCCAGGTGTCTGATGTAGGAGCATCCTAGGGTACCAAGCAATCTTGCACAACCAAAAATATTTTAAAATTTTATACTTGTGTTTTATTTTAATTTTTGGTTGCAAGTGCAAATTGTTGAAATTTTCAACTCTTCTAGCATAACAAAATTTGGTGATGGATTGTGGGAAAATCAAATTATTAATTGATTCATTTTTAAAAAAAATTAAAAGATGTTAATTTTACAAAAAGGAAAATCTTACACCCAAGCTTGGAGTGGGCATTTAATATGCTCTGCAACTCCACTTTGAAATTTGAATTTGTATTTTGTTGCAAGTTGGGAATGTAGGGTGTTGAGGGAGAGTGGAAATAGTAGGTTAGAGAGTGGAAAGAAAAATTTGAATTTCACATTGAATGCACATGCCAAGAAGAAGAAATCCATGTTAAGAAGGAGTAATGAGCATTCTGGAGGTTTGACTAGCATATTATTATTTTTGGGAAAAGAGAAAAGATTGTCTGGGTCGTAACTATGAGACCTAGTCTCAATAAAATGGCCATAAATTTTTCATATGACAACAAAATTAAGAAATTAGAAATGATCCAAAAAGTGGGAAACGAGGTGCACCAAACCCAAAAATCATTTTACAAAATTCTAAAGAATGATAGAGCATTGATAGATATAAATTGATGAGTTTTCCTAGTGGTTTAGTGGAGGTTGTTTTGAGAAACCAATAGGGGTTTCTTCTCACACAATTTCTATATATTGATGCTTTCAATTTGGTGAAGTGGGGCTTTGGAGAAGAGGATTTTTTCATACTTAGATGTTTTTGCAATGAATCTAGAAAGTTGAGTTACAATTTTTTTTTGTGTAAAGCTCATGATGTATGGGAGCATATGAGCTCCATGATTATGTAATTCATTATCAGAGTTTGAAATCAATATATATTGCAAATTTCTCTTCCATATTTTGTTGTTAATGTTTATTTTCAGCCTTCTTGTATAGTGTTGTATGTGTGTTTGATTTTAGATTTGAAAGGGAGAGTTTCCCTCTCCATTAGTGGCATCAGAGCAGGAGTTCCTGAGTGTGCAGACAGAGCATCGAACGTGGGGCAGTTTGCACCAAGACCTAAGGGTGGAGAATGTGTGAATTTTTCTTACAAATGAATGTGCAAGTAGTAAGAAGACATTTTTGGAGGATTTGAGGAACTGAGATTCCCATGATTTTAAACAGACCGCCAAAGTAGACAGTTTATAATAATATTGGTAAATATTGGAAGAGACTTTTGTAAACAGATCCCCAAAGGAGGTAGTTTAGAAGAGACTACAAAGATTATGAGACATGGAGGATGAGACTACAAATATTGCAATGATAAAAGAGAGTTCTTTAGGGAACACCTATGAAGTTGAGAAGGATTATTTACTCATTCAGATTGAAAGAGAATGGGATCAACCTATTGTAGGGGAAGCAAAAGTTACAGCTGTGGAGGATACTGAGGTAAAATTTATTTTTGATAAATGTTTTTATGAAGATGAATGTGATTATAATGAAGTTGCAGCAGAAGAGTGTCCTTTAAAGGACATAAAAGAAAGTGAAGGGGGGTGATTTATTGATGAAAATGGAAGCAATTAAAAGAGAGTGAGATGAGTTAATCTCAAGTCAGACAAAGGTTGTAGTACAAGGTGAGGTAAAATCAGATTTTAATATTTTCTTTGATGAAGATAAGAATGTAGAAATGGAGAAATTTGTTGCAGTAGAGAAAGAGAATAATGAGGAATTGCTAGTGGACATGGAGCATCAAATTGATGAAGAGGTTAATTTTTTTTTCTACATTATGTGATGAAGAAATTGATTTGGATGTTGTGAAGAGAAGAGAAAAGTTAGTAGATATGAAAGAATTTATAGTAATAGATTGTCATTCAGGGGTTGCAAATTTATATTTAGAATTTGTAGGGGAAGATTTGTGGATGTTGCAAGTGTTGATGTGTATGATGAGGGAATTTGGTGGAGGTGGTCAGATTTTGGTGATTCAAGACCCATGGAAGAAGAGAAGAATGGTAGGAAGAGTTGTTGGAGGAGAGCGAAGCTAGTTATAGCAAGATGTTGGAAGAAGAGGAAGAAGAAAATGCTTCATGTGTACTTTGGATAGTGATGGAGTTCATTGCAGATTGCTTGTAATATGAAGAATGGTTCTACCATTCATCTCCACTTTTGTGATCCTATGCTCACAAACTTTATACTCTGGGTGTCTGATGTAGGAGCATCTTGGGGTACCAAGCAATCTTGCACAACCAAAAATATTTTAAAATTTTATGCTTGTTTTTTATTTTGATTTTTGGCTATAGGTGCAAATTGTTGAAATTTTCAACTCTTCCAGCATAGCAGAATTTGGTGATGGATTGTGAGAAAATCAAATTATTAATTGATTCATTTTTAAAAAAAATTAAAAGATGTTAATTTTACAAAAAGGAAAATATTACACCCAAGCTTGGAGTGGGTATTTAATACTCCACTTTGAAATTTGAATTTGTATTTTTTTGCAAGTTGGGAATACAGGGTGTTGAGGGAGAGTGGGAAGAAAAATTTTAATTTCACATTGAATGCACATGTCAAGAAGAGTAAATCAATGCTAGGAAGGAGTAATGAGCATTCTGGAGGTTTGATTGGCATATTATTATTATTGGAAAAAAGAGAAAAGATTGTCTAGGGTCATAATTGTGAGACTCAATATTAGTAAAATGGTCATAAATTTCTCATACAAAAACAAAATTAAGAATTTCAAAATGATCTGGAAATCTAGAAACGAGGTGCACCAAACCCAGAAACCATTTTAGAAAATGTTGACGAATGATAGAGAAGTGATAGGCAAAAAGTGATGGGTTTTCCTGGTGGTTTAGTGGAGGTTGTTCTGAGAAACCAATAGTGGTTTCTTTTCACACAATTTTTATATATTGATACTTGCAATTTGGTGAAGGGGGGCTTTAGAGAAGAGGATTTTTTCATACTCAGATGTTGTTGAAATGAAGCTAGAATGTTGAGTTGCATATTTTTGTATGTGTAAAGCCCATGATGTATGGGAGAATATGAGCTCCATGATTATGTAATTCATTTTCAGATTTTGAAATCAATATATGTTGCAGACTTCTCTTCCATATATTTTTTTTATTGTTTATTTGTAGCCTTCTTACATAGTGTTGTATGTGTGTTTGATTTTAAATTTGAAAGTGAGAGTTTCCCTTTACATCAAGTTTCCAACCAACTTTCCAAACAAGATAAACCTATTCCAAAAGAGTAGAATTTTTTTTTTCTCCCTTTTAATATTTTATTATAAGAAAATATTTATAAACATAAGTGATAAATTAATTTAATTATTGACATCAAGTTAGAAAAAGTTCAATCATCCAAATAAGATAAATACTTCATTTCTACTATATATCTATCTATCTTGTTGATAGATAGATAGATAGATAGATAGATAGATAGATAGATAGATAGGTTTATCTATAACATACATATGTAATTATCTCTTCACTATGAAAGATTTATCTCCTTCCATTTTATTAGTTCCTGTCGTATAGGCAGGAATACTTATGCATTCGCCTAGAATGCTTTTAACCGGTAGCATCGGCCAATCACATTTCGCCATTTAACATATTACTTTTTTTTTGTATAGTTTGAATTTGGAGAGCTATTTTTTATATTGGAAAATTAGCATTTATCTAATTTCCTATTCGTCGGAGTAGCTTTATAAATCATTTTTGTTTTAAAAATTCGGGAAAATGCGAACGCATAAATTGATTAAATAAGTTTAAGCAAAGGCATAGTTTTAATAAAACTGGCAGCTAGAGGTACGTAATCCATGAATGCAGATTAAATGCACTAAAATATCAGGAAAATGCGAGTGCATAGATTGATTAAATAAATTTAAGCAAAGGCATAGTTTATAAAGTTGGCGGGTAGACGTACGTAATGCATGAATACAAATTAAATGCATTAAATGGCATCAGGCTCGAGGTGAAGGCGTTGGAATGGCTTGGTGGCCACGCATGGCCAGGGTAGTCTGGTAATTCAATATAGAGTTAAGCGACTTGGTATGCATCTCTATTCCTTTGTGTGTGTTGTTTCTGTGTTTTGTAAGCGCATGTTGGTGTTTGTAGCGATTGAGCAGGAGATTTTGTAGTTGCAGAATTGTGCACTGGATAGGGAGAAACTAATTGCTTGAGGTCAAAAGAGGTAACTTTATGTTGTTTTCTTCTATTTGATATGAGAAATGCAAGTAGGGTTTCATAGTGCTTTAAGGCATTCTTATACTTTGAGTATAAATTTGTATTTTAAACTACTTTTAGTATTATCTATTCGAATTTCTTATTGAAATGCGAAGGTTTCATCTGCGTTTGATAGGAATTATGTAGAAACCCTCTTGTCCATTTTACTTCATACATGTGAGCCCTGTAAAGTTTGTATATTTTTTATTACTGCAAAGCGGTCCCATAAGGAGAGCTTTGGAACCAAAATTATGTCAACGTGTGCGATAATGAGAGCTTTGGAACAATGAGTCGACAGTGTGTTGCTTTGAGCTTATTCGTTGTCATCAAAGCATAAAGAATAGAGGGATTTTGTTTAAAGTCATGGTTATTGTCCTCGTAGGCATAAATCCAAACGATGGGAGCATACAGAAAATAGGTGAACTCTTTGACAAAACCCGTCAAAGAAAAAGTATTATATATGATTATTTGTTTATCTATTCATTGATTTGTAGAACAAAAAACGGGAAACAAACCCTCTTGTCCATTTTACTTCATGCATGTGAGCCCTGGAAATTTTGTATATTTTTAATTACTGGAAAGCGGTCCCATAAAGAGAGCTTTGGAACCAAAATAATGTCAACGTGTACGATAATGAGAGCTTTCGAACAATGAGTCGACAGTGTGTTGCTTTGAGCTTTTCCATTGTCATCAAAGCATAAAGGATAGAGGGGTTTTGTTAAAAGTCATGGTTATTGTCCTCGTACGCATAAATGCAAACAATGGGAGCATACAGAAAACAGGTGAACTGTTTAACAAAATTTGTCAAAGAAAAACTATTATATATGATTATTTGTTTATATTTTCATTCATTTCTAGAACAAAAAATGGGAAACTAATACAATAGGAGGTAGTTATAACCCCCAAAAAGAATCAAACCTGGAACATGAGCAACATCCAAAAAATTGTGCTTTAGAGTACCTAATGCACTAGAGAATTTACCATAGCAGAATACAAATTTTCATTTGCACAGAGATAGACAAAAGAATGCAGTAGAAACCTACTTTCTGCCAGTAAGCATTTAAATTCTGTCAGAGGTCATGGTTATTGTTCTCGTAGGCAAACATGTAAAATACGAAAGCATTTATAATCCAAGTGAACTGTTTTATAAAATTCCTCAGGAAAATGTAGTCCCAGGGAATGCAATGAGCAATATGAGACGGTACAAGGGTAAATGAGAAATATGAACTTGCCTAAATCAACATGAATGAAATGTGAGATAGAGCTATTGGGTAATATGCTACATATACTGTGACATTTAAGCTTCAAAGAAGTCTCATGGCTGTAAGCCTGCTATCATGTAAAAGCCACATAAATATTCATTTTGCAATTGGATGGGGTCATTCTATTTCCATTTACCTAAGTTAATTTCATTTGGCTGTCTAGCAGTAACTATCAACTGTTTCATCAAACTTCATTCAAGCAGAAATCACAACACATGGTATCCATATAGAATTATGCACAAATACATAGTGACTACCATATTAACATGGACATAGTTTTCTATTGATGTTTTGTTAATTGGCTTTGAGTTATAGGTGTAATGTGCACAAGGATAATTATAACTATTGCTTCCTTTTAAATGTTATGTATTTAAACACTAATTAACTGTTACCTAATTAATTAGATATGAGATGATAGAAGAGTAAGTGAGAACTAGACACTAGATAAAAATGACAAAGTTAACATGTGAATATCAAGGTGCGTAGACTAAATATTCATTGCATTCCAAGGAACCACATTTCACCCAGAAATTTTGTCAAATAGTTCACTTGTGTTGTCTATGCCTCCATATTTTGCATGTGTGCCTAGGAGGAAAATAACAAGAACATATATGGACTTTAAAAATATTGGAATATTTACTTTTCACATTGGCTAAGAGTGCCCATATATTTTGAAATACATCTTCATGCTAGATTTACATGCAACTTGAAGTAGGGGCAATGTGTAATGGTGAAATTTGCACATGCATGTCAATTCGTATTTAGTTTTGGGCCCATTATTTTTAGACTACAAGAATCAAGTAGCCCCCTATAAACTACGATGCGCTTGGTAAACTTATTTCACATTACCAGTGATGCTGGCATGACACACCCTCCAATACCATGGGGACATGGGAGAGATTGACCCTCATGACCTCTTGCCTACAACAAGATGCTTTAGCCAATCGAGCCAAGACCCCCACCCTATTTTTGGGCTCATATTAATGGGATGTTTTAATACAATTACATATTGATACATGGCACCCTCTTTTGCTAATTTTAGCTCATACCTCAATCCCTATCTATCCTTAATTCCTTTAATTTACACTCATCCCCATGTATTCATCATGTATTAACCATTTATTGCACTCATATTTGAACACATTTCCATATATTTGGTTTACACCTTGAAGTTAACAATTTAACTAAAGATGCATTTCCATGCCACTTGATATCAAACCTAGTTGAATCCTAATATTTGTGAGATACAACCTTAATTTAGAATTAAAATTCTAAAACTCTCACCCTCTCCTACTAGCCATTAGGAGCATACTTATTGCTATGCTTTGGTATTTAAAGACATTCAATGTGCAACACAAATTACATGGTTGAACATAGAATAATCACTTTTAAAATATTTTAGCTTTGGAGCTTAAAAAAGGAATAAAATACAAAAAAATCAAATAGGTCATTTATACAATAGTACATGTCTATGATTATTCACACAAAATTGTAAAGCTAGTCCATATAGGGGGTTGAACTAAGAGAACTTGACCCTAGTGATCTGAAAAATCTCCCCTAACATCTGATAACAGTAAAATTCCTCTATCCTTCATGCTTTGTTGACAGTCAAAAAGCTCAAGGCAATTGCGAGTTTGGGTTCGCTTCTCTAAATTCGATTTTCTTAACAGTTTCCAAAGCATTATGAACAAATTGTCCTTACATTCCTCTGAAGCTCTTACTATGTGACAAGACTAAAGCACATTGGCTCCAAAGCTCTCACTATGGGAGAACTCTGCACAATGGACAAAAGTGTTTCTACATAATGCCTATGAAACCACATTTCATAACAAGTTCTACCTGTTGTTCAATGCCAAACTAGTTGCCAATGAACAAGAAAAGCTTTCAAACTCTCAGTTAACATGTAAATGGCTGGGTAAAATGTATACATAGACACATAGTTGCACACAAGCATTTAAAGCAGATGCAATAGTAATCTGTTATATACACACATACATACATGGTAACATAGATACATGCATACATATATACATAATTACATGCACACATATATACATGCATTCCTGTATGCATGGATGCATAGAAAGACAATGCTTCATGGGATTGTTAAAGAGATTACTTGCTTTCTATAGGACAAGTTAACTATTTTACAAAACTCCTCAGGAAAATGTGGTTCCGGGGAATGCAATGAGTATTAAATCTGGACACCTTGATATTCACATGTTAACTTTGGCATTTTAATTGAGTTGGTAGCTCTCATTTACTCTTCTTTCATCTAATATCTAATTAATTAGGTGGCTGTCAATTAGTCTTTAAATACATAATAATAAAAAGTAAGAAATAATTATAAATATCCTTGGGGACATTTTAATTATGGGTTGTGATTTGTACTTACATGTAGATGGATTAAGCACTCAAAATTCATAGTATATGTAGCATGTTAGCTAATAGGTCCATGCGACATTTTACTCATGTCAAAGTAGTCAATTCCATATTTGTCATTTATCCTTGTGTCATTAGATAACTAATTAATTAGGTGGCTGTAAAATAGTCTTTAAATGCATAGTAATTAAGAGAAAGAACAAATTACAATTATCCTTGTACACATTTTACCTAGCAATCAAATTCAAGGAACAAACATACCAAGCAAACAACAATTTGAGATTTTGTAATTGGAAAACTTAGACTGAATGCTTGGGAAGTTAGAAAATTGTATCTTGGGGTTATAAAAAGCTATGCCAAGTATGTTTTAGAATTCAAATTGCAATGCTGCCATAGAGCAGTGAAGTAATATTGCTTGATGAAATAATTTGACTTTGTGCAAAAGAGCAGTTAAATTCATTGCTAGAGGATTTCTGGTACAAGAACCTATGGGAACTAGTTTGTCTAGTTAATCTAATTTACATTTATACTTGTGTCTCTTGAATCTAAAAAATGCTTGCTAGTGTTTTATTGGTTTTGGCTATTAGTATCCATCGCAGTAGGAGTATTATATATTGCAGATGTAATTTTGGGAGTTGTTTGCGTTTTGGTCATTTCCTTGAGCTTTATTGCCATTCTTTTAGAAAAACAAACAAATGGTCTTTGTTTTCTAATGAAAGATTATTACATGGTGCAATGCTTTTGATTGGAGGAGGAGAGGTGGTGTAGCGGTCCAACTGTAGCAAATTCTTCAAGAAAAGAGTACAAGGTGAGTTTCTAGAATGAACCTTGCCCTTTGTTTACAATTGCATAGAGTAGACAAAGAAAAAGGTTAATTCAAGATTCTCACTATATTGATTGTACTTGTAGACATACCGTTGCTTTTTGTTACAAGGACAATCTTTACAAATGGGTATTGTGAGTGGCATATGCTATATGGTTCATAAAAATTAAGCGATTGGGGTTCAAAAGTAGATCTTCATTGCAATAACATGATATCAGAAATGCAATTACTATCCAATCAATTTCTTTGGTGGTTGATTGTACTTTATAATTTAAACATAATCTTTTTTATTTTTAGAGTTTGATTCTGAAGCCAAATGCATACTTTGATTCAAACTAATGGCTGAAGATACACAATTCATTGATACAAAATCAATGCATTGAATGGCATCTGACTAAAGGGGAGACTGTTTGGATTGCTAATTAGTCTTTGAATATATAACAATTAAAAGAGAGAAATAAGTATAACTATCCTTGGCCACATTTCACATTTTCACCTTTCAATCAAAGTCAATTAACAAAATAGCAGTTAGACGTAAAGAAGGATCAAGGAGTATGCTGATAGAAAACCATATTCTGGACAATGGCTAGACAATGTGTTGAAATTGCTTTATGAACTTTGAAGCAAATTCATTTTCCCTTCAGTTTACTTTCATTGTACATATTAAATGGAAGTTGGGTTTCGCATTGCTGCAATGCATTTGGATACTTTGATTATAAAATCATACTTTAAATCATTTTAAGTGTTATCCATTTAAATCTTTCATCTGAGTCTCAGAGGCAATGCACAATTGTCCCATAAAGAGAGCTTTGGAACCAATGTGGTGTCATAAAGGATAGATAGAGGAATATTGTCAAATATTGTGGTTATTGTCCTCATAGGCACACATGCAAAATATGGAAGCATATAAAAAGCAAGTGATCTCTTTAACAATCCCATGAAACATTGTCTTTCTATGCATCCATGCATACAGGAATGCATGTATATATGTGTGCATGTAATTATGTATATATGTATGCATGTATCTATGTTACCATGTATGTATGTGTGTATATAACAGATTACTATTGCATCTTCTTTAAATGCTTGTATGCAGCTATGTCTCTATGTATACATTTTATCTAGCCCTTTACATGTTAACTGAGAGTTTTAAAGCTTTTCCTGTTCATTGGCAACTAGTTTGGCATTGAACAACAGGTAGAACTTGTTATGAAATGTGGTTTCATAGGCATTATGTAGAAACCCTTTTGTCCATTGTGCAGAGCTCTCCCATAGTGAGAGCTTTGGAGCTAATGTGCTTTGGACTTGTCACATAGCAAGAGCTTTGGAGGAATGTAAGGACAATGTGTTCAAAATGCTTTGGAAGCTGTTAAGCAAACCGAATTTAGAGAAGCATACATAGAGAACAGAATAACATGGACAGATTGAGAAATGAATACATGTATACATGGATCCATGCATATTTGCATATAGCTACAAATGCATATGTTACATGGAAGGATGTATTCATGCATATTTGCATATAGCTACAAATGCATATGTCTATCTCTGTGCAAATGAAAATTTGTATTGTGCTATCATAAATTCTCTAGTGCATTAGGTACTTTAAAGCGCAATTTTTTGGATGTTGCTCTTGTTCCAGGTCTGATTCTTTTCGCGGGTTATAACTATTTACTGTTGTATTAGTTTCCCATTTTTTCTTCTACAAATGAATGAATATGTAAACAAATAATCATATATAATAGTTTTCCTTTGATGAGTTTTGTCAAACAGTTCACCTATTTTCTGTATGCTCCCATTGTTTGCATTTATGCCTATGGGGACAATAATCATGACTTTTAACAAAATCCCTCTATGCTTTATGCTTTGATGACAACGGAAAAGCTCAAAGCAACACACTGTCGACTTATTCTTTGAAAGCATAGCTGAAGGTACATAATTCATTGATGCAAAATTACTGAATGGCATCTGACTAAAGAGGAGGCTGTTTGGATTTCTAATTAGTCTTTGAATATATAACAATTAAAGGAGAGAAATAAGTATAATTATCCTTGGGCACATTTCACATTAACGAGCTACTTGATACATGTATCCATAGATACATGGATGTGGACATCTATCATGGTATCCATAGATGCGTAGATACATGTATCTATGAATAGATGTATCCATAGATACATCGACACATATATGGATAGATGCCTGTATACATATGCACATAGAAGCACAGATACATATATGCATGGATGCATCTATAGGTAGAAGAATACATAGAAACATAGTTGCATGGATAGATAGTATCTATGAATAGATGTATCCATAGATACATCGACACATATATGGATAGATGCTTGTATACATATGCACATAGAAGCACAGATACATATATGCATGGATGCATCTATAGGTAGAAGAATACATAGAAACATAGTTACATCGATAGATAGATGGATGCATAGCTGGATACATAAATGCTTAAATATGCATGTATGGAAATATTCATGAATTGCATATGAAGTTGCATAGATACACATATCCATGGGTGCATGTATACATAGATGCATGTATTGCAGTACACATGGATGCGTGTATATGTGTATACATAGATGCATGTATTACAGTACACATGGATGCATGTATATGTGTATCTCTGGGCAAGATCTTTGAAGCTTAAATGTCACAATATATGTAGCATATTACCCAATAGCTCTATCTCACATTTCATTCATGTTGATTTAGGCAAGTTCATATTTCTCATTTACCCTTGTACCGTCTCATATTGCTCATTGCATTCCCTGGAAGCACATTTTCCTGAGGAGTTTTGTAAAAAAGTTCACTTGGATTATAAATGTTTTCATATTTTATATGTTTTCCTACAAGAACAATCACCACGGCCTCTGACAGAATATAAATGCTTGTTGGCAGAAAATAGGTTTCTACTGCATTCTTTTGTTTATCTCTGCGCAAATGAAAATTTGTATTCTGCTATGGTAAATTCTCTAGTGCATTAGGTACTTTAAAGCACAATTTTATGGATGTTGCTCATGTTCCAGGTTTGATTCTTTTTGGGGCTTATAACTACCTACTGTTGTATTAGTCTCCCATTTTTCCTTCTACAAATGAATGAATATATAAAAAAATAATCATATATAATAGTTTTTCTTTGACGAGTTTTCTCAAAGAGTTCACCTATTTTTTGTATGCTCCCATTGTTTGCATTTATTCCTACGAGGACAATAACCATGACTTTAAACAAAATCCCTCTATCCTTTATGCTTTGATGACAACAGAAAAACTCAAAGCAACACACTGTTGACTCATTGTTCCAAAGCTCTCATTATCGCACACATTAACATAATTTTGGTTCCAAAGCTCTCTTTATGGGACCGCTTTGCAGTAATCAAAAATATACAAGTTTTGCTAATTATTCTTTAAGCACATAGCAATTAAAAGAAAGAAACAATTACAATTATCCTTGTGTACATTTGAACTGTTAATCAAAGGAAATTAACAAACTAGCACTGGAAAACCATGTGCGTGTTAAAGTGTTAGATAACATGTATTTGTGCATAGGTGTATATGGATGCTATGAGTTGTGATTTGTACCATTATGTAGCACTTACTATTACTTGTGCAATCAAGCCACATGGAAGTAGAATTCATAATTCATGGCATCCAGATACACTCAAGGACAAATAATATTCAAGGTTGTTGGCATCCTGATAACAAAGATGATGAGATACATCCAATTAGTGTATGTCACAACATCTTATTGAATCAAGATGATTTGGATAGGGAGGTTACAAATGAGAATCGTTATTGGTGTGTGAATAATGTTGTTTTTGAAGACTTGTGAACAAAATTGCATGCCAATACTATTAGTTAAATAATTAGGCAGCTGCTAATTAGTCTTTAAGTACATAATAATTAAAACAAAGAAATAATTACAATTATCCTTGTGTACATTTGAATTGTTGATCAAAGGCAATTAACAAACTAGCACTAGAAAACCATGTGCGTGTTAATATGTTGGATAACTTGTACTTGTGCATAGGTGTATGTGGATACTATGGGTTGTGATTTATGTTTGCATGTAGCTGGTTTAAACATTTAATAATTAGTGTTGGATAATGGAATGAAATGAACTTGGGAAAATGGAAATACAATGACCCCATGGAGTTGGAACATCAATGTTTATGTGGCTTTAACATGATAGCATATTTGCATACATGGGACTTATTTGAATCTCAAATGTCATACTGTATGTGGCGTATTAGCTAATTGGCTTAACATGATACCTTTCAAACAAGTTAATTCAGCGATCAATCAAGCTAATTGACTGATGAATTAATTGTGTTGAGTGGTTAGTCATACTTAATTATTACTCATCTTTATCCTCCATATCAGTTGAATCAATCTTGCCTATTCACATTGATAGATACACAATCTTTCTGACCATTTTCCTTGCTTTTAATAAAATAGGAGCTTTAGAGCAGGATATATACATTCATCTAAGCATGATAAGGCATGGATTTAATAAATAAAAGTAGCAATTTGTTACCTTGAGTAACTTGTCTCTTGGTGTTCATTCAATGAGCACAGGAACTTTTGCTCTATCACTGTAAACGTCCCCTTTGTATTAATAAAAGCTGTGAGTTTTGAGATCTATGCCTCTGCTTAAATTTATTTGTATATGGAGTAACATTGTTTTCAAATGCATGACTGATAATAACACATATATTAAAAAACTTTGAATCAAAATACACAAATCATTAAAAAAATAATATTTCCCTCTTTGCCTTGTATTGTTACAGATAGAGCTTCTTTTCAATGATCATATGTATACCTCACATATCCCTAGCCTAACTGTATTAACTTAGAGAGTCTTGAGAAATTGCCAGAAGAGCCGACTATTTTCATCTTTGCATAGGCATCCATTCTATTCCACACTATATTATTGTTCATATGTTCGTGTAACTTTACTTAAAAGCATTTGAACACAAAATGCTTCACAATCATTGCAACTTGCAAGTGAATTCAAAAAAAGTTTACACATATACAAAGAACAGATAACAGATGGCTTAAAATATGCATATATTCAATCTTTAAAATCATAGAATTGATTGGTATGTGTGGAATGCTCATGGTCTACTGTTTGACTGGGAAGTTTTCCAAGCATTTGAAGACTAAAGCTTTTCCTTCGGCTTTCTAGCACTCACTTGGATAAACTGTTTTGTATAGTCTAAATTTTATTCGTTCCTAGCATCAAGGCAGGAATACTTATGCATTTGCCTGGAATGCTTTTAACCGGTAGCATCGCCCAATCACATTTCGCCATTTAACATATTACTTTTTTTTTGTATAGTTTGAATTTGGAGAGCTATTTTTTATATTGGAAAATTAGCATTTATCTATTTTCCTATTCGTCCGAGTAGCTTTATAAATCATTTCCGTTTTTAAAATCCAGGAAAATGTGAATGCATAAATTGATTAAATAAATTTAAGCAAAGGCATAGTTTTGAAACTGGCGGCTAGAGGCACACAATCCATGAATGCAGATTAAATGCATTCAAATATCAGGAAAATGCGAGCGCATAGATTGGTTAAATAAATTTAAGCAAAGGCATAGTTTATAAAACTAGCAGGTAGACGTACGCAATGCATAAATACAAATTAAATGCATTAAATGGCATCTGGCTTGAGGTGAAGGCGTTGGAATGGCTTGGTGGCCACATGTGCCCAGGGTACTTTGGTCATTTAATATAGGGTTAAGCCACTTGCTATGCATCTCTACTACTTTGCGTGTGTTTTTCTTGAGTTCTATAGACGCATGTTCTGAGGAAGAGTTTGCAGCAACTGAGCGGGAGATGTTATAGTTACAGAGTCCAAATCCAGAAATGAGTTACTTGAGGTGATAATTTGTTAATTTTTAGAGTTTCCTTACATTGAAGTTCATAATGAAGCCGTGTTTCATAGTGCTTTACTTGGACTATCACTATCACTTTGTGTGTGATGTGTCGGTGCATGTATATATGTATGCATGTCTCTATGTACATATGCATTTATCTATGTGCATATCTATGTAAACATTTGTAGATGCATGTATGCATGTATGCATATGTCTCTGGATATATCTATGCATTTATGTATTTATGCATATATGTATGTGTGTATAAATGCATCTATGTCTATATGCATGCATGCATGTATGTTTACGTCCATACATGCATTTATATGTGTCTACATGGATGCATCTGTGCATATGTATACATATGTATATATATGTGTGTGTGTCTATATGTCTTTTCTATGAAAGAGTTTATAGTGACAGGGCAAAGGTCGTCATGGTTCCAAAAAGGACACTCGTAGACAAGTTACTCCAGGCAATAAATAGTTATTTTCGTCAATTTTCTTTCATTTTAGAGTCTATAGGCAGATTGGGTTTCACAGTGCTCAGCCTACACTAATCTTCATAGACTGGTTCCTTGGATGAAAAATTTTCTTTTGTCTAGTGTACAATATGGGAGCTTAACAATAACTTGGTGCTTATGAGTCCTCTAAAGATTACATATCTTCAATCACTGCAGAACTGTTCCATAGTGCAAGCTTTAGAGCCACTGTGCTGTTAGCATGTGCCATAATGGGACCTTTGGAAGAATATGTGGACAATGTGTTGAGAAGGCTTTATAAACTGTTAGGCAAATATAATTTACAGATATAAGCCTAAACTCCACAATTGCTTTCAGCTTTCTCGTTGTCATTAAAGCATAAACGAAAGAGGGATTTTTCCAAACTTCTAATTTATGTACTTTTGAATAATAATTCACCTTATTATTTAATGAATCAAATTATCTTAATTAATTAATCTTCTTTTCCCTTCTATCATTTCATATCTAATTAATTAGGTAACTGTTAAATAGTATTTACATTCATAATAATTAAAACACAGAAATAATTATAACTATCCTTGTGCACATTTGACTGATCAATCAAAGTCAATTAATAAATCTGATTCCACCTGTTTACTGATAGTATTCATATGCAATTTCCTTGAAAAGTCTTGAAAAAGAGGATTACTCACACACCAATAAGGATTCTCATTTATAATGTATGTATCCAAATCATCTTCATTGAATAAGATGTTGTGGCATACATTAATTGGATGTATCTCATCATCTTTTTTATCAGGATGCCAACAACCTTGGATTGTATTTCTCCTTCAGTGTATCTTAAAGAGCTTATGGCACCATTGCAATAACAAAATTACACTAATGCATAGATATGCAAAATATTTTATATATTATAAGGTACACAAATAACAATAAGTATTTTAAAATTATAAAATGCAATTTGCATTATAAGCAACAAAAGTTCTTACTTAGGTTCTTTATTGTCAAAATGAATCTACATAAGAATTCTGTTTTCTTTTTATGAATAACATAGTATGTGTCACTCACTGTACTCATTTGTCTAGACTGTCCTTGTAACAGCGATCGGTGCTTTCAAGTCTATTTAAAAAATCCTTTCTACATTGCTACAAGTATACTTGATCATCCAATAACACATTGCAAGGTCAGCTTTCCAAATTGTGTTTTTTCTTTTCTTGAAATGCAATTGAAATTCTTCAATATAATGACTACATAAAATTTTGTTTCATGTTTTCATTTTTCCATCTTGTATTCCTCATCTCTCTTGTTCCATTTTCGTACACATGTTACTATTGCAATCAAATGTGTAAAGCATTTATGTCCAAAGAAATTAGACACAGGAGTGGCAATATGTTACACAACCTTGTGTTATGCATTTATAGCAGTTTTTGAATTGCATTTCAAGAAAAGCAGAAAGTAAATTTGTATTCATATTACTTCATCTATGGCATTAACAGCTTTTACAATAATCATTAGAGACATTGAGCTCAGTGTTGAATAGTTCTATTGTTCATGTCATGACTTCAACATTTCTTTTCTTATGTTGCTTAGTTTTTATAGACCTCTATGCTCTTTCTTGATATTGTTATGCAATCAATGGTCTGAACATTCAAGATATTGGAATACTATGCCCACTTCTACCCCACAAGACAATGCATATATGTTTCTTTCACCCATTACATGTCAAATTGCATTACTTGATAAAGTTAACATGCGAAAACCAAAGTGTCCATTATGAATACTTAATGCATTCCATGGGACCACATTTCTTTGAAGAGTTTCTTTGAATAGTTCGCTTCCCTTGTATATGCTTCCATATTTTGCATATGTGCCTATGAGCACATTAACTATAACAGTTCACAAAATTCCATTATCCTTTATGCTTTCACCATAGCGAAAAAGCTCAAAGCAATTGTAGAGCTTAGGTTTAGAGAACACGGGCTTGCAGAACACAAAAAACAACATACAGAAAGTAATAGATATGCATAGCAAGTGGCTTAACTCTATATTAAATTACCAAAGTACTGTGCCCAAGCGTGGCCACCAAGCCATTACAGGACGTTCTCCTCCAGCCAGATGCCATTTAATGCATTTAATTTGTATTCATGCACTGTGTTCGCATTTTCCTCATATTTTAATGCATTTAATCTGCATTCATGGATTATGTGCCTCTAGCCACCAGTTTTAAAACTATGCCTTTGCTTAAATTTATTTAATCAATTTATGCATTTGCATTTTCCCAGATTTTTAAGACAGAAATGATTTATAAAGCTACTCGGACGAATAGGAAAATAGATAGATGCTAATTTTCCAATATAAAAAATAGCTCTCCAAATTCAAACTATACAAAAAAATAAGTAATATGTTAAATGGCGAAATGTGATTGGGCAATGCTACCGGTTAAAAGCATTTTGGGCAAATACATAGGAAAATTAAAAATGGGTTCACAACAAACAGCTTTTGATTCTGAATCCATATTCATTGTTTGATTAAAACTAGTGGCTGAAGGTACATAATTCATTGATCCAAAATCAATGCATTCAATGCCATCTAACTAAAGGGGAGACTATTTGGATTGCTATTTAGTCTTTCAATATATAACAAGGTTCAAGGAGAAAACTCTCATTATCGCACACATTGACATAATTTTGGTTCCAAAGCTCTCTTTATGGGACCACTTTGAAGTAATAAAAAATACACAAACTTTACAGGGCTCACATGCATGAAGTAAAATGGACAAGACGGTTTCTACATAATTCCTATCAAATGCAGATGAAACCTTCTCATTTCAACAAGAAATTTGAATAGATAATACTAAAAGTAGTTTAAAATATGAATTTATAATCAAAGTATAAGAATTCCTTAGCTACAATTGCAGAGTTTAGGTTTACATTGTTCCAAACTTCTCATTATGGCATAGGTTAACAACACATTGGTTATAAAGCTCTCTCTATGAGACACCTCTACAGCAATTGAATATATATAGTCTTTACAGGACTCACATGCAGTGAACAGAATAGACAAAAGGGCTTCTACATAATCCCTTTCAAACCACATTTCATGGATCCACATTTATTCGATGACTTTTGTCAGACAGTTCACTTTCCTTTTGTATGATTCTATTTTTTGCATACGTGGCTATGAGGATAATTGCTATGACATTTCACAAAATTCTTCTATTTACATGCTTCCATGCATCCTGCCCATAGGTACACATATACATGCATCCATGTGTACTACATTACGTGCATGTATGTATACATCCATGCATGGATATATGTATCTATGCAAATTCATATGCAATCCATGGATATTTCCATACATGCATATTTAAGCATTTATGTATCCAACTATGCATGTATCTATCTATCCATGTAACTATGTTTCTATGTATTCTTCTACCTATAGATGCATCCATGCATATATGTATCTTTGCTTCTATGTGCGTGTGTATACAGGCACCTATCCATATATGTGTCGATGTATCTATGGATACATGTATTCATAGATACATGTATCTACTCATCTATGGATACCATGATGGATGTCCACATCCATGTATCTATGGATACATGTATCAAGCAGCTCGTTTCTGGGTCTTGACTCTGCAACAACAACATCTCCTGTGACTACACAGATCTGCAGAATAACAGAACTGAAATGTTCAAAGTAATCACAATGCATCTCTAGTCACTTAAATCTATATTCCATGACAAATCCACATGCCATTTAATGCATTCACTTTGAAACACAAACAAAAAAACAGATAAATACCACTTTCCAAATAAATAAAATAACTTTTGAAACATCAACTTCCAGAATTAAATAGCAATATGCACAAAGTGATCATATTACCCTAACTAGATGACTATGAGGCACATGCTACCTATGCGATCTAAAATCTAAAGATACTAAGATATGCAATTGCTTATTGCCTCAAGCACTAAGTGCACTTGATATGCACTACCATTCGCATTTTCCTAATTTCATGATCTAAAAACTCAAGGATCTCAACACCTTGTTGTGTACGACAAAGAGTAAGGAATGGGCCTTGAGCTTTTCTTCTGTACATCTATCTAGACAATCAGCCCTATGATGATTTTATAAAGCATAACCAATAAGAAAATGGCAATTGCTGCACCCTATGATGAAAGAAATGATGACTTCATAGGATTTTTATTCCATTCATTTGCATTTCTAGGCTTCAATATCTTTTCTTCCTGTTTCAAATACATTTAATAATCTACTTATATCTTGCATTTAATTTTCTATGTAGAACTGAAAATTGTTAAATTCATACCATTTCCACTCCATTCATTTTCAAATTCAGGTTTCCATATCCATATACACCTATGCACAAGTACATGTTATCCAACATATTAACACACACATGGTTTCCTAGTGCTAATTTGTCAATTGCCTTTGATCAATAGTTCAAATGTACACAAGGATAATTGTAATTATTTCTTTGTTTTAATTATTATGTCAACATGTACGATGATTACATGTACACATATATACATGCATACCTCTATGCATGGATGCATAGAAAGACTATGTTTCATGGGATTTTAAAAGAGTTCAGTTGCTCTCTCTATGCTTCCATATTTTGCATGTGTGCCTATCACGACAATAACCACAATATTTGACAATACCCCTCTATCCTTTATGACATCACTTTTGTTCCAAAGCTCTCTTTATTGGACAGTTGTACATTGCCTCTGAGACTTGGATGAAAGATTTGAATGGATAACACCCAAAATGATCTTAACTATGATTTTATAATCAAAGTATCCAAATGCATTGCAGCAATGCGACACCCAACTTCCATTTAAGATGTACAATGAAAGTAAACAGAAGGAAAAATGCATTTTCTTCAAAGTTTATAAAGCAATTTCAACACATTCTCTAGCCACTGTCCAGAATATGGTTTTCTACCAGCATACTCCTTGAACCTTCTTTAGGTCTTATTGCTATTTTGTTAATTGAATTTGATTGAAAGGTGAAAATGTGAAATGTGGCCAAGGATAATTATACTTTTTACTCTCTTTTAGTTGTTATATATTCAAAGACTAATTAGGAATCCAAACAGCCTCCTCTTTAGTTAAATGCCATTCAATGCATTGATTTTGGATCAATGAATTATGTACCTTTAGCTATGCTTTCAAAGAATAAGTCGACAGTGTGTTGCTTTGAGCTTTTCCGTTGTCATGAAAGCATAGAGCATAGAGGGATTTTGTTAATAGTCATGTTTATTGACCTCATAGGCATAAATGCAAACAATGGGATAAGCATATATAAATATCTCTTTCTCTTCATCTTATTATGTATCTGTGTATCCATAGATGCAATCATGCATATATCGATTTATGCATATATCTCACCATCTCTTTGTGCATCTGTCTATATATGTATGGATGTATCTATGGCTACATGTATACATCAATTTATGCATATATGCACCTATGGATAACATGCACACATCCATGTATATATGCATCTATCGATATGTTGCCTGGATACATGTGTATATGCATCTATGGACTAATGCACCTATGTATATGTCTTTGTCTCTACCAATTTGCAGATGCATACATGCATATTTCTACACATCCATGTATCTGCATAGCTCTCTCTGTAACATATCTATCTTTGTCTGTATACATGTGTCTGTGCATCCATCTATACATGTACGCATGTAAAACATGCACATATGCATTTGTGCACCTATACTGGCAACCCATGGCCACCAAGCCATTCCAGCACCTTCCCCACCACCCAGATGCCATTTAATGCATTTACTTTAATTATTTTAACCTCTCTATGTGTTCACATTTTCCTCATATTTCAATGCATTTAATTTGCAATCATGGATTGTGTACCTCTACTCACCAGTTTTATTAACTATGCCTTTCCTTAAATTTATTTAATCAATCTATGCAATCACATTTCACTATTTTTCTATAACAATAATGATTTATAAAGCTATTCTGATAAATAGGAACAAATAAATGCTAATTCTCCAATATAAAAAAATCAAAAGTTGTATGTTGACATACAATCATGCATATTGTCCATACATGCATATATGCATATATGCCTTCATCCATATTTCCATGTGTATATGAATACATCCTTTCATGTAGCATATGCATTTGTATCTATATGCAAATACGCATGGATCCATGTATACATGAATTCATTTCTCTATCTATCCATGTAGTTCTGTCTTTTGTGTATACATGTGTCTGTCGATGCATCCATGCATATATCTGTGAATCGCTCTACGTATTTCTCTGTCCATGCATTTATTGTTTTCTAACGCATCAGCATTTGCATTTTTTCGGTTTCATGACCTACCATATTTATTGTTTTCATTTTGTCTTTTTTTACAAGTTTTTGGTAATGCTAATCCGTCTTGACGTATCTGTTTGCATTCCTACTAGAGACGGTCTAAACACTACAATGGTTACATATAAGATATTTGATGCTCAAAAACAAAATGTACATATATTTCATATTTTAAATCTACATTAGCTTGGGTGATTTCTAAGACATAAGTAAGGTGTTTATAGAAGCTTGTAGTTAGTTTATTATCATCCTATTCTGAATTGTGTTCTTCTTGGAAACTTTGAGAACTTGTCTCTTGAAACTGACTTACTATTATCAAGTATTTGTAGTATATTTCTTACTCTATTGTTTTATTGTGCAATTTGATTTGTTACAAGTGGTATTACACAATAATATAGGCACTATGACGACAAGA